>CM029280.1:11595917-11655998 GCA_016920895.1 Vaccinium myrtillus
ACTTGAAACCTGTCCCTGCTCAAAGCAAACAACTCTAACAACCCCACATACCACTGACATCCACAAATATCAGAAGCTGTGAGCCGAACAAATCATAACCAAAAAGCACAACCACTATACGAAGAAGACAAACAAATAGAACTAACAAACTGATTACCAACCCACAAACAAGAGATCGAACGATCTTAGATTGAAGAACAGAGTAAGCAACAAACGACAGCATAAACGAACCTCAAAGTAGGTGGACTAAACATTTGTGAGCATTGGATCATGGATTTTGAGCACTGGGTCACCATTTTGATGGGTCACAAGCACTGTACAAGCACTGAAACATGGATTTTTAAGGTTTCCGAATCTAAGTTTGGGGTTTCCAAAAGATTTCGAGCACTAGATATGTGTTTTCGAGCAGAGTGTGTGGATTTCGAAGGTTGGATAGTTTCAAACATCGGGTATGAATTTCGAAGGTGTTTCAAGGGGTTTCGAGTGGTTTTCAAGCAGGTTATGAACTGTTTCAAAGGTATTGTCGAGGTTTCGATCTGTAGATCTAGGGTTTTTTAGGCTTTTGGACAAGACTCTGTTAATTGGTTGCCTGTGTTTTGTGCCTTAAGTGGACCTGTTCGTTGTTTGTTAAGATCTCTATGTTACAGATCCGTTGTTTATCTCTCCACGTGTAGGTCAGGGGTTGCATGTGTGGGAGAGTGTTAGAGCGTGTCCCACATTAGTAATTACAACCTCCAAAGCTAGTATATGAATCTGGACGGCCCTTCACTTATTGCCAATTTGTTTCGAGTATGCTCTAACATAGTATTAGAGCTAGGGTTTCAAAGGGTTTTGGACAAGACTCTATATCAATAGGGTTTTGGACAAGACTCTGTCATTGGTGGTTGGTTCCCCCTAAGTTTGTCGGTGAGGGTTGATAGTTGAACGTGTTGAATCATTTGTTTAATTCACCAAATGCGAGTGAGGAGTTGCATGTGCGGGGGATTGGTAGTGCTTGTCCCACATCGGTTAATAATCACCTCCAAAACTAGTACATGAAACTAGGCAGCCTCTCCACTCATGCCAATTGGTTTGAGTTGGATGCTTTAACGTGGTATCAGAGCAGGCAATAGATCCTGTGTTCGAACCTCACCGCCTACCTAATTATTAAATATTTGCACGTGTTTAGCTTGCTTATGGACGAGAACCTGACTATACGTGAGGGGGTGTGTTGAGACTTGAGAGTATAATTAATAAAATTCCCCCTTTATCTACTAGCTTAAGCTTTTAGATGAGCTAGCTGTTAACAATCTGACACAGAGAAATACCCAACATGGTTTTTGCGAGGGTCAAAACCCAGGTTCATCTAGAAGGACTAACTACTCACCTGAAAATGTCACACCCAATGGGAGGAATAATAGTTGCACTTCTTTTTCCCTTTCAAACCAGACATAAAAGGGAAGAGAAATATGATTCTGTACTTGTCTATTGCTAAGATAGGAAATTCATTGAAAGATTAATTGGATTGAGTCATCCGCTAATTTAATTTTCTATGAACAGTACGTAATGTGATTCTGGCAAGAGCAAACTTGGACTGAAAATTTGGCCATAAATGTCAATTATACTTCTTGATTGTAGAAATGAAGCCGCTTTACCTTAAGTTTCATGCCAACCGTTAAATTGTTGCCACTGATGGGAAATATATGTTCCTGTCGCCTGGTTTTGGACCAAGGAATCAGTGCTTCCGACCTTATGGCTTGTTGCTCTTTGCTAACTTGTCATGTCTGAGTGTATAGAAAAAGGTTCACACCTGGCTAAACTAATGTTGGAAAATAACATTGTTTTTTTACAGGTCATTTTCCCAGCCATGGAAGGATCTCTCATCCAAAACTACTGATTCAGCCACGATGGATGAACTTCACGCTTGTGAATCTCTTTTAGTGATAATTTCTAATGTCATTGGAAAAAGTCACTACATTCACATTTCCTATCACATCAAGATTTAGAAAACTCAGGTGTATTCAATTGGGAAAGAAGTATTTTAGAAAGCGAATGATACTTTTGGTGATTTGGTTAAATCATATTTGCAAATCTCTGGTAGGAAAGTTTGTGTCATCCCTTCAATGTTTTTTGTGTGTGAGCCAATGCTGATTGTCTATTTACTTGAAGTGAGATAACTTGCACATAAGGTAACGAATACTGATCGATTTAGTAGGATTGATTGAAGATGAAGAACGCGGCAGATGGATAATCTTTACTGATCCATAATGGGTTTTGCGGCATTGCATTGCCACCAATGGCAGAAAGTGGTTGAAGAGAAACTGAACGGCCACTTACAATGCACTGCATACTCAATGTTTACTAGGTAAATTGAATTCAGCACTTAGAGCGCTCCAAAGCCCCGCTTTCCCTGATTCCAGATCTGAATGGACCATGACTGGATTCCTGACCGGACAATGGTTCTTTGGTCTTTTTTAGAAGACATGCTGGATTGTTCCAGAGATGATTCCAATCCCGTCTTTACTGATTAGTGTTATCTCACCTTTCTCTTTTTGTTAGGTGTTGAGGCATATCTACCAAGGAATAGAAAAGAAAAGCTTGTCGTGTTACTGAAGCTTCTTGTGTACCTTTGACTATCCCTGTTAAATTCTTAGTACAAATTTCTTTTACCGAAAATGAAAATAGCAGCGTGTAGACTAAATACCGATGATACTTGCACTTTTTTTTAGTTTGAACATATAGGCTTTTGAGGGAGGGTTTTGACTTTTGAGGGAGGGTTTTAGGGGTAATGAGTAGAGAGAGATCGAGAAAATTTTTATTGGGACCGTACAGGGTGGGTCTTGAGACCCAAATCGAAGAAGGTGATAATATATACGCATTTGGATATGAAGAACTCCAACTCGCTATTCCTGCACTAAAATGCTAGGTCAAGTTTACAGAAGCAGACCAAAAAATTGTCCACTTTGGAGTTTTCTCTCTTTTTTTTTTTTGGGCCAACATTGTATAAATCAATGCGTTAATGACGTTTTTTTTTCTTTTTTTCCCAACATTGTATAACCCAATGGGTTAATGGGTTAAAAGGTTTTGAAGTCTCTCCATAGAAAACGTTTTCAGTGCTGAGCAGGTACGCCATGTGGTGCCGAGCGCGAATCGAATCTTGGTTGGCCATCCAAAAATGTTCTGCAAAATTAGTGGGTTAAGAGAGTTCGAAAACTCTCGATGGAAAATTTTTTCAATGCCGAGAGGGTACGCCACGTAGTGCCGAGCGCACATCTTGATCGTCTAAAAGTGTTTCGAACCGCTCCAAAACAATTTTGGATGGCCAAGATGTGCACTCTACCACTATGTAGGACACCTTGCCCGCCCGGCATTGTAAAATTTCTCTCCATGGGTTTAGACTCAAACCAAAACCACCCCTTATAAGCCAGGAGATCAAATGGCTAGTAGTTTTGAAAATGCTCAGCCACACCTAATATCTACACTTCTGAAGTCGATCAACAGAGTTTGTTATCTATATTACCGAATCAACAAAGAAGCCAAAAAAAGAGATGAGAAGAAAAATTACTAACACATGTGCAAGAAAAGAAAGTCCAAATATGGGCAACTGTTAACACTTCATTAACTTTGAAAATGTGGAGTAAATAAGAAATTAGAATCATAACCCAATACATCCCCAAAACTCAAACCCTAAATCCCCACCATTACGGTACCAAAATCTAATTGGAAAAATAAGAACGGAAGGCCAGCCGCCAAAACAAACCCTAGTTTATGTTGTAATCAGGCATATGAGCATAAGCCTGGAGATTCTCACCAGTCAATCGGCAAATCCTCCACTCTTGCAAAACCTGAGCACCCATTTCCTCATAAAACTTGATCGCATTCACATTCCAATCAAGCACAACCCACTCCACCCTCCCGTACCCCATCTTCGCCGCCAGTGCCGCCACGGCCGACAGCAGCATTTTCCCAAACCCTTTCCTCCTGTAGCACTCCCTCACGAACAAGTCCTCGATATAAAATCCGGGTTTCGCCAAGAACGTCGAGTAGTTCGGGAAGAACAACACGAACCCGGCTACGACGGCGCCGTTTTCGTCCGACTTGAAGAGATCGGATTCTGGGTCGGCAATCGGGAGGTCGAAGCTGAAGGATTTGGTGATGGGTGGGAAGGAGACAGAGGAAGTGGAGGAGAGAGAAGATTGGGGGAAGGGAGTGGGGGAGGTTTCGAGGAGGAGGACGGTGAAGGAGTGGAAGGGAGGAGAGGGGTTATTATCGAAGAGGGTGGCGGAGAGAGAGGATTCGGTGGCCGAGAAGAGGTGGGTGAGGCGCTCGAAGACGGCCATTTGGTGGATGAGTTTGTGGATGTGGGGGACGTCGGATTTGGCGGCGAGGCGGATTCTGGCGAAGAGTGGGTGGCCGATTGGCTGATTTTCTGGTGGTAATGTGGTGGCTGGGGTAGGGGCTGGGGACGGGGGGGGCGGCGGTGCTGCTGCTGCCATTTTTGATACGGGTTTTGGGAGAGAGAGAGAGAGAAGGTTGGAGAGGCGGTGCTTGCTGATGAACTGTGGCTTTGATAATAAAAGAGTGATTGTTTTATGGACACGGGGCGGCTGCTGTGCAGCCACCGCACAACAGGTGATGTGCACCCATCCGAGCCGTCCGTTGTTTGAATGGACGACTCAAATTTTACCTCAGCACCTTTGCATCCGACTCGTTCGTTGTCGCGTATGCGAAATGAAATCTGGGCCGTCCATCCGAGCAACGGACGGCTCGAATGGGTGGACAACACCTGCTGTGCGGTGGGTGCACAGTAGGCAATATAGGAAAAAATAGTGGCGTCCACGTTCAATGTAGGGAAAAAATCACATTGGTATTTTTTTGGAAACGTGGACAGCTTACTTGATAAAAAATGATCACATTAGTATTTTTCCTAATCTAGTGTTTCGAACGGACACAACGCAACTTATTAAAAAAATTAATTTGATGGAGACACTTTGTTCACTTCACATTTCCAAAAAAATTTCCAAAAAGATTCCTTCCCCATCTCTCATCTCTCCAATCATTAATCATATTTCTCTCTCTACTCATATCCTTTCATCCAATCATTATTTTCATTTTTGTCTCTATCTCTCTCAAATCATTACACATCTCTCTAATTATTACTTTTTCCAAAAACTCATCCAAACACTATCTCAAAAAATTTCTCAAATTTTTTTTCTCAAAACTCTCAATCAAACACAACCATTTGTGGGGAGGTTCTGTTAGACAAAAATTGGGGGGAAAATGGAGAGGTTTGGTTGCACCAAGTTGGGACTATTTATGGAGATCAACATTTGTTAAAAAAAAATAAAATGTGGGAACGTGGAAGAGGGATAGCCGGATGGGATGGTTTATGGGAAATGATAGTTTATAATTGAAAAATATATCACATTAATTAATTTTGATATTTATGTAATTGTTTATATGCATATTCTAAATGTGAATTAACAAGGGTAATATAGTCAATTTGATAATTTTTACATCATCCACCCTCCTTATCCCCCTTTTATTATCCATCATCCAAACCATGTACTATTTAATCTACCCTTCTTAACTGTTACATCAATGTGGGTCCACCCTTCTTATTTAATCACCCTGACTATTTTATCCCCTCTTACTATTTAATCCCTCCAAAACTAATACATCATCCAAACGGGAAGTGGCTTGACATTTTTATCCTCACCACCATATTGGATGCTCAGGCTATCATACTTTTCTCTTTTCTTTTATTTTTCCACGGAAAGAAGATGAATTTTATTTAAGTAGAATCAAGGTCCGAAGACCGGACATCATCAAGGCCAAGATTGGTGAGCCATTGAGGAATAGGACCTCTTCAATCTTCCAATCGAGCACCTAATAGGGATTGCTTAGCCAACGAATGGGCTACCTTATTACACAAACGCTTAGTATGAAGAAAAATACAAGAGGAAAAAAGAGGCACAAACTCTAAGCAGTCGGAGATAATAGAGCTACAATCAGAAAAGTTCTTCCGGTCCCTCATGTGTAATTGCTAACCCTAAATTTCTATGGGCAGCAAAGACTAGAGCTTTCCGAAAACCCAAGGCTTCAGTAGATCTCGGGGTGTAGAATCCAGTAAATGGGATAGAGCCAGTCCCCAAAATATTGTCGAGATGGTCCCAGGCCATGATACCAACACCAACAATACCCTTCTGCCTATCGACTGTGCCATCGACATTAAGCTTAACAATACTAGATGGAGGGGGCAACCATATAGGAGATGCGACAAGGATATCATTCCTTGGGGGTTGATGCTTTACTAAGATGGCTGCTTTCACTTCAGAACTAAAAGAGAGAGCCTTTTCCAGGATTGTAGCACTTGCCCAATGTTGGAGATCAAAAAAGGTTTTTTTCCTGCCCTTCCATATATACTAGCAGATAGAAGCTAAGAGACCAATCATATCAAAATCAGAATCCCTATCATGTAGGCGTTGAGAAATAGATTCCCACCAATCAAGAAAGGAAAGGGAATTCTAAGAGGTGGACACAGTATAAGGAAAGGGAGACATCAACCACACATCTCTTGACAATTTACATTGGAAAAGCAAGTGCTCAACAGTCTCATTAGCGCGTTTACATCTCGGGCATAAGGGTGATAAATCAATATGCTTCCGATTTAGGTTAAAGAGGACAACAAGAGCATTTTGGGAGCAGTGCCATAAAAACATTCTAACCTTGCTCGGAATGGGCATGGACCAAATGGATTTCTAGAAAGCATCGTGAGGAGATCATTCCGATCTCTCTCTTTCTCATACACCATGTCTACCGAGACCCAATTCTCTCTCACTCAACCTAGATTTGGACATTTTTCTCCCATGTAATGAAGCAAATAAGTTTTTTTTTCTTTTTCCTAATGTTTTTTTTTTGGCAATTTTTAGAACTTTATTTTTGGGATAAAAATGTGATAATTTTTTCTTAGAACTTGTAATTCTTTAAAAGTTTGGTTTGTTGTTGATTGATCTTTGGAGTTGGAGGAGTTATTTTCCTGGCAAATATGGTGTCTGGCCGAAGTTGCCTTGCTCAAAGGGGTAAATGAGTATTTTGGTCTAGTGGGATAAGCTAAAGATACCACCTAGGGTGGGTTTCACTTATCCCTTTGCAAGGGGCTTGCTTCTCCTGCATGGATAACTAATCCAAGATGTTTGGTACAAACAAACCCAGGATATGGGTGAGCCCGGGATAAGCTTATCCAGGTGATGCCTTATCCGAGTGGCTTATCCCTCACGTAAACATGCCATAGTAGTAGGGATTTGGGATACCCACATGACCTAAATTATGGGCTTTCTATAATCTGGATTTGGGATCAAACCGTAAAATTTGGATCGAAACCGTAAAATTTGTAGGGAATGTTGAGTAAATCATTCATAAAAAAAAAATCAAATTAATTGGATATTGGTAGCCGTATGGTCGGATACCATTTATATGGATAACCAATATCATTTGGAGAATACACTGTACATTTATCTCAATTGTGTGTCTACCAATCTCAATGATCATAATTTTTGTACCCATAATGGGTTCAACATTCCTGAAAAAATGAACGGTACGGTTTCGATTCCAAATAGAGATTTCAGAGGGCCTACAATTAAAGTCACTTGGGTCACTACGGGAACCCCAAGTCGGCAAATATCTGTAGGTCCCCGTAGAGACCCAAGTCACTACACATCTGTAGTAACATTAATTGTGGGTCCTCTATAAACTATATTTGGGACCGGAGCCATTCGATTTGTCAGGAATGTTGAGTTGATCATTCATATAAAAAATCAAATTAATTGGATATCTGTAGCCATATCGTTGGATATCATTAATTTATTTCACGAAAATGGATGACCAATATCATTTATCATTTAGAGAATAAACTGTAAGACAAATTTGACTTAATTTTGTGTCTACCAATCTTCGATGATCATAATTTTTTGTATTTATAATGTGCTCAACATTCTTGAAAACATGAACGGTTCCGATCCCAAATAAAGATTTCAAAAGACTCACAATCGAGGTTACTACAGGAATATAGTGAAACAGTACGTGAAGGTTCTCCTTTATTTTTCTGCACTTGAATCTCTCTCTGCCTTGAAACTTCAAACCCAGCAGCTATATTCCAAAAAGAATGATTAGCAGGCAGTGTTTGAGCAACCAACCAACGAAAGTATGAAACATAAAATTTTTTCCCTACATTTTTATAAATTGAGATATACTATAAAATTTTGTAATGCATGCTTCTTATAAAATTAATCAAAAAATAAGCACATAATCTTAGACAAAACTTTTAGAGTATGGTTTATATCGACATTGACAAGTCTTTAGAATGATCAAGATGGTTTATTGATGATTTTTTTAAACGTATTTTTCCATGATGTTAAAAATAAAGAAAATCAAAAGATAAACTTAAAATAAACAAACAATTTTGTAAACTAATAATTATAAATAAACCAACCAACGAAAGTTGAAACATAAAATTAATTCTACATTTTTATTATTGAGATATACATAAGTGTGTACGCTAAATCTAACATTATATTACATAATTATGCTATATAACATTAGTTTTGAGCAGGAAGTCATATTTTTTTCATTCTATATCCGTCCTTGAGATCAAACATTTACATTCCAAAGTTAAATGTTCTTCCACGAAGTCATATTTTTAATTCTCACGGAGATCAAACATTTACATTCCAAACTTTAATCGAGGTTAATTATGAGGATTCAAAATTAATCGAGGGTGCTAATCACCTATACATCCAATTATAATAATTTAAAAAAAAAAGAAGAGATATACTGCCAGAACTGATTACCGGATGTTGGTTAAAAAGAAAGAAACTGTCGTAGTTTTTATAACCCATGTTTTCTGGCTTTGAAAGAGCAATGAATTTCAATGACGTTACGAAGAAGAGGTGCCAACAATGCACGAGAAGGATCAAAAGATGACACATGAAGGTTGAGGTGTGCAAACAACAAGTGAAATGTCCCAGATACCCCTTCTCATGTCCATTGCGAAAATGCACGGCTCGATTTAATCAAGCAATTTTTTTTTTTCTCTTTTCTTTTAAAAAATAAATACATTTTGATATCTATGAAGGTTGAAGGTTTTTTGTCTCATTTTGATAATAAAAAGAAAGATTTCCATGTTTTTTTCTTTTTCTTTTCTTTAAAAATAAATACATTTTGATATCTATTCCGTTCCTTGTCTCATTTTGCATATTAAAAAGAAAAAGATTTTTTTCTTTTCTTTAAAAATAAATACAAAGATTTCTCATTTTGATATTAAAAGAAAATTTCTTTAAAAAAAAAAAGATTTATCAGATATAAAATTGGACGAAACTTGTGTATATATATATATATAAAAAAGTAGTAGATGAATAATTAGGGAATCTACAATATAGGAGTAATTAAAGATACAAATTAAATATGTTGTTTTTATGTTGTGTTTGACTTTGAATATTCATGGATTTAATGCAAGAAGCAAAAAAAAAAAAAGGAAAGAAATATGGAAAGAATAACTACTTCCAATAGAGGAAGTTCAATTTCCACCATACCCACAAATGGATTAATTAATTATTTTTCTAAGAAAAAAGACATTCACACTCAAATTTAAATATAAAAAATAATGCTACGCTATTATATAAGAACAATGGAGTATTAGATATTTGTTACAATTATTTTTAACAATTAGTATAATCACCCACTTAAAAAAAAGACATTCATTCTACCCTCTTCAAATCTAAATATCGAATGAAAAAAAATTTTAAAATCTGCTCGTCCATCGACTGAAAGGGATATAAACAATATTAAAACATTAATGTTCTATTTCATGAAGGATACATCACTTTTGTCTTAGAAACCTCTTAAATTTACAAATTAAGTTAAACGTACAAGCAATCATCAAATCTAAAATAAAATAAAATAATGGTGTGATCTTAAGGAGAGAGCTCATTATATGGGAACCAGATCACCTGTTCCCCAATCCCCCTTTCCTCTGTTGAGGGGAGGGGGGTTTAGGCCGTTGGATGATGAATTTTTTTTTTTTTTTTTGTAAAAATTTATGTGTGATTCAATGGCCCAAACCCCCCTACAACAGAGGAACAGAAGGATTTGGGAACAGATGATCTGGTGCCCCATTATATGTCATCAAGCTAGAATATGTTCTTTCAAGGATGCGTCACGTCACAAAAACATTTTTCTTAAATCACCAGAGAATGGATATGATAAGATAAAACAATGGAGCGTGGCTTAATAATTTGAGATTTAAATCCTCTCCATTAGTTTTTGACATTTTGTTGTCAT
The DNA here is from genome assembly GCA_016920895.1 of Vaccinium myrtillus. Lineage (NCBI taxonomy): Eukaryota > Viridiplantae > Streptophyta > Magnoliopsida > Ericales > Ericaceae > Vaccinium > Vaccinium myrtillus. The sequence goes on from CM029280.1 coordinate 11,606,235, forward strand.
ATTTGGAAACCATATAACAATAAAAGAGATTTATAGAATTATACAACCTTGGTACAGATGTGATTTCAATATATTATGTTTATAAATATTAATTACTCTTGAGACCATAATAATACCTCGGCGTGAATTCACAGCCGTTTCCCAATATTTTCCAACTCCCCCCGACAAACAATTAAATTAATTACTCCCATAGAAAATAGCCTATGAAAATTTTCAGTGCTCTCAAAATACAGTCACGTGGTGCTCCGAGGTACTTCAACACAATACAAATGCGTGAACTCTACGTAAATGTGTGATACTGAAATAATCTAGAGTACCACGTAATTGGGTTTCGAGACTACTGAATAATTGCAATTACAGATGGTAAAAATCTGAAATATTTATGACATAATCAGTGGATAGAGGCAAAAATGGAAATAAAGTAAAGAACTTACATATTTTGCATGGGGAGCTAAAAAAAAGGATCCGTTTTTGGGAAGGACATAGTAAAGGGGTCTTTACTTCAATAAGGACATCAACTTTTTCTTTAATGCCAAAAGGACAAATCACCTACACATTCCAAAAATGCCCCCACTAGCCAATGAAAGTGCCTAAACCCCCAAACCTAATGAAAGTGCCTAAACCTAAACCCCGGGGTACCCTATGAAAGTGCCTAAGACCCTAGGGTACCCTATGAAAGTTCCTAAACCACTAAAACCCTATAATTGGAAAGTGCACCCTAAACCTAAACCCTAGCGTACCCTATGAAAGTGCCTAAAATACTAGGGTACCCTATGAAAGTGTCTAAACAGCTAAAACCCAATAATGGAAAGTGCACCCTAAGTGCCTAAACCCAAAATGCCTAAACCCACTATACCCTACCCCAAAATTGAAGAAAGAGAAATTAATTTTGTCCCATTCCATCAATTTTGTCCCACACATACATGAGAGAGAGAGAGAGAGAGAGAGAGACGGGAAAGTGGGTCACTGACCCATGGTCACAAATGTCGCTTTCACGCATAAAATGCTTTTGTCCGCGGGAAAGTGGGTCAGTGACCCATGGTCACAAGTGTACCAGCTTTCACTGTTCATATGTCGCTTTTATTGAACAATTCCAAAATTTTCCTCCTCATGGGTTACCGCTTTCATTGCTTTTGTAACCATACTAAACACCATTTAAAGCCCCAAATTTGTCCTTTAGACCAATTTTCTGTAAAAAAAAAAGAGGGGAGAGAAAGAGACAGAGACGCTTGCACTGTTGGCGCAACCATCTCTCCCCTAATTGTTGCCTCTGCTCATGCCCCCAAGCACCTCTTCCCCACTTCAACTTTACCCACAAGAGAGAGAGAGAGAGAGAGAGAGAGAGAGAGAGAAGATCCACTCTGCTGTTACCAACCCACAAATTAACCATACATGAAACGAAACATGTATCTACCAATACCTATACATGCATATATCTAGAGAGAGAGAGAGAGAGTAAGCGGTCAAATAGAGTTCTTTTTGGTTCTCTAGAGAGAGAGAGAGAGAGAGGAGATGGTGGAGAAGATCAAAAGACTCTGTTCTTCCTCATCATCATATTCTTTAAGGCTTGTTTGGCTAATAGTACCACTGATTGCTGTATCCAGTTTACTAGTGGGTTTATTTTCTCCAAAGAATTCCAATTGGGGTTTATGGAGTTCTGTTACTATTATCTTCTCCATCTTCTTCTTCGGAAGTGGGTCCAAACAATCTGAGGAGGGAAGTGGGGCCAGTTTGGATGCAACAGATTGGCGTGGGAGATTGGTCGGTGGAAATGGAAGTATTCATGGACAACAGGTTGATGTCCCAGATGAGCCGTCCATTAAACGTAACGGTTCTTCGAATTCGCCACCCCCGCTGCTCGCCGCGGAAGCCATTGAAATCCAGACAAATGTAAGTGCTCTGTTTTTACTCTGTTTCTCTGCGTGCTCTGTTTTTACTCTGTTTCTCTGCATATCATGAGTTGTACTTGTAATTTTGTAATGCTTGCTAGTACTATGAATGTATTCACGTATATGGTATGCGTGTGTCACCGATATGTATCTCTCTCTCTCTCTCTCTCTCTCTCTCTCTCTCTCTCTGTAATCTGTATCTATCTATGCATGCATGTGCAACTAAGTATACATTTAGCAGTGGCAAAGCCAGAAATCGAAATCGGAGGGGGTCGGATTACGAAAGAAATTTTCGTAAGATGATTTTTCTAAAAGTAAATCGAGTTTTAACGGGATGATTTTGAGAAATTAAAAAATTAATCTCGAGGATTTTTGTTATCATATCACTCGACGAATTTAGTATCATTATTGCATGATATCATTCACCATAATTTAGTGTTCTCGAAATGAAAATCATTTTTACGTTAATTATTTTTGTAATTGTGTATTGTTTTTTTTAAAGAATAACTACAAACAAATATGTAAAATATACTCCAAAACATAAAATTCGGAAATGATTTTCCCTATATAGATCCGCTCTTGACATTTAGTTCTCTGCCTGTAATATAGGGAAATGATTTTCCCACCATTTCTTTTTCTTTTCTTTTCTTTTTATTTTATAAATGCACTTCAAAATATTGTCTCTTAAAATTGGGTTGTGTGTAATTTTTAATATTTATAAGAAAATGGAATGAAAAAATTATTACCAATAAGTATCTAGGCATATATTTTTAGGTAATTTGTATGGACACCCCCTAAGTATCTAGGCATATTTTTTTGTTTAATTTGTATGGACACCCCCTCAACTTTGACCGATTTTAAAAGACACACCCTTTACTTCATTTGTACTTACACCTACAAATGAAGTAGAGGGTGTGTCTTTTAAAATCGGTCAAAGTTGAGGGGGTGTCCGCACAAATTACTCTATTTTATTTTAAACGGAAAAAATATTTGATATATAGAGAACACGACAATGGATACATTGAGTCGGGGCAAAATTATTCAATATATAGTGAAACTCGACAATGGGTACATCGAGTCAAGAAAAGGAGAGAGGAATCCAAGCAAAGGTAGTCATTCGAAAGCCTCGGCCACACGCCATGCCATAAAATGCATGTTCCTCAATGAAGAAGTGAGCTATCAAATTTCAAAATAAACGAATGGTGCATGGGCTTGAAGTGCATGTATTGGATTTGAATAAGAAAAATTTGAGACCGAGGATCTTGTGTGTGAATTCGGGTAGTTGGGGAGAGGGGACTAATTGTAATGGGGTTTGAATTGCATTGAGACGAGATAAATGTTTGGGAATAGAGAATCTCATGTCTAAAATGGGTTTTTTTTAGAGTGGTATATCGAGTCGAAGTGCATGGCTTGGGCTAGGAGTAAACATTTTTCGAGGATGGAGGATCTCGTGATTGTTGTGAAGAGGAAAAAAAAAACGTGAATGGTATATTATCTTGAAGTCCGTGAAATTCCACAAGGATAAACATGTTTGGTGACATAGGATCTCATATCTAAATTAAGGTTTTGGAGGGGTTATTTTGTGATGGTTGGTGTGAAATCATGGAACTTTACTCAATTTGTAGACACCCATCTTCTAATAATGCCTAGTTTGCGTAGCTAGTTGTTTTCTCAATGCATGGGTGCACAAAAGAAATACCCGATAAATAAAGGAGGCACTTAACCTTTGCTAGAGTCACTGGAATGCCGAAATATTTAGGGAAAAAATGGAAGATTTTTTAATCATCTTTTTATTAATATCTTTATATATATATATATATGGGAACATATTTGGCCAACACAGTGATACCGGATTTGGAAAATGGGAAGCAATAAGGATAAATGATAAAGGGTAGACGCTCACCACCCAATTAGAAACGCCAACGGGTTACAGATTATCACCACCCTAAGTGTCTAAAAAGAGATACATGGCATAAGGGTCGCTCACCACTCAAAGGAATCCTCCTAAGAGCGATTAAAATGAAAACAAGAAGTAGATATACTTCTCACAACCGCCAAAGGCCAATTTAATTTAATTTAACTCAACTCTCAATCTACTTGTTTCATTCACCACATAGGTTTAAATAGATAACTTGGAACATCCCTCCAAGCATAGGAAATGTAAATTTCAACTTCCAAGACTAACTTAAACAACCAAATACTTTGACTACTAAAAACTAAAAAGCCTCTTTGAACGACTCAATAACTTTTCAGACGATTAAAATGACACTAAAAACTGTATAAATAAACACTTAGACTAATAATTAAAAGAAAGAAAAGAAGACTCCTCGGTTCAACTATTTTCATTATTTGCTCATGCATCATTCTCTCCGGATTGGACCTTTTCTTGAATAGTTGAATTTGTGACTTTGTGGACCTTTTTTTCTTTCTTTCTTTCTTCTTCCTCTTACGCGGACCATTCTCTTCACAATCCCATCATCAACCCACAAAACTGCATTTGAACTTTTTTGGACAACCGAAATTGCAAGAATAACTTTTCCACTACCGTGAGGAGGAACCCCTAAACTCTCTATTTTCAAGTCCAATCCTTCTGAACGAACAACGAAACCCTTCAAGATTGGTAGGGTTGTCGATCAAAAAGTATCAACAAATGGATCCTTAGAGTCATTAGTAATACCCTTGACCCTAATTGAAAGGGGACTCTTCCCAACCAATCCAAGCACAATGAGTGGCTCTAAGAAATATCCAACTAACCGACTAACACCATAATCATGCATAAGATGTTTCCCACCCATCAAAACCTCAGGCTTGTACTTCAATTTCGTTCCTCCATTGTCAGAATCAACATCGATACTAGGATCGCATTCGATACTAGGATCGCATTGCTCAATTTCCATGGAAGCAAAATCTGATATTTACGGATAATTAGGAATTCATCTTCATCATACTCATCATATATTGGAGGCAAACTCTAATCAACTTGCGATTGTGAAATTGTCGAATCTTCGTACTAAAAAATTCCCTCGAATGGACTATCTTCAAATGCCATGGAATGAAAACTCAATAGGATGGATAGCTGAGCTCTGATACCAATTTGATACTGGATTCAGTAGATGGGAAGGAAGAAAAATAAAACTGACAAGGATAAAGCTCACCACCTAAGTAGAAACACCAATGGGATACAGATTATAACCACCCAAGGGGTCCAACAAAGGATACAGGCTAAGGAATGCTCACCACTCAATGGAATCTACCAGAGAGATACATAAATATAAAACTCGCCACCAATTGGAAGTCCACCAAAGCATAAGAGTTGACAAGAAGATAATCTTCTTAACAAATCAAAGGCTAAACTCAAATTCATTCACTCTACTTGTTTCATTCACCACATAGGTTTAAATAAATAACTTGGAACATCCCTTCAAGCATAGGAAATGTAAAATTCAACTTCCAAGACTAATTTAATAAACCAAATACTTTGACTACTAAAAACTAGTAGAAAGACTCTTTGAATGACTCAATGACTTTTTGGATGACTAAAATGACAATAAACACAGTATAAATAATACTTGGAACATCCCTCCAAGCATAGGAAATGTAAAATTCAACATCCAAGACTAACTTAATAAACCAAATACTTTGACTACTAAAAACAAGAAAGACTCTTTGAACGATTCAATGACTTTTTGGACAACTAAAATGACACTAGACACAGTATAAATAAATACTTAGACTAATAATTAAAAAGACAAAAAAAAAAGTCTCCTTGGTTCAACTGTTTTCAATATTTGCTACTGCATCACATAGTGTACATAGTAAGCACAAGATAACACTCAGAAGCGACGATGGGCTGCGATCTCTGAATATTTTCATCTATGGTGATTGTGTACATTAGTGTGACTAGTCCCGGTACACATAAATTTATTTCTCCACATATAAGTGTAAGATTTCTGGATAGCAACCTCAACAAGTAGTAAGGAAGGTAATTTAAGCATTGGTCCAAACATTCGAACCTAGGTGGCCATGGCCCTAGCCAACTCGAAAGGCCCTAGCTATTGGGTGGGTTCCATGACATAATACAACAGGGTTCTAGGCATAAAACACCATAAAATGAGTTTCCCTGCTTTTACCAATTTATAATTAGGAATTCTTCCAGATGCACACATAGCACTAAACAAATAATGTTAACCAAACTGAGCCTTGAGTCTCAATTAATTGAGGTCGACATATGATTATGTTTTCTCCATTGAAATCTATTAGGGGTGCCGTGTTTCGTGATATCCAACAAACCTAGATCCTTTCAAACTACCACATTTACCAATCTACATAGACATGCCCGAGTCCTAAGAGGAGTAGTATGATTATGGTAGAAGGTAGGACTAAGAGGAGAGGTTGACCAAATTTGACATATGAAATTAAGTTTGTTATTGGCTTTCTGCCAAACAAAGCTATTGAAGAATGAATTTGGATTTTGCATGTGTATTTATTTTATTTTTTTTGGCGAAATATCTACTTGCCCCTTAAACTTTCAAATTTTTTTTTTTTACTTCCCCCTTCAACTACCAATTGAACTCCCTCCCCCCTTCAACTATCATTTTCTTCTTTACTAAGGACAAATCACGTTTTCCATCCAAAATTTGTGATGGAAACCGTTAACCAATTTTTTTTTTGTGAACCGATGGAAAATGAGATAGGATAATATGAATATTTCGTACACCTACAACAATGAAAGCCGACTGAGGGTTTTCATTTTGTCGATCAAACCAAAGTTAGGGTTTTTCGGAGAAGAGATATAAGCTTCAGCGAAGAGATTTTCTGAAGAGAAGGGTTTTCATAACCATTGGTCACCAAAGGTAGGGTTTTAAGGACGGCATGTATCTTAAGGGCTCCAACCGGAAGAAAACCGACCTGTAAGTGTTGAGTAACACATTTTTATTTCGAAAACCCACTTTTTCGGGATTGAAGGAGTTGGAATTGAGTTATTTTATACTACAATTGACCTACTTTATATATAATAAAACCCACTTCTTCTTCTTCTTTTTTCCTGCAGTACTGCTATGACAAGACAATTATGCCATTTTTTTGCTTCTTACTGTTATGGATGAACCTGTGGATGTCTATTGATGCATTTTGTTTTGGCTTCTGATTGTGGCTTATTATTAGTTTAGTTTTGGTCTGATGTGTGAGGCCTTATTTTGTTTTGGTGTATCACCCTTGTTTGGAGTTCAATTGTTTTTTCATTATCATTTTCAGATTGTATGTATTTGTTGTAGCTTTCTCTGGTTGCTCTTTTAGAGATTCTTTCACTTGGACTCTCTTTTTGGGCTGTACGGAACTAATGAAAAGACTAATATAGGCTTGGGGCTAACTTTTTTTTTTGATCGACAAAAAAAAAAAAAAAAAAAAACGATAGTTGAAGGGGGAAGGGAGTTCAATTGGTAGTTTAAATTTAACAATGACTTGAATTTGTGGTGTTTCATGGAAAGAACTTTTTTTATGATTATCTAGTGCTCTAATGTGTATCCTGATTCGTGAAAGTAAATTAACAATATGCGTAGTGACGACATGAATTTGTGTTGTAACAAACTTTCAAAAAAAAAAAAAAAAATTTTGTGTTCATTGAGAGAACATTGCTTTGACATTCTAATGTTCTTAATGCTTCTCAGGAAGGTAAATTAGCCATCTGCATAGAGATGACTTGAATTTGTGTTGTCTCATTGAAAGAACGTTGCATTGGTTATATATTGCTCTTAATGCTTCTTGCAAAGGTATATTAAGAGGAAGTAGGTGATATTGAGGCTGCTAACATTTTTTTTTTCCTGCTAACATTTTTTTCTGGCTCTCTCGTCTTTGACACCTTAAAATTACCAAATTCCCCTTAACTTATGAGTATTTTTTTCCATATGTAGGCAATTTGGTACTTTCAAGTGAATAAAGACAAAATAGGGAGTGTTTGGGGATCATTTCCCTTCCTTTTTCTGTTTTAGTATTCTTATTATTGCTATTATTGATGCAATCTGACTCATTAAAAAACATGAAAAGGCTAAAGAGAATGTTAAAAAACATGAAAAGGCTATGTAGTCATTCTCTTTAATTTATCGAGTTGGTTTTGTTTCAATATTTGTTTTTGGCAGAGTGATTTCAAGCATTGGCATATCATCACATCGATAGGATTAGTGTTTGAAAACTTGTTGTAAGTCAAGGGGGGAAAAATATTGAAGTGGTGTATATATCAATTCAACAGGTTGAGAAGATTGAAGAGAGTTTGAATACTACCATAAGAAGATCCCATACTGTTCCTTCCATGAATGAGTCTCGCACTCTTTCTATGAAGGCAATACCAAAGAGAAAACCTAGCCATTTACAAAATATCGAAGCCCGTCTTGGAAAAGCTCGTGCTGTAATAAAAGAAGCTAGAATTAACGGAAATCAAACAGAGGACCCCGACTTTGTGCCCACAGGTTCGATGTACTGGAACGCTAATGCTTTTCACAGGTACCTTTTCTTTCATTCTTGCAACTTTCATATTTTCATGTCATTCCCTTAGTTATTGTATGGCTTGATACCGATAGAAAACGTAAAGGAGATTTTTTTTTGAAGTTTATTTCACTGCTTCATAGTAAGGAAAAACTGTTTGTACAAAGGAAAAGGTGTTCTGTTTCATTGCAACTCCAGGAGCTACTTGGAAATGGAAAAACAATTTAAGGTATTTGTCTATGAAGAAGGAGAGCCACCAATTTTTCACAACGGTCCGTGCAAAAGCATATACGCAATGGAGGGAAATTTCATTTACCATATGGAGATTAGCCAGTTCCGCACCAAAGATCCTGAAAAAGCGCATGTTTTTTTCCTCCCATTCAGCGTTACGTCAATAGTTCGTTTCATTTACGAGAGGCAGAAACATGATTGGGCTCCTATGAAACAAACAGTCAAAGATTACGTCCATCTTGTCGGGAAATACCAATATTGGAATAGGAGCCTTGGGGCCGATCATTTCATGCTTGCTTGCCATGATTGGGTAAGTAATTACTGCATTGCTTTTAAGTTTCTGCTCTCATGGTAGCAGAAGGCTACCTTAAAGTTAACAGTTTTCTCGAGTTGTACTACTTTTTTGAATTACCTGGATTTTGGTAGCACTTCAAATTTGCCAGTACAATGTTATGAAAACATAGGTATTTTTGCAAGAACCCGACATTCTTGCAAATTATTAATTAGAAAAAAAGCAAAAAGAAGACATTCTTTCCACGCGACACTTTATGTTGAAATGTGATAGGTGGAAGTTTTCTGATTTAAAAGCTTTCATTTTTGGTTTCTCAGAAAAAATTATCAGATGGCAATTGCTGCATTGCAGGGTCCTGAACTTTCTTCTGCTGTCCCTAACCTCTTCAAAAACTCCATTCGAGCTCTATGTAACGCAAACACATCTGAGGGATTCAACCCAACGAAAGATGTTTCCTTTCCGGAAATCCTCCTCCCCGACGGTAGCACGAATCACCTCCTCGACGGTCCCTCTCCTTCCAAACGGCCGATCTTGGCTTTCTTTGCAGGTGGTGTCCACGGCCCCATCAGGCCGATCCTCCTACAACATTGGGAAAACAAGGATGCAGACATCCAAGTCCACAAGTACCTTCCAAAAGGTGTTTCGTACTACGGTATGATCCGCAAGAGCCGGTACTGTATTTGCCCAAGTGGGTACGAAGTAGCTAGTCCTAGGATGGTTGAGGCCCTTTACATGGGCTGCGTTCCGGTAATCATCAAGGACCATTACGTGGCCCCGTTTAGCGATGTTCTGAATTGGAAGTCGTTCTCGGTTGAGGTTCCGGTGAAGGATATCCCAAATTTGAAGACCATTCTAACGGGTATTTCTCAGAGACAGTATATACGGTTGCAGCGGAGGGGGAAGCAAGTGAGGAGGCATTTCGAGGTGAATTTGCGTCCGAAGCGGTTCGATGTTTTTCACATGATACTGCATTCGATATGGCTTAGAAGACTAAATGTTCGCGTCGACGACGTCGAAGGATCCTGATTGGTTGATAGATTGAGCTACCAATTGTTTTAGAATGGTCAATAGAGGAGATGAGTATAAATAAAAGATTTGTAAATGAATTGTTGTGTTGATTTATGTGATTTGCCTAATGTTTGTTGAATTCAAAATTCAAGTTTAGCATTTTAGATAAATAAAAGCATGATCACATTGTTAATTTATAGCATTGTAGAATCTCTCTGAGAGTCTCATATATAGTTCCAGATCTTTCCAAGTGTAATATGGTAACATGTAAGTGCTCTTGGGGTTTCCAAAGGACTTAGGGGGGTGCCGTGCATGGGATGCACAGCACCGTGCTGTGCAGCCCCACGGCGGGCCGCGCCGGCATTTTTTTGATGATCGGAGACATTCACCACGTAGACCTCGTCGAATACTACAAGTGTAGAAAAAATTAATTCGATCGGATATCTTTAAGAACGTCATCGGAACACAAATACTTTGAAAACAAATGGAACACAAATGGACACAAACACTGGATCAAAATCACTTTTTCATGTTATTTGTGTGCCGATGAGGCACTTAAAGATATCCGATCGAGTTGATCTTTGGCAGACTCGTAGTATTCAACGAGGTCTACGCGGTGAACGTCTCCGATCGTCAAAAAAATGCCGGCGCGGCGGCGCCGTGGGGCTGCACAGCACGGTGCTGTGCATTGGGATGCACAGCACCCCCCCAGGTTCCGTTTCCAAACCGCCTCACCCCACCTAAAATAGAAAACAATCTATGGTACGCCCCATCACGGATAATTTTGGTATTTAATATATGTAGTATAATTTTGGCACTTGTTATGTTTGACATTTGATTTTAGATTGTACTGTTCAAATCACTATTCACGATAATTCACCAAAACACTCAAATTCATACATAACAAAAATTATACTTAATGGGGCTTATCGTACGGCCTTTTTTCAACGGTGCGTACCATAAGTTTCTCCATAAAAAATATACTCCATTATACAAACAGCACAAGGTAGTAGCTAGGAACATTCTTTTTTTTTTTTTTTTTTTGGCTTTTTGGAACAACAGGATGATTTGACAAAAAAGCAAAAAATTGATTTTTTTGTTTTGTCTTTATTCAAAATGTTGTTGCATTTGTTAATTTTGTGTTAAGTTTTCGTGGTTTATGGATTCATCTCGACGAGACGAATCCAAAATGTATAAAATTATGGTCGAAGCTATTTTTTTTTAATAAAGTCAAATTAAACTAATAAACTGGTTTGTTTTGATTTATTTTCATTTTTATTCAATAAAATACTATTAGTTTGTCCATAATTTTATACTTTTTGGATTTGTATCGTCGAAACGAATCCATAAACCACGGAAATTTGACGCAAAACTAACAAATGCAAAAAAAAATTGAATAAAAACAAAACAAAAAAACAATTTTGTGTTTTTTTGCCAAAGCATAACAACATTCAAGCTTTGGATGCATGATAAGATTTCCCCCTCATCTGAAACAATCAACTACATGTCAAATAAACCACCCTCTACACAGCCACGTGTCAATCTCTCATGAGCTACGTGTCATCATTCAAAAACTCAAATCCTCAGTTCACTCCCCCTCCCCTCTCTCTCTCTGCATAAAACCGTCTATATATATATATCCACTATATTGTAACAAACTGAGCATATAAAACCAAGAGAGATTCCTGCATTTTACACTTGCACACTGAGAGAGAGATGGCATCAACGCAAGAGAAGATGGAGAGGGCTGAGGCGGCCGCTAGAATGGCAGCGGCCGAACTCAGTGATGTAAACAGAGAGCAAAGGAGACAACAGTATGGAGAAGAAAGAGAAGCATCTAAAATGGAGTCTGATGATATTCAGGATCAAACCCGCGACAACGACGAGAAACGGGGTGTTGTAGGGAGCATATTGAAGTCGGTGGTAGAGACCCTCGAGCAGACCGTCACCGGAAGGGCTCCCGGTACTAGTCCTTCTGATGACAATCAAGCAAGGAGGGAGGAAACAGAAGGCCGTTCCGAGTCTCCTCTGCCTGCTGAGAAGGCTAAACAAAAGGTGGAGGAGACGAAGAAGACGTTGAAGAAAGTGGAGGAGTCGAAGGAGAAGGCGAGGGAGTACAAGGATTCCGCGAAGGAGAAGTTGGAGGAGACCAAGGAGAGAGAAGGAGATGTAAATAGGGAGAGAGAAGGAGACGACGGTGATCGGCCACGATATGAGAATCGAGAGGGGGAAGAACGGCCTGGTATTCTTGGGAGGCTGTTGAAGGCGGTTACAGGTGGCAGGAGGGACGAAACTGCTGAAGACCGAACAAGGGGAGAGGAGGGTTCGGAGGGGGTAACGGAGAAGGCGAGGGAGGCGAAAGAAAGGGCTAAGGAGAAGGCGGAGGAGATGAAAGAGTCAACCAAGGACAAAGCGGAGGAGATGAAGAACACTGCGGCGGAGAAGGCGGAGCAAGCGAAGGAGAAGGTGGGGGAGTACAAGGACTATGCTGCGGAGAAGGCGAAGGAGACAAATGATTCCACACTTGGGAAAGTGAGTGAGTATAAGGACACTGCGGCAGAGAAGGCAAAGGAGACAAAAGACACTGCGGCGGAGAAGGCGAAGGAGGCGAAGGAAAAGACGGCGGAGAAAGCGGGGGAGTATAAAGACTACGCGGCGGAAAAGGCGAAGGAGACGAAAGATTCTACACTTGGGAAAGTGAGTGAGTATAAGGAAACTGCAGCGGAAAAGGCAAAGGAGACAAAGGACAGCGCGACGGAGAAGGCGAAGGAGGCGAAGGATAGGACGGCGGAGAAAGCGAAGGATACGACGGTGGGGAAGATTGTGGAGTTGAAGGATACGGCGGTAGATAAGGCGAAGAGGGCTGTGGATTTCTTGACTGGGAGGAGGGAGGAGACTGGTGAGGACAACAAGGTGAGTCGTCTTTGATAGATAGATCTAACACCAGACAGTAGCTTAATGTTTTTATGGTTATCATATGCTAGCTTTTTTTAAAAGCTCTGTTTGAAAATCTTTTGCATTTTCTTTTATTCTTTTTTCCTTTTGCATGTTTTTTCTATGTAGTGTGATGAATATATTGTACTATCTTTGTGGATTCAAGAAAAACATGTAGCTAACTCTTACACACACCGCCGGTAAATGGCATAAGCCAATAAAGTCATGGATTTGAGTTCCGGAAAATGTTTAAAATGAGAGCCCCAAATATGTTAGCTGCCTCCATATATATATATACTCAAATAATTTTTAAATTTTAACTTGTTATGAAAAAAATAAGTCTAAATTTAATTTGTTAGTTTTAGCTTGATTATGAAACTTAATTAGTAGAAGAAGTAATGTTCAAATTACATATTTTAAAGTGATATCTTTTGTAATTGATTTTTATGAAGACATTTAAATAACTCCTTCATCCAAAGTATATGGACGGCCTCATTTTAAGAGTTCTTTTCGGACCTATGAAACTCTTGAGTTGACACTACTTTTACACAATAAAATTTGAGACTACCTGTAATTTTATCATCTCACGTCCTCATAAATTGGGAGTAATTACAGTAACATGGTACGCCAACGCCTTTATTCACCCCATATTGTACTAGTCCTTCTGATGACGATCAAGCAAGGAGGGAGGAAGCAGAAGGTCGTTCAGAGTCTCCTCCGCCTGCTGAGAAGGCTAAACAAAAGGTGGAGGAGACGAAGGAGACGTCGAAGGAGAAAGTGGAGGAGTCGAAGGAGAAGGCGAGGAAGTACAAGGATTCCGCGAAGGAGAAGTTGGAGGAGACCAAGGAGTCTGCGGCGGAGAAGGCGAGGCAAGCGAAGGAGAAGGTGAGTGAGGTTACCGGTGCAAATAGGGAGAGAGAATGAGACGACGGTGATCGGCCACGATACGACGATCGAGAGGAGGAAGAACGGCCCGGTATTCTTGGGAGCTTATTGAAGGCGGTTACGGGTGGCAGGGGGGACGAAACGGCTGAAGATCGAACGAGGGGAGAGGAGGGTTCGAAGGGGGTAACGGAGAAGGCAAGGGAGGCGAAAGAAAGGGCTAAGGAGAAGGCGGAGGAGACCAAAGAGTCCGCCAAGGAGAAAGCGGAGGAGACGAAGAATACCGTGGCGGGGAAGGCGGAGGAGGCGAAGGAAAAGATGGCGGAGAAAGCGGGGGAGTATAGAGACTACGCTGCGGAGAAGGCAAAAGAGACGAAGGATTCTACACTTGGGAAAGTGAGCGAGTATAAGGACACTGCGGCGGAGAAGGCAAAGGAGACAAAGGACAGTGTGGCGGAGAAGGCGAAGGAGGCGAAGGATAGGACGGCGAAGAAGGCCGAGGAGTACAAGGATTATACGGTGGAGAAAGCGAAGGAGACGAAGGATACGACGGTGGGGAAGATTGCAGAGTTGAAGGATACGGCGGTGGATAAGGCGAAGAGGGCTGTGGAATTCTTGACTGGGAGGAGGGAGGAGACTGGTGAGGACAGCAAGGTGAGTCGTCACTGATAGAGCTAACACCAGATATTATGGTTAATTATCTTCTGCTAGCTTTTTTTAAAGCTCTGTTTGTGGTTTTTGCAAATCTTTTGCCTTGTCTTTTATTCTTTTCTTTTTGCATGTATTTTCTATGTAGTGTGATGAATATATTGTACTATTGTGGATTCACAATAACATGTAGCTAACTCGTACACAGAGCCGCCGGCTTACAGCATAATCCAATAAAGTCATGGATTTAGGTTCAAAAAAATGTTTAAAATAGGAGTCCCAACTATGTAAGCCCCTCTAGATATATATCTCAAATAATTTTTAATTTAACTTGTTATGAAAAAAATAAGTCTAAATTTAAATTTTTGGTTTGAGCTTTATTATGAAACTTAATTATTAGTACATTTGGAACTAACTAAAAGTGCAAGAAAAAGTAATGTTCAAATTACAGTTTTTGAAGTAAAATATCTTTTTTGATGGTTTTTCAGGAAAACCTGTACTGAATAAAAGTGCGAGAAAAAGTAATGTTCAAATTACAGATTTTGAAGTAACATATCTTTTGTAATGGGTTTTCATGAAAACGTGTACTGAATAACTTCTTTATTCAAAATATATGACTTCTTTATTCAAAATATATGGAGGGCCTCCGGCACTGCTCTTACGCAGTAAAATTGGGACTACTAGTAATTTATCATCTCACATGGGGTTGGACGGGACGTCCACATACATGGGGAGTTACTAACGCCACGTGGTATGCCGATACTTTTATTCATTACATAACGGCATACTTTTATTCATCACATAACTTTTATTCATCACGTATTGTATCGGGCTTCGGGTGTCACCACGTGACACGTGCCTCAAGACCCTCAAATAATTGTTCATGCATTGGACCCGAGCCCACACCATGTGAGGAGTTACAAATAACCGTTATCCTAAAATTTCGTCCTCCAGAAGGGACGAGAAGTCAAGACGGTTCAACTTTTTGCAGTTGATTACTGATGTTTAGAGCATGAATATAATCGGCTTTTAAATGACGGGTACATATGCAATTTTGCAGAGCGAATTCAACGAAACAGAGGACGCAGAGGCTAGAAGGAAAATGGGGGCTCTGAGACTACAAGACGAGGATTTGGACAACGATTACGACAGGAGGAAGAGAGAGGTGGTGGACGTGTTGCTGGTTGACGTGGAAGGCACTCCAGTAGGACAGGCGGCTTCAACTCTCAAAGCCGCGGATCAAATGATGGGGCAGGATTTCAACGACGTCGGCCGCCTCGACGAGGAGGGCAAGGGGGTGGTTGTGGTGGAACGTGTGGTACCTTCTCCCGTCCCCGGCGTTGTGGCGATGGAAGATGTGGAGAATCCTCCCACCGCCCCAGTTTGCCCCGACATTGTGGCTGTGGAAGGTGTTGACCCTCCCCCGGGGGTCGAGTGCAGGGGTGTTCTGGTCATGGAATGCGATGAGGATCCTCATCGCAGCGCTAATAAGTGACGGTTGTTGCAATGATGCTTCCTAGCTTGGTGTTTATTTGGGCCTTTTCGTTTCTGTGTTCTTTTTTTAGTGCAGGGGTGTTTGGGGGGTTTTTGAGGACCGGTAGATTTGTGTTTTTTGATTTGCTTCGTGTACATAGTTCCGTCACTGAAAAGGTTGTGGAATTCTTGTAATTATCTTAAAACGTCTGATGTGTGTGAGAATTTCAGACATAAGACGATTTGTGTGTTCGGATTTTTGCATTTTTTGTTTAGAACACAATTGTTTTTGGAAAAACATACATGTACAGATTTTTTTTGTACATAAAATGTACAATTGCTATTGGGACCCACTTTTGGATATGTGTAACTGATTGATCCAAGACTGCAAGTTTTCATTCATAACTGTTTTGAATGAAAACTTGTAGTTTAGATCAACAAGTTTCGTATATCCAATTAAGCTGATTTTTTGCAAGGTCCTTTGAAAAATTATTTTAAAATTATTCAACGGGTCGGATAATTTGTATGAGACCCAAAAGTGGGCTCCAAAATGCATTGTACATTTTCTGTACAATAAACCTTCTGTACGCATAGTGTCCATTGTTTTTGGGTAGGTGCATTTTAAAATAAAAAACACTAACCTTCAATCAAAGGAAAAGCCAACCTTCCCTATGCAAGTTTATAAGCCGACTATCTCGATAAACTTTAGAGAAGGTGAAAATAATCATTGCCTACCTCGTTGTTACGAGCCAAGATGTGGGAGTCATCCTCATGATATCAAGTTGTTAGGCAGGAGATTCTAGTGTGTGGTTATCTCTCTTATTAGGCGGTTCGTTAACAACACAGTTGCTCACGTTATCGCTAAGAAATATTTAGTCGGTATAGGGAGTCTTTGGACTGAATCTCTTCCGTTTTGGTTACTTGTTGTTTTGGTTAAAGAATGAGTCTTACTTTTGATTTGATGTACTTCTGAATCGATTTAGAATCTCTTCCGTTTTGGTTACTTGTTTTTTTGGTTAAAGAATAAGTCTTACTTTTGATTTGATGTACTTCTGAATCGATTTATAATATTACCAGTTACACCGGTGATCCAGTTAAGGATTCCGGATTGAACGGAAAAGGGTGTTTTTGAGGTTTTAAAAATTATTTTTGCATAATCCGAAACGTCCAATGTGTTTAAAATGTATTTTTAATGGTCCCCGCGAGAAATCAATAAAAAAAAACGACCGGGAAGGGCTTGATCAGAGCAGTTTTTCTCAAAAACTGTATATGTCATGAAAATTTGATCCAGAACTATGAGTCTCGGACTTAGGGATCCCGAACTAGATCCGGACTGTCCCCGGCTATTATTTTAGAAAAAAATCAATTAATTACAACTTTGTTCAAGGAAACAGCAAAATTCTTCGTTTCTTTCGGAAACTGTAAAATGTTCTTCGCAATCTATTCATCACGTTGGAGTTGAAGGATTGGGCCAAGTGATTGGTACGTGCAACTTGGGCCCGTCGGACTCCGAGCCCAGTACCAGTTCAAAAGAAAAAGACTCGGAGCCCAGTCCCAGAAATTTTAGCCTTCTGTGAACTATATATATATTGCAATGCAAAATTTGAATTTTAAGGCCTTGTTTGTTAACCTGCATAGAGAGGGGGAGACTTAGGCAAAAATTCAAAACATTTGACATTTTTAAAGGGAATGACAATGAACTTTTGCAATTAAACATAAACACAAAAAAAAATTAGTGAAATGTCACTAATTTTTAAAAGTTCTAATTTCGTACAATAAATTCAAAGAAATTAATTCCTGCCTTCTAACCGACTACCACCCCACCTCCAGCCAACCACTTCCGGTAACCCAAAAAATTAGTGAAATTTTACTAATTTTTAAAAGTTCTAATTTCGTACAGAAAATTCAAAAAAAATCACTCCTGCCTCCTAGCCGACCACTACCCCACCTCCGGCTGACCACTTTCGGCAACCAAAAAAATACGTAGAGTCGACCGCTATCCCACCTCTGGCCGACCCCTTCTTGCGACCCAAAAAATTCGTGACATTTTACTTATTTTAAAAAGTTCTAATTTCATACAGAAAATTCAAACAAATCAACCAACTCCTGAAACTAGTGAACATTCACTAGATTTTGGAATAGTCACATTTCAAAAAGTTAGTAATGCTTTACTAGATGTAAATTCGTGAGCATGTAATTTACATTTTGGCTCAATTATGCTGCCAATTTCAATCCCATTCCTGCTTCCGCCCAGTTTTCACCCAATTCACCATTAATTTCCAAATTCTCCATCTGGGTCTCTTCTTTGGGCATCAAATTCAAAAAAAAAATCTGGTAAACTTCCTTTCTTTCACCATCAATAGGTGTTTTCACCTAATTCTCCATTCCTCTCTGGATTTATAGTCCGACCGTGTTGATAAGCCAGATGGGAATTTTGTTTTGTAAAATGGGCGGTCAAAATTTTTTGAATTTTGTTTTGTAAAATGGGCGGTCATAGATTTTAAAGTTAAGCTGTCCTTGACCATCCATTTTGCCAAACGAAATTAAAAATTTCACATAACTATTAATGTCCGATCAAAATGATTTTTTGCATGGATGCAATACTGTATAGGCCCTACAAGATAAACGGTTTAGATTAAAACATTAAACTCACAGTAGGACCAACATATGACGGTGGTGGAAAAGAGGAATTTTACACTGACGGTGTAAAGTATTTTTTCTCAATGCAAGACACAAAAATGACACTGGAAACAAAAGCAAGAAATTGATACCCTTACAAATTCATTTGTCCTACACACACACATTACTAAGCAAACACACATCGAAAGAAGAGGCAGACCCAAAACTAAATTACAGGAGGATGTATATCAACAATTTACTTCCAGTCCAAGATCCCGGATTTTTAAAAAATCCACACCTCATAGATCCCGAACTAATTTTGACGATCCGAACCGTCCAATGTATTTAAAATGTGTTTTTAAGGGTCCCCGCGAGAAATCGGGAAAAATAAATACCGGGAAGGACTTGATCCGAGCAATTTTTCATAAAAACTGTATATGTTCGTTTTCATGTAAAACTGCTTGGATCAAGCCCTTCCCGGTATTGTTTTTGCTGATTTCTCGCGGAGACCCTTAACAAATTAGATGGTCACCCAAAAGAGTATGGGTTTGGTCCCTATAATTGGGTTTGGAGAATATGATACATTGGCAGGTGTGAATTATTTGCCGGAAGTTGGCGGGCAAACTTGCTATGCGCAAGGAAGCTTACACCAAACCACACACAGGATGTGAGTAACGTGAGAACATGAAGTCGTGTTTTGCAAACATGTTTTTAAAAAAGCACTTATATTCTGTGTATAGTTCGGCGTAAGTCTTCTTGCGCATAACATTTCTGATGAATTTGAGAGAGCTAGGATTTGTTTCATGTGCAAGTGTGTAATTATACAATCAAGGGCACTTTAGAGTCTAGGCATTACATGAGAAAGCCATGGGAACTTTTGTCAATGCATTTGGAGATTTTGAAGGGGCTCTGGATTAGATTGATAATACATGTCCCTCTAGCTATTGGTAATCCATCTTAATCCCAGAAGTCAAAGTCCACGGGCTAATCTAAGGGGGTGTTCCACTAACTCAGTTTTTTGAAAAAATTGGTTTTTCACAATTTTTCATGTGATGTGTTGTGAGAGAATGACCGGTCTCGGTGTTTGGAAAAAACAGTTTTTTGTTAGTGGAACACCCCCTAAGGGATTATGGGGTCCACATCAGTAGTAATCCAATCCCATGGCCGAAGCAGTTCAGTTGCACGAAAAGGAAACAAAAGTTTATTGTATTGAATTAGCAGGAAAATTGTGGGATCCATCTGTCTATGTTTCCTAATAATATTAGCTTTCTCTCAAAACATGTTTTGCAAAAAAATACAAGGTTTTGTAGGAATCTTACATTTGTATTAAATTCTACCTAACTAAACTACTACTTTCCAACTTTGTCTTTGATTTCTTTTATCAAATGAACACAAGTAGGAAACTTTTCACTTTCCTTTACTTCACTCCATTATAATTTTCTTGGAAATATTTTTATTGCACTAGTTTCTTGACAAGTGAACGGAGCCTCAATAAAAAAAGGGGTAGACTTGGGCAGATGGCTGAACAACTGTTTGCTACTGCATAGATTAGTACATGTTTAAGCACTTTGACTAGGAGATTGATTTTTCGCACTAAAAAATTTACCATCTGCACTCTAAAAGTGGAGTATGCAAATCGATCCCTATTTGTGATTGATTTCGCACTCTAATTTTAAAGTTTAAAATATAAATTTTGGAGTGTGAAAATCAATTTCCTCTAAATATTGGGTTATTACTCAAAACCTTTAGATGCACTCACAATCAAAAGCCCCCAAAAACTTCATTCATTTTCACATCTTTTTTCTTTATACACAAAACGGGTACGGAGATATTGTAAGTTTTCAGTACCATATAACCATCTTTTTTCTTTTCCTATTTTGCATTTATCTACGATAGTCTTTTTCTTGTAGTATGATAAAATGGGTATCAATATAAAAAACAACTGGATATCAATATAAAAGCAGAGACAGAGAATACCAAATGTATTTAAATAGAATTTCATGCCAGATAGTGTAGCCAATCATGATTACCTAAAAAAAAATGTTGTCAATCATGTCCCAGAAAGTTTTTTTTGGGTAAATATGTCCCAGAAAGTTTTCCATGCCTCCGGGACATGACGGTGCACGATTTTAGACCACACAAATATGTAAGGTCTATACACTTGGTAATGGACCTCACATGTTCGTGTGATATAGAATCTTGTCCAACCATGCCCGGACGCATTGAAAATTTTCTCCAGGCCTTCCCACTGGACTGAACTGGTGCGTTCAATGTGCCAGTGAGTTCTAGCACACGCATGTTGGGGGAAAATGTGGACAAAAGTAGTGGCATGCATTAATTGTTGTGAAGAGTACCATTCACAACAGAGCAATAGAGCATCAAATAATGTGGACAAAAGTAGTGGCAGGTGTTGTGTACGGGAAAAGGATCCTAATTAAACACAAGGTATCACAACCGAAAAAGATAAGGGAACCGACCAAAATGCACTGACGGCGTACCGACGGCGTCGGTGTCGCCGTTGTGGGTCCCTTACGATCGATCCGAGCCGTTCATCGTTATCAGAATCAAATTCCGAGTGGGCCTAGGCGGGAATCGAGGCAATCGGACGGCTGTATGAGCTCGATCCAAAATCACCCCCATTTCACTCTCGGATCGATCGTATGGGACCCACAACGGCGGCACCGACGCCGTCGGTGCATTTTGGTCGGTTCACGTAGAAGGGTTCTATCACAACAGAGCAAGAGTAGACAAAGAAAGGCACGCCCACGTAACGGCGATTATAAGCTGTCAGGACCCGAAAAGGGTAATAATGAGCTCATCTGGCACAGAGTATTTCTAACTTCGGCAATTAGTCTTTTGTAGCAGCAATAAAATAATTTATTTAAATGGTTATGAGGTTTTGGATGGATTCAAATTTTTTAGATAGGAATTTTATGTTCATTGTGCTTGTTAGGTTGTTTTCAAATGTGTTGATTTTCTTTCTTCTTATTTACGGATAGAAAAAAAAAACAAAAAACCTTGAAAGAATTGAATATGCTTTCCAATTTTTTTTTTTATCAATAAATAAGATTATATTAAGAAATGTCCAGCTGCACTTACATAATAGAGTTCATGACAAATAACTTGGACAAAGCTAAACTAATCATCTAAGTACCTAATTCAAAACGAGAAAAACACAAGGCAGTCGATGTCTTCCACCCCAACCCAGACTCATGTCTAACGCACATTATGTCGAAAATTCATGTCTAAAATTAACAGTTTCAAAAGAGATAAAGTGCTTGTTAAAGAGAGAAGACAACAAATATCTGGACGATCAAATGGACCACAACCAGTACGAACACACCAATAAACTCACAAAGCTACAAAATCGACAAGCTACTATGTGTTGCCCTCCAAAGACATCATCATGTAGGGTTAGAGAACGGTTGGCAAGGACATAATTGTGAAGCTACATCATCTATTAATTTAGAAGATATTAGTTAAACTTCACTCTTCTTTATATATACAGTCACTATCTAATCCGGGAGTCCCGGATCCGGGACTCCACTTTCCCGATATTTTTTTGACGATCCGAACCATCCAATGTGTTCAAAAGGTGTTTTCCAAGGTCCACGCGGGAAATCTTCAAAAAAAAAATACGGAAAGGGCTTGATCAAGCATTTTCCAAAGCGTAAATGTACGGTTTTTGCGAAAAAATGCTTGGATCAAGCCCTTCCCGGTATTTGTTTTTGAAGATTTCCCGCTTAGACCTTGGAAAACACCTTTTGAACACATTGGACGGCTCGGATTTCCCAAAAACAATTTTTAAAAGCATCAAAACACCAAAAAACCTCCCATCCGGGATCCTTGATTGGATAATTTGTGTGTATATATATATATAGGATCAACTTCTAATGAGGGATCCCTCATTTTATTTAAAATGAGGACCTCATGCTTCCCGGTCAAATTTCGACGATCCGAACCGTTAGATGTGTTTAAAATGTGTTTTTAAGGTCCACCGTGAGGATTCGTCCAAAAAAAATACCCGTAAGGGTTTCATCCGATCAGTTTTTGTTAAAAACGCTATATATAACGTTTTTAACAAAAATTGATCGGATGAAGCCCTTACGGGTATTTTTTTTGGACAAATCCTCGCGGTAGATCTTAAAAACACATTTTAAACACATCTAATGGTTCGGATATTCAAAATTCAGTTCGGAAAGTGGAAAAATTGCTTGGTCCTCATTTTATTTAAAATGAGGGATCCCTCATTAGAAGTTGATCCTATATGGACACCGGCGATCCTGTCAAGGATCCCGGATTTCCCGGATTGAAGGGTTTTTTGGTGTTTTGATGCTTTTAAAAATTGTTTTTGGGAAATCCGAGCCGTCCAATGTTTTCAAAAGGTGTTTTCCAAGGTCCACGCGGGAAATCTTCAAAAAAAAATACCTGGAAGGGCTTGATCCAAGTAGTTTTTCGCAAAAACTGCAAATATAAAGTTTTTGCGAAAACTGCTTGGATCAAGCCCTTCCCGGTATTGTTTTTTGAAGATTTTCCGCGTGGACCTTGGAAAACACCTTCTGAACACATTGGACGGATCGGATCGTCAAAAAAATATCGGGAAGTGGAGTCCCGGATCCGGGACTCCCGGACTAGAACCGGACTCCCTATATGGATATATATATATATATATATCCGGTAAGGGATCCCGTACATTGCTTAGATGCGGATCTCATAGCTCCCGATCGAATTTTGATAATCTGAACCATTCAATGTGTTTAAAACATATTAAAGTTCCCGCGAGGAATCACAAAAAAAAAAAAAAAAACCGGGAAAGATTTGATCCGAGCAGCTTTTCATAAAACTGTATATGAGCAATTTGAGGGATCTCTCATTAGATCGTTAAAATTCGATCGAGAAATTGGAGGTCCGCATATAAGCAATGTGAGAGATCCGTCATTAAATCCTTGGGATTTAATGACGGATATGTATATATATATTGGGTGTGTATATATATATATAGCCCACGGTTCTAGTCCACACCTCCCGGAAATAAGAAAAATATGATTTTTTTTGTGTTGCAAATTATTTTTGGAAAATCCGATCCGTCCAATGTGTTTAGAAGGTGTTTTCAAGGGTCCAAATGGGAAATCTTCAAAAAAAAAAATACCGGGAAGGGCTTGATCCAAGCAGTTTTTGCAAAAAATATATATTTACAGTTTTTTGCGAAAACTGCTTGGATCAAGCCCTTCCCGGTATTTTATTTTTGAAGATTTCACACGTAGACTCTTGAAAACACCTTCTGAACACATTGGACGGATCGGATTTTTCAAAAATAATTTGCAACACAAAAAAAATTCTTTTTTTCTTATTTTCGGGAGGTGTAGACTAGAACCGTGGGCTATTTTCGGGAGGTGTCCACTAATTAATTACTACAAGAAATTTATAATTTCTTGTGGTGGTCTTTTCTTACATTCTTTTAATTTGCTGACAAAAGGAAAACATGACCGATTCTTCAACCAGCCCATGTGCATTTTTTTTTTTTTGATCAAAACCCATGTGCATTGGACTTTGGTTTTTTTAACTCTTCCCCCGAATCATTCTCATTTCCCACATGCCGAAACTCAATAAAAAAAAAAAAAAACTTTGGCATTGACATCTCACCAACTCTGGCGTATATCCATACAAATACACAAAAAAAACCAGTAAGGTTTTGGGATTCTTTTCTTTTCTTTTTTTAATCGGCAAAAAGATTTCAATAACTTTTGAAAAGGATACAAGGATTCAAAGGAGTATAGGTGCACCGGCATACGCCACCCGAGAACCAAACTCCAAAAGAAGGTAAGAAGCCAACCCAAACACAGGGATGGCTCCAGAATTTTTATCTAGCGATGATAAAATTACATATCGTGTCTATGATTGAAAGCTCTACGTAAAAAAAAAAAAAAGAAGAAATAACTCTACTTTGGCAAAAGTGAAATATACATATACATTACACTATTCGACAGAAAAAGACTCAAATATATTACAACATCCCATCACAAGTCTTCATATTTTGAAAGTGTTGAATTATATCTTCATTATCAACATTCTTAAACATCAGGTAGTATTCAATTCTTCCGTCATTCTTTCGCTCGTTCTGATTCTGTGTGATTCCTTGAAGTTCCTTCTTCTTTGATTTATTTTCTTTTCAGAGAGAGAGAGAGAGAGAGAGAGAGAGAGAGAGAGAGAGAGAGAGAGAGAGAGAGAGAGAGTTGGTTTCCATGAATCCCTTTTATTTGTTTTTATGCCTTGAGGTCAGTTGTCACCACCATTATTCTGATAGTATACTGGGCTCTGATCAAAGAAATATTTGGTTTCCATTTCTCAAAAAAAAAAAAATCCACTTTTCTTCTCTCTTTACTTATTACCTATCTCTTCAATCATCACTCATATTTCTCCTTCCACTCATTACCCCTATCTGCAGATCCGGGGTGCATGCTGTTCCTTTGGGGACAACATACATGTTGTCCGATTTGGGTCGTCCATGCTCGGCGATGGACGGCTCGGATCACATCTTGTCCAAATACATCCGAACCGTCCGCTACCAAACAAATCCGAGCCGTCCATTGCATTGCAGAGCACGGATGGCCCAGATTGGGGACAACATGGATGATGTCCCTTTAGGGACAACACCATCCCCCAATTCCCTATCTGCAATCATTACTCTCCTTTCTTTCTCTCTCACTCTATCTCTCTCCACTTATTACCCTCTCTTCAATTATTACTCTCATTTCTATATCTAATCATTACCTCAAAAACTATTTCCAAAAACCAAACCAAACGCTATCTCAAAAATATATCTCAAAGATTTTTTTCTAAAAAAGGCGAACAAATTAATGCAGTGAATAAATTTATTGGGCTAAGCTTATTTTCTCTTGTTGGGCTAAAACATTTTTCTAAAGTTAGTTGAACTTTTATTTATTTTAATTTTGCATCAGTAACACACTGCAGATAGTACTAAAGAAAATTTAATTTATATCTTAAAAAAAATTATTTGTACATTTTTTGAACCGCCCCTACCCAAACACCACACCAGACCAATAGCCGCACAACCGCTAAAAGGGTGGAACCAAGAAACTAATGTGCTCGCCCAAACTCCTCATTTGTATACACACACGTGTCAGGTTCAAAAAGTGTTATCAATGGTCCAGATTTAAAATTAAAAAAAAAAACGCTTCCCGGGTACAACCGTTGTACCCGTTCAACAGACACGGGGTTGCTGCTGTGCATGGGATGCACAACAACTATTGTGCATCCATCCAAGCCATCCATTGCTCAGATAGACGGCCCAAATTTCATCTCGGTACTTTTACATCCGAATCGTTCATTGTCGTGCGTGCAAGATGAAATCTGAAACGTCCATCCGAACAACGGACGACTCAGATGGCGCACAACACCTGTTGTGCATTCCATGCAAAACAGCGATCCCCGCTGGACACTGAAAAATATTTTGGATGGATCTATTAAAGAACAAAAGACTGTCTTCTTCACGTTCATAGCATTCACTTCCAAAGAAATATAGTAAATGGTGGGTCCCATTTATTACTTTCCCCTTGCTTATCCCTTTTGACGAGAGAATGATGATGACCGAAAATTTATTCCTCTAAAATTTTACATATAATTTTTTTTTCCTTTTTTCACACTTCACCTGGGCTACAGTTCACCTTAGCCTCTCTTGAGTTCCGCCCTCAGCGAAAACAACCCAAATAACCTCCTAACAAAACAAATTAAAGTTACAAGAAAACAAACCTTTGCATGCATTTGAAGAATACATATTTTATTGATTATGACTCGTTATATCGAAAATCTGTTTAGTTCGGCTTGTCATGATCATGTTATGAGACTAGACGAGCTTACGAATTTGGATTTGGAGTTTCAACTTTTATAGTAATAATTAAGAATCTATCCCAAAAAAACTTCTATAGTAAAGTTGAAAGAAATCTCAATTAAATTGGTAATCCCTGGTGGGCTATATATTCTCCTTCAAGTGCTAGGTTTAGGTCTAGTAAATACCGAAATCGAATAGTATTATGGTATGGGATGAGCTCCTCTCCGGTTCATGAAAATGGAGTGGATGGTCTGCTTTGCTTATTTGTGGGTCTTTCCCGGGTTCCACTTTAATAGTCCAAACAATGCACATTATTAGAGCTCGTCGAGAATATTAATCACGCCAAAATTGAGGTTGATAAGATATTGTTGATATGATTTCAAAATATATTCTTCTTAGAACATAACAATAACAAGATTCAATACCGAATTAGAACTCATTTAATGCATTTATCTCAAGAAAAATGTATCCCCAAATTATATCAACCGTATCCGATCAACCTGATTTTTAGTGTGACTAATGGTCTTGACAAGATCTAAAAAATTTGAACGATGTGAATCATCAAAGTAGGCCAGGGAAGGGCCAAAAAAGGGGCAAACTGGAAGGTCTAGTCTATGAAGATTCTACTCCACACCATTTCTCTCTCCTATGTGGCTCTCTCTCTCTCTCTCTCTCTCTCTCTCTCATTTAACTCATTTTCTCTATCATTTTCATCGCCTTTTCGATACACGGAACAAAAAAAAAGGGCAATATAATTTTTTTTTATTGTTGTCCCGTGCTTCGAACGGATAAATTAAATGCTAATGTAATATTATATATATGTACGAAGGAAACTAACTTACGTATACTGATTTACGTTCTATATGGTGCCCATCTGTCGTATATTTGATTCGACACCTCACACTTCACATATGGACCATCAATTTTAGTGGTGGTTCCAGAAAATCATAGTAGGGTGTTCAAAAAAATAATTTACGATGTACTACCTCTAAACCACAATTATATGAGTAAAAATTTTGTCTATTATTTTCAGCAATGTCATCCAAAAAAAGAAAACTACACAAGATATTACAATCACACTCAATGAGTTTTCATAATTTGTGGGTTGATTTTTTGGCGGGGTGTTCAATTTTCTTTGAATTCGGTGTTCAAAAGTGTAAAAATTGAGTGTTCAAATCAAGCTAAATTAAAATTATTACATATTTTATTCTTAAAAAAAATTTAGAGTGTTCAAGTGATCACCTTTTACAAAGGGTGGAGCTGCCATCAAGTAATGTGATAAGTAATTCATATGTGGAAGTTTTTTTTTTTTTTTCAAAAACGATAACAGATGGTATTATTAAATCAATCAAACAATACATCAGGAGGAAGTCTCGTCCCTTAGCAAGGGACCGAGCAACCAAAACGGGGGACTTGGTCCAAAGACCATACCCCATACTAGCTAAGCATTTAGAAGCAATAGTATGAGCCACTGTGTTGGAAAATCGACGGATATAAGAAAAGAACGTACACAAAAAACTCCGTCCTATGCTTAAAATATCGTGTAAAATAACTCCCACTTCCAGACTTGCTTCCGACTGCCCATATGTGGAAGTTAACATTGAACATATCAGACAGAATTTGGACAAAGGGTGGAGCCGCCATCAAATAATGTGGTAAGTATTTCATATATGGACGTTGTTGTTATTGACTTTCCCAGCGTACAACTAGGGGTGCTAACGGAACAAATCGAGTCGAGCTTTAAGATATTCAGGTTCGTTCGTTTAGTTTTTAAAAAAATTCGAGCTGAGCTCAAGCTCAACGAAAATTTGATGAGCGGAGCTTCCCTAGGTTTGAGTTGAACTCGAGTTTGTTCACAAGTATTAACGTGTCAAAAATATTTATGCTTTCATACAGGTCTAGAACTTTAATAAAAAATTTATTTTGTACATGAATAAGTACATACATATATAAAATTATAAAATTAAATTAAAATTTAAGTTTATAGTACATATTTAAAAGTATATACATAGAAAATTTATAAATTTTCATTATGTACATTTAAAAATTTAAATATATTCAAACTTATATGTGATATTCCTATAAGATATATACTCCAGGTTGGCGAGCCTAATCGAGCTGAATACTGTCAGGTTCAGGTTCAGCTCATTTATTACCAGAATAGAACTCGAACAAGCTTTAACCTAGTCAAACTTCAAACAGTTCATGACCGGAGTGTGAGCAAGAGGGTGTTAGAGTAGACTTAATGTTCTATACCAGTCACATGTATCACAAACCAACCACTTTTTTTTTTTTTTTAAAACTCAGGTGTCTTGGCCAGCTTACAGGTATCTCGAATAATTATGCGGTGCCCAATTAAATCAAAGTAAAATTTCGTATGAACTGATCCAAAAAAGTTAAGCACTTGAGAGGTTTCAGGTTAACCTCACAAAGAATCAAACCTTTAAGTCTCATGTCTTTACCACCAAAGCTAACCGTTCGGAGTTATGTGTATGACAAACCTAGGTATAGTTCATTATTTCAATTAGCTTAAACAAGTTTTTAAGTCAATGAGAGAATGATCCGTCTTGTAAAACACAATAAGTCAGTTTTAAATTTAAGACATAAATTGATACAAAGCCCACATGTCCAAATTAGAGGGGTAGGTTTCTGTCAACTCAATCTTACTTAATGCGTACAGTGTTGAGAACACTTAATTGTTATTGGAATAGTAGAAGTGCAACGGGTTACATTTGAGTACTGTCTGATATGTTCTTTTGTCAATCGATAGAAGAGAGATTAATTACATCACATATGAAGTACAAAGTACCAACCCGGTGTTGGGAAACGAATCCCAGAACCCAGTAATTACGCGTACAAATTAAACAACAAAAATAAACACAAACCTTACAAGGCGGAATTAGGGTTTACCTCTCATCCGTAGACACGAACGCTGGTTGACTTGTTTATTTTAGAACTTGACAGACCCGATTACTGTATGCAACAAACTCTGCTCGATAGTACCTCATTATCTTCTGCCATATTCCCTTTGTATCTCGATCATGTAGCCAAGTGTGGACTTCCACATGATCTCTTTGTTCTCTCTCTCACAACCTCTATTTTAATTTTCGGAATGACTGTTTTAAGACCTAGAGAACATAACGATATATTTATAGGGCTAGAGCAGGGACCTGAGGAGAAATAAATCTGGGCTCCTTGTGTAAATAAGTGCTTGCGCCCTTGGATTGCGTTCCAATATTACTTCCCCAAGCGTAGGGTTTAGGTCGGCGGCAGCATGATACTGGTAAGTCCGGGTCGAGTCCTTAGAGACCGAATGCGCTAAACGTGAGTGTTGACTTGCGAATGTTGGTTTTAGCCTTAAAGCGGCAAACTTGGCTTAGAAGTTTGGGGGTGGAATTCACTTAACTTCGTGAATGACGCGAGATTTAAAAAGACTAATTTAAACAAGGCTAAGTCAAGGGGTTCACAACACCCATGCCTTAGGCCGATTCGTTCTCCTCTAAGATAACCGGCTCGGGGACGTCGTTAAACGACCCCGAATGGAAGATTTGATTTTTAAACTCGTTTGATTAGAAATGGTGTTACTCAAAGAGTAGGATTCTTGTGCCATTTATACAAACATTTGGATTGACATCGCCCTAAGCATCACACGTGCCAAATGGACGAGCCATTGGCTATGAGTGATCAAAGAGATTAACAAATCCCAATTTTGAAACATAAAATTAATCCTAACTTTTTGATTAACATGCAATGTTTGCAGTATGGCGAGGAGAGTGAATCAACCTAAGTCAGGGGGTGCTAATCACCCCATGGCCGAGCCTATAACGACTACTCGATCATTACTAAGTAAAACATGCCTAATTTTATAAAGGAAATAAAGAACATGACAAGTGACATTAAAAACTAATTTTTGTTGAAAATTATAAGTCTACCTACAACTTTAATACTTGAGAAAATCACAAACAACTAGTAAGAACAAGAGTTTTCAAAGGATTAAGCTAGAAAAACAAGAAAACAAATTTACCGATAAAAACGGAAATAAACTAGATTTATATAAAGGTCTCAACAAGTACTACAACATTAAAGAAGATGAATTATCTTGAAACTAAGTGAAAGTGCTTCAAAAACTAGAGAGAAGGTAGAGCTTAAGCTAAGAACAAACTAATGGAGGAAGAGAGAGAAGGTGGAAATCTAAGCTTAACCTAAAATTCTGAGGTTGGGGACCTTTTATAGGCCCCAAAAGTCATCCAAAGTTATTACAAAAATGCCACAAGATATTTCCTGATCGGGCTCAAAATTGCAGAAAAGTGCAGCTTCAACCAGTTGAGCAAAATGTGTCAACCGGTTGAAAAACTTTCTGTTCAAGTTCAACCGGTTGAGCAAAAAGTGTCAACCGGTTGAAAGTGTAAAAACTGAGAATTCTTTATGTCTTGATCCCTTGACCTTCCGGCTTGCCATCACGACCTCTAGGCTTCCGAGTCTTGTTCAAAACTTCATTCCTTGATTCCCGGGACTCGGTGGCGGGGTGCGATGTGGCCTCCGGTGCTCGGGCATCCGTTGGTTATAACGTGGCGTTAAAGCACGTCTTTTTCTCCCGTTCTTCCTGCTAATAACAAAAACACAACCTTGCGCAAAATCGATAGTTCAAAACAATAATATGCATGCGTGTGTGTGATCAAAGTGAGCGAGATAAGCCCCATTATTAACACTTTTGGGGGCTTATCAATAAGAAAACCTAATCCCACCCGGATTCTATTCTTATTTCACAAATTATAATTCACACCACTAAAGAATTATAATTGCACTCCCATATTTATCTCGATTATATTTCGAGCTCCACGTTATTAAATACTTATTAATCTCCTCACGTTAAGATTACAGATACCCGTTGATTAAATGTCGATTACTAACAGCCGGGACACTATATAAATTGTGAGAGTCCACGAGACAACCAAAGGAAAAGCTCCTGCACGCTGTACGGATCATTCGAACTCCTGGTCTGATATGTTCAATTTCAAGGACTTTTTGTTCACGCTGAGTGGTACGCCATTCAAACGGATTTGGGGATCCTATGGTGCCTCAAAAGTACTAAAGGGTTGTAGTCCCCCAATCACAGTCGTCCGTTTGGCAATTGTAGACACCAAGGATAGAAATCAAGGGTCTTCATAGACATGCCCAGTAACAAGTTTATAAAATGTGCTCTTATATTGTGCACTTACGACAAAAATTTTCATATTGGTGTATATATCTTTGTAGTAGGTCAGATCAGTGCCATGAAAGAACAGAGCAATTCCATCAAAAATTGTATTATGCAAGGGACCATTTGGTTGTCACCGTGGGACAATGGCAAGTGTGTGCCCTCAGGGCTGGCCGTGAGATTCCCGGGGCCTTAAGCAAACTTGTGAAATGGGGCCCTAAGTAAAATTATCATAAAATTTGAAGCAACAAAGTGTTTTTTTGTTCAATTGAGAAAGAAAGTTAATCTTGAAAAAGATATCCTTATAAGGAATATAAGTATGCAACACATAAAATTTGGTATCAAAGGTTAACTAAAGTAATTTTGCTAAGCTTATTATAGTAACTAAGGTCATAGGACATAATATATTTTCAATAAAGTATTCATCTGTATTTAAGCACGGCCGCACGGGTTACAAAATGCAAATCACATTAGCAAATAAGCCCACTAAAATCAAAATTAGGTCATTATTTCTCGTGAGTGATTAATCTATTTAACCGTTTTATTGTCATAATTCATAAATATAGGAAAAGTAAAATGTTAACAAAGATAAGAAATTGAAAAAGTAAAAACGTCATGCACTCTATTTAGAAACAAAAGAAGAAGAAGAAACTGTGGCAAGCTATATTTGTAACCGGAAAAAGGAAAAAAAGAAAATAAAATAAAATGAAGAAAGCAGTTTAAAGGAAGGGAATCTGATATGGAGATTCGAACCATGCTTCCAATGGTCAATGACTTAAATTGGAAAGCTATGAGGAATTGGGTGGCGTGTAGGGCCAACCTTGTGCGTAGAAAATGTGGGGTAAATTCCTTATGTCCAATTTGTGAGTCAGCTAGTGAAACAATTGAACATCTTCTTTTTCATTGTCATTGGAGTAAGGCGGTTTGGTTTGGTAGTAGTAAGGCGGTTTGGTTTGGTAGTAGTAAAGCTTATGAAATTATGCAAAGCACTACAAGTCCTAGAGGGGGGGTGAATAGGACGACCACTTTAAAAATAAACCACTTCGATTTCAACCAATTTAATCATTCACCATGGCAAAACAAACAACTCAACAAGTTCAATATAGAGTAATTAAACTAATGAGACAAAACACACGATATACGTGGAAACTACTTAGGGTCTAAATACCCTAAGCATAAAACCACGGCCTAATCTACTAATTGCTATAAATCAAAAGGTTAAATCAAGAGTTACAAGAGTAGGAATTACCAACTTGCCCCAAGCTACACCTAACTCCACTCCTTGACTTAGCTCCCCGAGCCCCTTCTTGATTCCATAGCCTCCACGAGTCCAACACCCCTCGATCTCCGTATCAAAGACGGCTCCGGATCATCCGGCCATGTAGATATGTAGGCAACACAACATGATGTATGAAAGATATGATTTTTATGAAGATTTTAGAAAAACAAAATCAATCTAGAGTAGATCCATGGAGAGGAAGACTCTAGATTGAAGAAAGATGAGAAGAGCAAGCTCAACCCACCAAGAACATCAAGTTCCACAAAGGAGAGAAGGAAAGATTTGATTTTTATGAAAGTTTTTGAAAACTAAAATCAACCTAGAGTAGATCCATGGAGAGGAAGACTCTAAATTGAAGAAAGATGAGAAGAGCAAGCTCAAATCATCAAGAACATCAAGTTCACAAAAGAGAGAAGGAAGAAGAAAAGATGAGACTTTCTCTCTCTAAAAAGGGCTGATTTTCTCTCAAGTGGGTTGTGAGAAAATGAAAGAAAAATGGCTTTTATAGTGCTCATTTTCGTGCTCCCCAAGACAGCCACTCAAAACAAGACATGTGGCAACTTAAAGAGTCTGCAGACCCGTGTAGACGCGCGCAGACGCTCCGATAGGATTAAGACACTTGGCACAATAAGGGCTGTCCACAAACACGCGTCTGCAGACGCTTGGAAACGCTATTAAAATGATCTCAATGGTCAAGATTAAAACACGTGTCAAGGGATGCCACTAGATGAACAAGCGTCTGCAGACTCATGCAAACGCAGCCAATGAAAAGCCATAAACTCACACTAAAAACATGGGATTTTAAAGGAAAAGCAATGCCCAAGATAAACCAAAACCATGCACAATAAAATGAGACATTTGAATGATCTAAATGCGTGAATGATCATGCATGGTTATACCTTTCCGGATAGGCCTCAAAGTTTTTGGTGCGGCAACAACTTTGTCAATCAAGCTTGAACACAAGGGTGGAGCATCTAGACTCAAACACCTAGAAAAACTACCACCCAAACCCAAAACAAATTACATACTCAAAATGGTTCGCTAACCCGGAAATCGCCAACAAAACTAACAGCTTACTGGATTTTTCATAAAGAAGTTGTTGCGGTTGACAAATGGATGGAAGATATTCTCTGTGGTGACTTAGCAAAGGAAACAAGAAAAGAAGATGTAGGGGAAATTCTCCAGATTTGCTGGGCCATTTGGAAGGCCAGAAATGATTTTGTGTTCAATAGTAAGGCTGTTAGCCCGGAGGAGGTGATTGAACAAACATCTCGGGCTAATAGGGATTATTTGGCTGCAACTTGTTTGAGAGTTGGTAGAGTTACAGCAAGACAGATTAGTTGTTCAAGGTGGGAATTCCCACCCCACTCTTGTTTAAAGATGAATTCTGATGGAGCGTTTAATTCCTCCCGCGGCTTGGCCGCCTTTGGCGTTATCACTAGAGACAGTGGTGGATCGGCTCAATGGTGGCACTATGGCAGGGTTAGGGTGTCTTCAGCACTTGCAATTGAGGCATGGGCTCTTCGAATAGCTTGTGCTATGGCGGAGGAGAGAAATATCAATGGGGCAATTTTTGAATCTGACTGCCTTTTTTTTTTACACGGAAATGAGAAGATTATATTAATGAACGCCCAACGGCACTTACAAAAACGAAATTCATTACGAAGATCTTGGACAAAGCCAAACTAATCATCTTAATAGAGAACAAGAAACGCATAAGGTAATCGATGTGTTTCACTATAACCCAGACATGGTCTGACGCAAACAACGACACTTACAAGATTCATACCTAGAATCAGAATCTCTGAAGAGACTTAGTGCTAGTTAAAGATAAAAGACAAAGAATACCCAGACGATTAGATGGACTCCAACCAAACATTCTCGCACCAATGAACTCCCAAAACTACAGATCTTCAAAGCCACCACGAGTTGCCTTGCCAGCGATATCATGTCGGGTAAGAACACTGTTGGCACAGATACCATTGTAAAACAACCACGCCTGAAAGTACCCGATCTGTAGACGACAATTCGTCCGAAGACGAAACTAACAACTCTCACAAAGCGAGAGACATAACCCTCTCAGATCAGACGACAAGTCGTTGATCTGGAGAGACAAAAGAAAAAGAAAGAACGAACAAAGAAAATAAATAGTTTCATGGCCCTCCCCTCCCACCACCATGGGTATTGAAACCCTAGGGGGGAGGGGAAGGAGGAAGAGTAATATTAGTGGTGGCTAGGGTTTTCAGGGAAGAGAGAGGAATCTGACTGCCTTAGCTTGGTGAATTCGATAAATGACGTCTCTGCAGAATGCCCTTGGGAAATTGCAGTGATGGTGGAGGATATACGGTGTTGGGCATCTAAGCATCAGTGGACATTCAGATGGTGTAGAAGGGATTGCAACAAAGCGGCGCATTGGATTGCCACTACTTGTTTAGATAAAATTTGGTCTCTTTCATTGGGTTGTCTTCCGCCCTCTTTAGAATCTATTCTGTCCAAGGATCTGTCTTAGCATTCTCTATTTTTTATATATATCTCTTGCCGTTTTCAAAAAAAATGACTTAAATTGGGGCCCAAAACAAGACCAGTGAGCTACGACAACTGGACTTTCTGTTTTACACGCTAAATAATATATGTACTTACCTACGAATTGGGGGCCCTAATTTTGGGCCAAATTACCGAGGCATTGTGCAACAAAAATATCTTCCAAATAACCAAAATAATAGAAAATGGGACACCCTTTGAACAAAATCCAAAAGAATAGAAGGGAGTTTTCTATAGAAGATCACCATATTTTAAAAAACTATAAATCAAGTATGAAGAACATGTTAGGAGAAAATAAAAAACACATCAATCCGATATCAGTGGGCCAGGAGTAGAACTAATTAAAATCTACTTTCAAAAATTCAGATTTTGCAAATCTTCTTCTCCACGATAAAATCTATGATTCATTTAGTTCTTTATACTAAACAAAATGGCATGAAAGTGGCTCTGATACCGATTGAAAGAAATTGACAATATTTGTGAGCGCAGCGGAAATTTGAAATCGTACCTTCATCCATAATTGTTCAAGTGATAGAACAAACTAGTGAGATCTTCTAACCTAAAATCCACGTAATGAACCCCTTGATGGAAATACAGAGTTGTTCTTATTCGGGTTAGGTCAGGGACCCTCTGAATGTGGTAATTATAGACAACCTACTTCGTATTTATAGACGACATACTTTCTCCCGTCAAGGAAGAGTTGTCTCCAAATGATGTCTTTCTCAATTGGTGTGTCTCTTGATCATATGTCTATTCATGAAAGGATATGACTTTTGATATATCTTTTTTGTTTGTAAAAACTGTATATGTATAGTTTTTATGGAAAAACTGCTTGGATCAAGCCCTTCCAGGTAATTTTTTGTGGAGATTCCCCATGTAGGCCCTTAAAAACATGTTTTAAAAATATTGAGCGGTTTGGATTGTCGAAATTTAATCAAAAAATGCTAGGTCTACATGGTAAGACCATCAGGAATCCCTTATGTGAAGCTTACCGCCATATTCGGTAAAGATTATTATGTACATTATTATCAAATTAAGGGGTAATTAAAATAATCATCCTCTTTTTCCACCCTATTGAACTTTTTTCATCCTAGTCATTTTGAACGGTTATGTTTTCATCCTCTTAGAGTGTAAATTACCTATCTTACCCTTTTAGTTAGATATCCATATGTATGTATATTGTCTTCCTAAATTGGTGGGATTGGATATATCTTAAAAAGTTTCAAATATTCAAAACAACCAAATCCTATTAATTTGGTTTCCATTTTGAACGGATGAAATTTCAAACTCAAAATAAATATAAAAAGTCATCCATAAAGAACGGAAATCATTGTAAAAATCAAATAAAGAATGGAAATCATGGAAACATAGAATACTTTTAGAACACTAATCATGGTAAAAATACTAAAACATATAGCAATGTTTATGGTAAATTTTTTGATGCCATTTATAACTAATTTAATGTTTTCAGATATTCAGGGATGATTTGGTTTCCTAAAATATTAGGTTTTGACTTGTAAAACATATCTTCCAACTGAAAAGGAAAAGTGGAAATTTTTTGAAATTTTAAAATATATTTTGATTCGTTCCTTTTTTATCATTTGAAAACATTACAGAGTAATCATGCTAACAACTAAAAAATATGTATAGCACATCAAACATGGAAAAAAATATAGTTTGCCGATTAAAAAAACATGGTAAAAAATGTGTTGCGCCATCTGTTGTCATTTTTTACCATGTTTGATGAACATGGTAATTAATAACAATGATAAATTTTACATAATTGACACACTAGGATTCATGGTAAAATATATGTATATAAAACAGTGAGTATAATAATTTGACAATAACCATGGTAAATGTAATTAATTTAATTCATTACCCTGGAATATGGTAAAAAATACGTCCCTACTAGTAAACGTGGTAAATTCGATTGGAGATAAATTTGTATATGAATCAAATACAACATGATTATGGTTCTATTCAACCATCAACAATGAACTGCATCATCAAAAACTCAGCAAAGGACATGAGAATCAAATTAAATCATTAAAGTGGAGGCGAAAGGAATTAGGTCTTATGAATAGAAACACCAAAAAAAAAAATAAAAATCAATGAGCTCATCACCTTGATGATGAGGGCTCAACATAAGACATGTCTTCACATTCCACGAACCCAGATTCCAATCCACAAACCACAAGGCTCTGCCCCCATTGATTATTGTAAGGGATTCTGAAACTTAACCTCACTAATTTTGTACCCCTATTCCCAGAAATCAGACCCAAATTGACCATTTTTCAAACAAATGAAAATCTAGCAAAACCCAAAATCAAATTTGTAAGGTTCAATGCAGCTATGAAATGAATTCCATCAAAACAAAAGATACTAGAAGAACCCAGATGGAAAACGAGGACGGTGGTGGTTGACAGAGATGGAGGACGGTGGTGGTCGATGGAGATGGAAGACCTGGACGGATGAAGATGTGAAACGACGATTTGGGACGGTGAGTTGGTATGGCGATGAGACGATGCTTATTTAGTCGGGATGGATGATCGTCGACGACGACATGGGATCGTGAGGATTGAAGGTTTGGGATGTTGATTGAAGGACAACACGTTCGAGAATTTAGAAATTCTATTCCAGTTTTTAAAAGGGATGAAGATGGCGTGAATTGAGGGATTGGGTTTTATCCCCCAATCCCTAAATTATAGGGGAGGTCCTCCAAAGTTTGAAAATGATCCACTACCTACCTCCCCATATATGCAACTTTTAATTGAGTGCTCAATCCCTTAATATGTTACAATTATATATAGGAAACTTCTTGTCTACAGAACATATCCTGTGAGTGCTCCCTCACAAAAAAAATGCGGGAAAACAGTTGTGGGTCATTGGATCCTATGCCCTTCAAGCGATCCAACGGCTCACAACTGTTTTCCCGCACATTTTTTTGTGAGGGAGGGAGCCCTCATAGGAAACTTCTTGTATATATATAAAGGGAATTTTAGGATTTATTTGAATCTCGGGATGAAAACATAACTCCTAAATATGCTCATGGTGATTTTCTAATTTCAAGTGACTAAAAGGATGATTATTTAAGTGTCCCGCAAATTAATCACTTCTGTAAATTTTGATATAAGCCAATTATATACAATTTCCAATTCAAAATTCAAATTTTTTAAAAACAATTAGTTTCCAAACACTTAATAAATAGAATCCCAAACAAAAGAGTCTCAATAAATACACATATTAAAGTCAATTGGAAACATGCGTGAGTTTGATCATGGGCTCCCCAGTTCAGATGAATACTACATTTTTCCGAGTTACGTAATCGTAACATTTACCTCTTTTTAAAAAAGAGGTGCGAGATCCTCTGCGCCCAAACTCTCTGCGCCAAGAGAGTTTGGGCCGTTAAATTGTGTGTCTTCGTTTTTTTTTTTTTATTATTTAATTTTCTATTTCCAAGTGATCCAACGCCTGACTTGAAAACATAGCCACATAGATTTTCCAATAAAAAAGAATCTCGTGCCTAAAAAAGGTGACCACAAAATCATTCAAATACTAACGTTTTTTAAGAGAGTTATGTATCATTGTATATAATCGCTTTTCCCAAAACTTGTCCTTCTTTCCTTGTGCCTAAAAATTCCAAATTGATTGATTGAGTTCAAACAAAAATATGAATGGAATGCGTTGCAATGTATGTGGCTAAGAATCCCATTCAAATCTTCACTTGGCAGACGTTTCCAACAACTGGCACCTTTCCCTATCTATATATGTCAAAATTTCACAAATTTACTTGTCTTATCACTTATGGTGTTTATTAGGGCGCTGCACATTTCACCATCACATGGTTGCATCACAAAGTGACAAAAAATAAATAAATTGGGCTCCATCCACGGTTTGAGCTTATCACACATTACGATTAAATACAAGTAGGCCCCCTAACTTCACTTAAACTTCAATTTTTTCCCTCCATTTGTAATTGTGATTGAATGCCCTTATCCAATTTATTTAAGTTAATATCACCCTTTATTGATGGGATTTTTTTTGAGGACAAGAGCACATGAGACGTTTAATTGATTAATACGTTAGTACCTATTTTAATTACCAAAATCCCAATTTTTTGTTAGTTTCCTAGTTTCCTTGTGCTCCAAAATTCCATAAGTCTAACTAACTGATGATAGCATGAATAAAACAAATGACTTTGGAACATGATTTTCAATGTAAAGTGTTACATGTCACAACTAAGAATTGAGAATCAAAATCAGAGTTATGTGAATGAAAAGGGGTGCTTCCTGTTATTAACCTAATGCAACTTACCTAAGAACATACGTTGTTAACTGTGATAACATGCATGTTGTTCCTTAAGGGACAGCACCATCACCCAATTCGCCGCTAATGAGGTGTGATTTAGATGGTGATTGTTACTGAGCAGGAATTAGTAGTGAAACGGTGAATTCATCTTATATGCTTATTTCGCATTGGATTGGAGTATGGGAATGTCATTTTGCATAGAGGAAGTGTGGATCAAAGCACTCTTTCTAGTTTTTCCCCTATCATGGAATGGAGAACACCATCCCAAGTAGGGGTGCTCACGGTCCGGATTGGCATGAATCCAATCCTAATCTGCGAGTTATGGCTTTTTGAAAATAAAATCTGTGTCCGATCCAAAAGTCTCACGGTTTGGTTCCAATCCGATCCGCGACTCACGGATCGGTTCCGGATTTGTCCACGGATTTTCAATTTATTCTAAAAAAAATCATCAACTCATTCGAAACTCAAACTCAACATTGAAACAAATTATGAAAGCTTATTAAACATTCCAACAAATTAATTGAACAAATCTAAACTTGAACATTATGGAATCAAAATAGATAACAAAAAAACAAAACTCAAAATAGTTGCTCCACTGCTTATGAAATATCCATAGCAAACCGATCATCAAATGTTTAAGCGAATGGTTGCCAGCTTAGTTGGTTTACATAGCAACTGATCCGGCTAAAAAAGAATCTCCTTCAACTCCTAGCCTGATGTAGTAATAATTAAGTGATAAAGTACAAGAAATGCAAGGTAGTATAATGGTAAAATTATAAAAGTGGTAAAATTATTTATTTATACATATATGTTTATTTAAAAAAAATTTATATATAATAAAAATCTCACGGTCCGGATCGGTTAATCTACGGTTTCAAAATCAAAATTCGTGTCCGGACCGGTTTTTTATTTTTTGAATCCGTGTCCGGACCATTAATCCACGGTTAAAATCCAAAATGTGCGGATCGGTTTGGTCCGGACCGGATTCACGGTTCACCGGTTTTTTTGAGCAGCCCTAATCCCAAGGATGATCTTTCATTTCATTCACCCCTTTTTGGGAGAGATCACATGACTCATTAAAAAATAACCCTCAGCAGACATACAAAAAAGCCATACTTAATCTATTTAACAAGATACTTAATGGCCTAAATGCTCAATTAGGTGACTGATACAACAAACAATGAGATCAAAGATCCCGAATGTTCTAACTGAGAAATGAGAAAACATGAAATCGCATCCTAAACTTCAAAAAAAATCTAGAAATTAAACTCCATATGTAAAAATTAAACTCCATCCCAAGCTTCTCCAGGAAAAAATCTAAAAAAATGGAATATTAAACTCACAAAAGTCCCAACCGAACAAGGTAAAAATTAAACTCCAAATAAATCCACACAAAAATGTGATAAAATCGTCTAGATCACCTAACACCGTCTTCGCCCTTCCCGATATTGTGAAACAAAAAAGGGTGAACACTCCCCAATTTTCTTCATATTTTTAGTATATTTTTAGATTTTTTTATAAAATTACAGAAGAATGGTCCCTGCAAATTAGGAAAAATTTACAATCCTGCGTCCTCCACTGTATGTAGAGAAAGGGTGAAGTGCAAATGGTGTGCATGAATTAGAGTTTTGTCTTTGGTCACTGGTCAATTTGTGCTAACACAAGAAAAAAACATGCATGCGCAAAGTGGTCTTTATAGGTTCAATATTGTTGGATTGTTAACCATGTCCCATACTGCAGACACCAAACATAGCAAAAGTAGATTGGTGAACAATTAAGGGTGTTCAGTGAAATTAACGTGCTGTAGTTTTTTTTGTAAATTATAAGGTGTTAATTGTCCAAATGAAAAGCACTCTGCCAAAGTGACATTTTTGTGAACTTACAGGGTTGCCATGCGTTATTTTCTCTTGAGACGGGAGTATTCCTTTGACTCGGTGTAGGGGGTGTTTGGATACCTCTTTTTTGGCTTTCGGCTTCTTCATTTTCTCTTTTTGCATGTTTGGCAACTCTCTCCCATAATGGTTTCTCATAAAATGAATTATCAATTTTCAATGTTAGAGAAAAGAAGCCAGAAGTAGGGGAGATGATTTTGACTTCT
Organism: Vaccinium myrtillus; assembly: GCA_016920895.1. NCBI lineage: Eukaryota > Viridiplantae > Streptophyta > Magnoliopsida > Ericales > Ericaceae > Vaccinium > Vaccinium myrtillus. The sequence continues at coordinate 11,647,963 of CM029280.1, forward strand.
TATTTTTCACTTTTCGCATTGATTAACAAAAAGACCTACAGATTGTATTCTGTACATATCATCCAAATATTACTCTTGTTGCAAAATACATTTTGCAATGTCTTCCAAACTTGCCATGCATAATCTAAAAGACAAAAAATGTAAAATACAAAAAGATTAAAAAAAAATAAAAAAATGAGACTCTCAAACCCCCTCTTACTTGTTTTCCAAAATACTAATTGAAAGCTACGCACCTCATGAGTAGGGGTGCACATTGCACATACATCGAGCCAGGCCAAGTTCAGGCCAAATTTACTTTAGATTATAAACAAACTCGTGCATGTTCAAGCCTGATCGTTAATAGTTAGGCTTCATTTAATATTCCAAGGGTCCGACCCTCTTAAAGTTTTATTTGCAAGTGGTGGCTAGCTCTGGTAGAGCTCTTAGATGCCCCACACCGCATTCCGGGATCGAGTCTCATTCACTCTTCTCCCATGTAATAGATTAAGAATGATGAATGACAAAAAAAAAAAAAAAACTAACCTATTTTTTTTATAAAGTATAGTATGCATGCATAAATTAATCTAATCATTCCCCGTTATAAATCAGAGTTTACACCTAATAATTATATTTAGAAAAAGACCTAGGAATACTTATATATATGTGCTTTAAAATAAAGGAATTTTTGTATATATAGGTACTAGTATAAAAAATAGAAATAATAACCGATGTGTTGTCGGTAATATATAATAAATCTTTTGTGTATGTATTCATTTGGTTAAAAAGGCATTGTCCAGTACTAATTTATTAAAAGTAAGAGAAGAAAATAGCACAAAAATGCAAAAATATCAATCACTCTTCCCCTCTAAATTGTTATTTTCTAAATGAATTTATGACATATACATTGGGATTGACAGATGTTAGCTACATTTTTTTTAATAGAAAATGAAAAATATATGCCGTTACCACAACTAAAGTATACGTAGGACACTACCAAAAAAAAAAAAAAAAAAAAAAAAACAAAACAAAAATCAAAAAACTGCTCAGCTCCACTGTCAGACGCAGTACTCCGCTCGTGAAGGTGAGTGGATGGATGGAGGATCATCAGATTGTTCTCCCGCCACAATATCACCACTGAATTTTCCTTTTAATGCCTTTATCGTCGCCACTGGAGAGTTCAAGAAACCATTGCCCGATTGACCTGAAATTAAAAATTTAGGCTAACCATTTTATCATTTGACTCCTTTAGATTAAAAATTACGATTTCCATCAATAGTAAGTCCAAGTTTATATTTATTCCTAATGAAATTTGAATAACTTGTCGCAATAAGAGAATCCTCACAAAAATTGTTTTCGTGTTAGTATAAGTATGCGGATATATTTTCAAAGAAATTCACATAAACTTCAAATAAGGAGAAAATCCATAAATCTTATATATGAATATGAATTTCTAAAGAAGCAAACTAAAAACTAAAAGATACTCCCTCCATCCCTTTTTAAATGTCCACTATATATAGAAATATGTGTAATTTCAAACCCCCAAAAAAAAATATTTCTTTATATAATTTTTTAATTTGTTTTATACCAAATTAAATTGCTCGATGAGCACTTTAATTTGGTGCAAAAAAAATATAAATAAAACATTGCAAGGAAGTATATTTTTTTAACGTCCAAAAAAAATATTATCTAATAGAACTAGTCGAGATTTATCAAACTAGATCCATATTCTCATAAAAATTTATTACCATTTGAAAAATATAGCTATTTTTTTATTCAGTCAAAATAGAACTAGGGGCCACTTAGGACGTCCGAGAATATCTTCAACCCCATCTCAGTTACTAAACGGACTTAAAAACTCAACTCAAACCAATTCCATGAGACAGTGGTCCCATATGCACCTCATGAGCACAATTATATGTACAGCCATTCGATTTGCATAATCAAACGTGTCCATCTGACCTGAAGAGGTGGGCTTTTCTGATCCGTTACATGCCCGTATCCAATCAGAACTTTGTCACAAAATTCTCGCCCATCCCCCCTCTCTATCTCTCTTCATAAATCTCCCACAAATTTTTTGGATTCGAGTTCATGGTTACCATTTAAAGCAGGACGAAGCAACGTAGCCAAAGATTTTGTGAAGGAAGAGAGAGAGAGAGAGAGAGAGAGAGAGAGAGGACCAACAAGTAACGGTAGCCAAAGACTCTGAAATTCTGAATCAAACTGTTTGCAGAGAGCCATGGCGACCAAAGGGTTTGTAGCGTATCTGTTGTCTGCTTTCTCTATTGCTGTTCTATCAGTTCTCTTTATCAACGACCACCCAATTGATCAAAACACATTCTCACCTCATCTTTCTTCTCTGAACAACACACTTTTGCATTACCCATATGGATCTGAATCCACAACTTGGCCTGTAAGTCTCCTCTCTCTCTCTCTCTCTCTCTTTCTCTCAATATATCGCGTGTGTATATATATGTATATGTATATTTTGATTACATAATGCATGAATGTTCAACAATTGGGTTTTGAAATTGGTGGCAGGAATTGAAGTTTAGCTGGAGAATTGTATTGGCAACGGTAATAGGGTTCTTGGGATCAGCATTTGGAACTGTGGGTGGAGTTGGTGGGGGAGGCATTTTCGTGCCGATGCTTACTTTGATTGTTGGGTTTGATACCAAGTCTGCTGCTGCTCTTTCCAAATGTATTCTCCCCATTTATTATTATTTTTTTTGGTCTTTCAATTTTATTTGCATTTGTATGCAATGTTTTTGACAAAATGACTGAAAAAACATCCGAGGTTGAACATAACTGTTTGGTTGCAATTTACAAGATCATTTGCTCGGTAAGCTAGCCCGGACGTCCCGACTTATCAGGAGAAAAAGAAAAGAAAAGAAAAGGAAAAAAACCTTTCCGGCTATCAAATGAAACCGAAAATTTTCTGATTTTGAAATTGGAAGTCTGGAACCAAACTTGCATGCATATTGGACTTACAATTGGAAGAAATTGTTGTTCTTAATTTGTATAATAGCTTTTCCTTCGTTTTCTTTGTACTTTTCTTTTTTGAGAAATGTTACTGAGATTGGGGTTTGCACTTTACAGGTATGATAATGGGGGCTTCAGCATCATCAGTTTGGTACAATTTAAGGGTTCGTCATCCATGCAGAGAAGTACCCATCCTAGACTATGATCTGGCCCTTTTATTCCAGCCCATGCTTATGCTAGGAATCACCATTGGTGTGGCTCTGAGTGTTGTCTTCCCTTATTGGCTCATCACTGTTCTTATCATCATTCTGTTCTTAGGTATGCCTTATTTACCAATGATTCAGTAACTTCTAAAATTATTTCTAACTCGGGTGAGGTTTGAGGCTTAGGGATTTACATCTTCGAGGGTGCTATTAATTTTAGTGGGTAGTCAATAGGGGTGTTGTCCTACCTTTAATCGGGCCCTCGCTAGCGGACGCTATGATTTGTTCCTCACAAAAACCCATGCTCCCCTCTTGAGTAACAGATAGAAAAACTTTTACTATTGTTAATTTGTAGATCTCCATCCCAAAACCCGAGGTCATTGGATATTAAAATATGTTAATCAATCCCAGAAGTGACCTGGATCTCTTTTCCTGTTTAAATTTTTGTACTACCTTTATTACTTTTTTAAGGACCAGAATTGTTTGTGCTTTTTTTTTAAAACTGGGAATTGATTTTACTTAATGATTTGTTAATACATGATGCTTTTGGCCTAAGACTTAATTTTCTAATGGTTGTCTCATTGTCTGTCCTTTTCTCCTTGCTCTAATTCTTCTTGTAATTATGTTGTTGATAGGAACATCATCAAGATCTTTCTTTACGGCCACTAAGATGTGGAAGGAAGAAACTATTCTGAAGGTTGGTTTTTTGATCTTTCTGGATATCATTTTAAAATAATGAACTATTACACCTAATAATAGGTAGGTAAGACCTTGCTTATTGAAACAGAGTTGCTTGGTTTGGTTACTGAAGTAGCAATTTTTTTATTTTATTTTTTAAAAAAGTTGTTACTTGGTTTTCAACTAATTTTACATGATTTTGTGAAAAGCAGAAAGAAATGGCTCGGCAACAAGAAACTTTCGTTAACTCTCGCGGTGAATGTAAGACATTCCGGAACCTAAATGACCTCGGCAATGTGATAAAGGATGGACTTGAACATCTATTGTCATCAAATCAATCCTAAGATGATCGTGCTTTTGTTGTTTTGTTTTGTTTTGTTTGCAGTACTAATTGATGCGTATGAGCCGTTGATTCCTAGAGAGGAAAAAACAGATTGGGTGAGCAAAATTAGCGATGGTTTCAATTTCACATTCTCTATCCCTTAACATCTCTATGGTTTTGCCTAGCGCAAAAAAAAAAAATTCTCTATGGTTTCAAAATTAGCGATGGTTCCAAAAAGGCCACTCTAACATCTCTATGGTTTCAATTGTACAAATTAGTGACTCTAAACCTGTTGTCTCTCTTTTCTTTTCTTTTTTTTCAGGAAATTTTTCTTTTCAACCTGAGATGGAAAAGGATTCTGGTGCTACTGCTTGTATGGGTGGCTTTTCTACTTCTTCAGATCATCAAGGCAAGTACATTCTCTACCGATTTGTTGATACACTTGTTTATGCAAATCTTAGTAAAAATGTCAAGTAGTGGACTCTTGCTTGTTCTTCTTCCACTCTTTCTTGATGTTTATAAGGTAATAATGTTGATTCTGGATATGCAGAATGATGTCGTGGTTTGTAGTGCATGGTACTGGGTGCTTTTCTGCTTACAGGTATTTGAATTCTAGTTACCTATTGGGTTAGTCTCTTCCTTACCGCGTTTTTTTTTTTCCTTCTTGAATTTGGATGTCAAAATCTCAGTGCCTTTAGCTTTGGTTTTCCAGTTTCCGGTAGCACTCGTTGTTTTCGGGTATGAATGCGTGAAACTGTACAAAGAGAGCAAGAAGAGGAGGATCTCAGGGAACACAGTATCAGTCTGTGAGGCTGCACTGGAATGGACCCCAATTCAGCTTGCCTTCTGTGCACTCTGTGGTGTATTGGGAGGCACTGTTGGAGGACTACTTGGGTCTGGTGGTGGATTCATTCTCGGTCCTCTCCTCCTTGAGATTGGTGTCATACCTCAGGTATGGTCATCTGTACATTCCTTCACGTTTTAGCACTTTTCTTTTTTTCAGTTGCCAAGAATACAGAGGAAGTTTGAGTCAGTTTGAAAACATTAAAGCTTTGCTTGATTAGAAGCACAAACCAACCAACCAAATTAAAGTCTTATTTCTCGCTCAATAGGTCGGCTACATGAATCCCTTTCCACCTCCGCTGTGTCAAGCGCCATATAGTCAAATTTCAAAATATATTTTAAGCTACATTTAATGGTGGAGGCACATGGTGGCAAGGGGGTCAAGGGATCCTATTGAATTAATTTCTATCATATGAATTTTAATGTTTTGACCGGATTATGCCTAGAGATAATATAAATGATTATCTCAAGGAACCCATAAAAATTACTGGTTATTTTACCAAACATTCCCTTGGTACTTGAGCTATCGCTTAAAAATCTTGGCTCCGCCCTGGCGACATCGCACATAAATTATAATTTTTCCCTCCAAAGCGATATAAATTACTACGGAGAACATTTCCAAATTTCTCAATTAACTTTTGGGAAGTAGAAAGGACCACAAGGAACTTGCAGCTTTTTGCCCCTGTCAGTATGAGTGGATGGTATTTGCATCCAGTTTTGTTTTGGTCTCTAAAGTTCCCAATACCTTTCCTATTCGCCTATTCAATGTGCAACCAAACAAAAATCACAAGGAAATAATCATGAAAAGTTTTCTTGCTTGAATCCTCAACATTATCATAATTGCAGACTTGCAGTTCATATATATGATTTCACATGAAATTTGGACTGTACTTCATTATTATATTCATGACAGCGAATAATTTTCGCAAGTTGCACCTGAAACTGAAAATTTTCATAGATCTTCATTGGTGCATAATGTGAATTTTTTTGCGAATTTCACAAGAAATTGACACACGAAATGATTCAATATCTTGCCATCACAGGTTGCAAGCGCGACAGCAACGTTTGTGATGATGTTCTCCTCATCCTTGTCTGTGGTGGAGTTTTACCTCCTCAAAAGGTTCCCTATCCCATATGGTATATTCTCAGCTTCATCTTTTAGCCAGAATAATAAGCAAATTATTTTTTATTAATTTTCCATTTTAGGAGAAATAATTCCATGATATCTGATACGGGTTTCAAAATAATGCAGCTTTATACCTCATAGCAATATCTATATTGGCCGGCTTTTGGGGACAATTCTTTATAAGAAAACTCGTCGCTTTTCTGGGAAGAGCTTCGATCATCGTGTTCATCCTCTCCGGTGTTATATTTGCCAGTGCTCTAACGATGGGTAAGTACTATTCAAATTCTCGTGAATTCTTTTCCGTTTTAAGCTGCAGAGTGTATATTGGTTTCTTGTTTTGTTTTAACAGGGGTGATTGGCATCGAGACAACTATCGAAATGATGAACAACCACGAGTTCTTGGGATTTTTAGGATTTTGCAGCAGTCAGTGATTTAGTGAAGGAATGTGAAAGTGGGAAGGGTAGGAGTTCATATAGGAATACAAATAAGGGGGTGTTTGGCCAATGCCTAATTGACCAACGCCGGAATCTCCGCCATGCAATTCAGGCTGTTATTTGGTTTTGTTCATGACGGTGGCTGTGTCGAGTGTTAGCTGGTCGTTAACACTGCCGTCACCTTATTTATTTTTCACATCATTGCAACATTTGAATATTTTCAAATCTAGTGAGTATTTATTTTTCACATCATTGCAACATTTGATTATTTTCAAATCTAGTGAGTATTTATTTTTCACATCATTGCAACATTTGATTATTTTCAAATCTAGTGAGTATTTATTTTTTACATCATTGCAACATTTGATTATTTTCAAATCTAGTGAGTATTTATTTTCAAATCTAGTCAGTATTTATTTTGTTTTTCTAGCATTGGTAGCATTGTTAGGGGGTGTTTGATACGAGGTATAGTTCTAGGGATTAATAACGAGGTGGGTCTAATGAAATTATGAATGATGAGAGGAAATTTCTCTCTGTTTGTTTAGCAGAAGATTAAAGCATGAAATTGTTAATAACATGTTTGTTTTGTTTATAATGAAATGGACTAAAATCATTGATTTTCATTTTTACCCTACATGAAACACCATTTGGCGCGAGCGAGAGAGAGAGAGAGAGAGGGGATATTTTGGTCAATGTGTTGATGAGGTGGGGCATTGGGATTAATTAACAATATCACCTCTCGCATAGGATGAGCTAATTCCCCCTTTTGATGAGAAGTCACTCATCGGTATCCAATGAAATCAATTTTTCACTCACTCAAAAAATTTGACGAGCTTTGCAAAATAAATGGTTCTGATAATTGTTGTGAGCCCGGGAATGACTCATAAAAACAGAAACTGGACCGGACTGTACGGGGTGATACTGGACAGGACCTGAGTCCTTGTTGTCCTTGATAACTCGATATTTTTCTATTTGACTCCTTAATTTCGGGACCAATTCCACCGCCTACAAGTGAGACCCAATAAAAATTTAACTCTGAATTAAAGTACGCATGTGGGAGCCGAACCCAGGACTCCAAAGTAGTACATTATGTGATACATATGTCTATGAAACTCCAAAATAACAGGCATGCAGGCATGATGAACAATTGTGTACAATCTAAAAAAAAAAAACAAGTCTTTTTTTGGTAAGAAAATGTTGCATCAAATTAAAAAAATAAACAAGTTGAGAATAACTCCATACGACATGAAAACGACAAATGGTGTGGGTTTTGTGGATGTGATTTGTGGGGAGAACCCAATGGTTCATTATTTCATTTAAAGTATAATTTTTGTTTGCTAACGTGGAAAAAGAAATGTATTTGAATTATTGGAACTGGGCCACATAGTTCGTGTCACATCAAAGGCTATTTTCAAGAGGAACCATCTAGCTGTCGCTAGAATATTATTTGTCGCACATGTTAGATCTGTTC
>CM029280.1:11656998-11681264 GCA_016920895.1 Vaccinium myrtillus
ACTGCTCACAAATCCACCCAAGTGGATGATGTGCGAAGCACTGGATCATAGCTCATGGAGTTAGCAACTACTCGAGCTACCCATATGCGTTTTTGCCTTGAATGGCTTGTATATTTCTCTGAGTATATGTATGTGTGTAATTGAGAGGATAAGAGGTGGTGTAGCAAGATGTAGTCTGAGAGGGCGAGTGAGGTTTGAGAAGGGGAGCCGTGTTGCTCTTTCCCGGTGAGTTTTTCATCTCTATTGATCGTGTGTCTATGTATAGAGTAGGGGTGAAAATCACAACCGAAGAACCGAACCGGTGAATTGAGAGTTTTTTTCGGTTCTTTTCTTCAGCAAGTTCGGTCCGGTTCAAGGCAATTTGAAATTTTGAAAACCGGTTCGGTTCTCGGTTCAAAGAGTTTTTTTTAAGAGAGTTTTTTTTAATGAACCCAACTCGTATACAATTATATACATTAAAAAACGTTGGAGGTGTTGTGTCTTCTTCTGTCCATGTTCTTCTTCTTCTTCTTCTTCTTCTTCTTCTCCCGTCGTCTGTGTGAGATCTGTGTAAGAGGAAAGGGTAAAGTGATATAACCCATTTGTTCAAAATTTGACCCGCGAGTTGTTTTAACCCGGATGCCCTGACCCATGTGTTATTTTAACCCGCGAATAGTTATTTAAAATCTGAGCCGTTGGATCTCATCCAACGACTGAAGGGAGAGGTGCGGATGGAAGCCCTCCATCAGGGTCCGTTACGAGATGCTTATTGTGTGTGTGTGTGTGTGTGTGTATATACAGTCCACTTCATCTCTCTCTCTCTCTCTCTCTCCTTGTTTCACATTCCAGATTTTGGTGGTTGTTTCACAAACCTACATTTTGAACCCAAAAAACACAGATTTTTGAAACTCAAAACCATGAGTTTTGAAAGTTTGAACCCTTGAAACCCAGTCTTTTAACCCGAAAACCCAGATTTTTGAAACTCAAAACCATGAGTTTTGAAAGTTTGAAGCCCTTGAAATCCGAAATTTTAACGAAAAAACCCAGATTTAACTGGAAACTCAAAAACCATGATTTGTAACTCGAAACTCAAAAACCCAGATTCAAAATTTGGTGAGTTATGAATTTCCTACCCAAATTTCGGGATTTTGAGTAATAATCTGGATTTTCTAGATTTCAACCCTTAAAACGAAAACAAAGATTTCAGAAATACAAGCCATATTGAACCCAAATTTTGCTTGTTAAATCCCATTTTTAACCCGTGACAATCCAAATTCAAACCCAGGTAAGATTCAACTCGATTCAAACAAATACCTAGGTAGCTAATGAACCTTGAAATCCGATTCAAACAAAAACCCAGTTTTTAATATTCAACAAAATCAAACACAAATCATGCAACAATCAGTTTAAAATTGGGGACAAGAAAATCCCCAATTTCTAAGCCATTTTTATTATATCCCAACGCATATAAAACTTTTTAAAAAATGTTTAGGGTTTAATCCAACCACTGGGGTTTCTTTTTAGTTGAATATATATACAAAATGGAGATTTGCGGGAAGATTCATAACTTACGGGCTCAAACCGAAGATATCGAACCTTTATTCGAATGGGTTCTTCGAACTAGATGGGTTTTTCGCACTGAGTTCTCGATCTGGGTTGTTTAGGGTCAAAAGAGAGACATAGATCTTTTGGGTTTCGGTTTGAAGTGGAGATTACGGTTTGAAGTGGAGAGATTGATCATGGATCATGGCGGTCGTGACAGTCAGGGGGAAGGGGACTCAGAGAGAGAGAGAGGAGACGATGAGGAGTTCTCTTTTTTTTTTCTTCCGAAAACCCTACTTGTCAAGAAGTTAGGGTATTTTGGTCCTTTCATGACTTGCCGTCCACTTTTTTAACGGTTTTTAGAGAAGGGGCGTTCTTGCTCAATTTTGAAAGTTGGGGGGGGAGGGGGTCATGTTGGCACGTTTGGTAGTTTAGGGGGTGATGTTGCAACAAAGTGAAAGTTTAGGGGGTCTTTTTGCAAATAAGCCTTTGGGAATCTAATGGGTTGTTCTCATATGTTTGGAATCATTATCTGGTCTTCTTTGCTCTACTCAACGCTTTGTTTGGTTCGTAGATTAGGAATTTATCACTAAAAGTTTCACTGTTTCTCATCGGTAAAGACGAAAAATTACGCAACTCTATACGGACCGTGTAGCGTAGTCCCATCATCAAAAAGTGTTTTTAATTTTCCGGATTCGCTGACTCTTTCTTTCCCTTCAAAATTAATTATTACCGGTAAGAAAGTTTCAACAAATCTGAACCATTGATTTTCCGGATGCCTCGGGCCACACGGTGCCGTGAACGTGTGCACTTCAAGAACTCCACTTCCCTCAAAACCACCAACCAAACATGTGATTGTCAATGGTGCTTCGGCTAATTACTTGGGAGGAGCTGAAGATAAGAGTTGGTTTTGGGGGATTGTCAAAAAATGTCGCGTCCTGTCCATCATGCATGAGTTTCTCCAACGTTCGAGAAGTTTAGAGGCTGTTTTTTGTTTCCTAATTCACCTAATTCACCGTTCTGAGGCTGTTTTTTGTTTCCTTGTCTTTTGATTTTAGACCTTGTGAGGTCTTGTTTGCTCGAGACCTTGGTTGTGGGAATCTTCCTTTTCCTTTCTTGCTTGATCTGACCCTCTTGTTTATGTCTCTTTTTCAAGTTAATGCAAATCTTATCTTTTGCTGGAAAGTCAAGATGATGTAATGGGCCCATCTTTTAAAGGGGCTTAATTAGCGCGAAGGATCACAATGTTTCGTTAAAATAAATGGTGCATTAGTCACTTGATTTGTATCGGTCAGATCTTATTTGGTATCTACATCAAACATGCGGTTTCTCGACAGTTGAGCGCCAATGTCTCCTTAAACTTCTTCGGTTGTTTATCTGTTTAACTGTGTGTTGGAATATTCGTCATTCATGGGACTACCGTAGCTGCAGCGCGTCGACATCATACATTGATCACGAATATCTGACGGTCGAAGCAATCTCTCGCTGGATATATATCCTTCATTTGTTTTGATTTTGTTTTATGTTTTTCTCGTCTGTATGTTGTTATTGTTTCTGTTGTACTTCTATACGGTAGTTTGTAATCGCATTTTTTATGAAATGAAATTCTCTCTTTGGCTAAAAAAATAAATAATAAATGGAACCAGTCATTTCTTAGGTCTGTGGGTAAATGAATCCTGAGAAAAAAGAAATTACAAGGTTATTAGTACGTATTTGGTCATATCATATTAGTCTTTAAAGGAATACAGAATTCATAAAATGAACATTGGATACTTTAGTCGTATATTTCTATCTAGTTTTATATTGATATATGATTATCTTGATTTTTCATGTGACTAAATTACGTATTAAGATGTTTTTAAGATGAACAATTTAGGTCATTACAGCAAGCAGTGAGTCCCATATGAGGATCCTCTAAAAGAAGACACGCGATAATTCACATATTCAGAATCCGCTTATTTTAAGCGAAGTTATGAAGGGCCATTGAGAACAAATTTTATCGTCAGTCTCATACTTATCGGCCCCAAACTATAAACAGAAAATTGGTCTAAAAGCCAAGTTTGGGGCTTTAAATGGTGTTTAGTCCAGTTTAACTTATTTTAAGGCATCCAATACATTGATAGGAAAATTTTAAGGGTTCAAGGACAATACTAGACAAAAATACCCTTAATGATACCAAAAAAAAACAATTACAAAGGAAAGCTGCTACAACGCCTTTGCCCGTCACTTTTACTGTAGCAGCTTTCTTAGCCCGTCACTTTTACTTGTAGTACTCAAGGGAGACTTTTGTTGCTGGTCTTAAACCGTGAAAGCGTTGTGTCATGCAATTGGCCTACTGCCCGACCGAGTAACCTTGAAATTGCTACCCACCCGTCACTTTCTCTTTCTCTTTCTCTTTCTCTTTCTCTTTCTCTCTCTCTCTCTCTCTCTCTCTCTCTCATATTCATGAGTGAGACAAAATTAGTTCTCTCTCTCTCTTCAATTTTGGGATTGGGTTCAATTTTGGGAGTTAAATTTCAGGAGATTTAGGCTCTTTGGGGTAGGGTATAGTGAGTTTAGGCACTTAGGGTGCACTTTCCAATTATAGGATTTTAGTGGTTTAGACATTTTCATAGGGTACCCTAGGGTTTTAGGCACTTTCATAGGGTACCCTAGGGTTTAGGTTTAGGCACTTTCATTAGGTTTGGGGGTTTAGGCACTTTCATTGGCTAGTGGAGGCATTTTTGGAATGTGTAGGTGATTTGTCCTCTTAGCATTAAAAAAAAAGTTAATGTCCTTATTCCAATAAAGACTCATTTACTATGTCCTCCCAAAAAACGGACTCAACTATAAATTGAAGTCTCAATTCGGGGTTGGTCGATGAGATTTTTTAACACCTTTTTCTTTTGGTAATGCTCTTGTTCTAGACTAGTTTGCTTGCACTTCAAATTAATTTCTATAACCCCTCCCACAACTATTTCACACGCATGCGCGTGAGGGTACGGTGGCTTCAAGAGTTGAAACCAAGAAGAATCGAACTTGAGACTTTAGGAGAGAGTTAACTCTAAGTCCCATGCCAAGACTACTAGGCCAACCCTGAGGTGTTTGAGATTCCTTTTAACACTTGCTTGAGCTTAATTGTAATCATTGAAGATCGAGGAGCCAAATTATTATATATTTTTCGAATAATACCAATTAATATAATACCATGCTCCCTAATTAGAAAATTAAACCCTTGTGCCTACATCTACCTTTTCTATACCTGCAAACACTTGATCCTTTTTATAAACTCTCTCATCTGCATATTTTTTGAGGGCATGGTAGCCCACAAGCCACTCAGGGGCGGATTTGGGGTTGCTTCTTGATACCCCCACACAACACTTGTGTGCACCATCCGAACGTCTGTTGCCGGATGGATGGTGGGATTTCATCTTGCACGCATGACAACGAAGTTCGGATGCAAAGGTCCGAGGTGAAACCGGGGCCGCCCATCTAAGCAACGGACGGCTCGGATGGTGCATCATCATCAGTGTTGTGAAAAACAACATCAACCCCGTGTCCCTCAAGGGCATGGTAGAAAAATCCCTTCAAACTCTTACAAATTCGAATTTTTCTCTCCAATCAAATCTAACTGTACTTTATACGCCGTAGATTGACTTTATGTTCATGTTTTTATTTTTATTTTTTCTGGTGGAAGCGCAAGAACTTCATTAAGCAAGAAAAATACAACAACTGTGCTATTGCTTTTGCCTGTCACATAAAGAAATGCGGCGATGGGCAAAGACCAACAAAGGACTAAGAGACAGAACACGGAGTACTGATCCACAAAACACAAAGGACACTGAACTACACAATCGCCAGAAGATATGAGGGCGCCGACGACAAGTAACGGCCAACAAAAGGTCTCATTTTGTTATTATCATGTTGCCCATATCATGTTATTTCATACCTTAAGGCTCTGTTTATTTGTCAAGAAACTAGTTTAGGAAAACTATTCTCGAGAAAATTACAGCGAAGTAATGCAAAAGAAAATGACAATTATTTTTTTCTTTATGCGTTCGTTTGATAAAAGGAATATACTGTAAGAGAAAGCTGGAAATTAGTGGTTGAATTGGGTAGAAATTAATGGAGACGCAAAACTAATCCTAGTAGAAAAGTCAGAGACGCGGGTCCATAACTTTCCTGATTGACATAAAAATGCATGAAAATAAACATTCTCCTGCCTTCTATTGATTTTTCTGCAACTGAACGGGGCCAAGTGAGTTCCATCTCACATTCAGCGGCATTATTATTAATTTTTGATTACCAACGGCATTATTATTGTGTACATGTTGTATCCCTGTCCCTGTGTAAGAAAATACTATACTTAACAAGGAAAAATTATAGTATTTGGTGCCCCTAGAAAACCGCCACATTCCTCAAGCCCTATTTTCCTACCATACATATTATGATGAAAACCAGGGAAGGAGCCAGAGGGAGGCCAGTAGGGCCGTCGCCCCTACAATAAAAAAAAAACCTTTAGTATTATATAGAAAATTAAATTTTCCTAGGAATTATATAGGCTTGCCCCTGCAAAAATATTTTAGAAAAAAAAATCACCCCTGCGTAGTGAAATTTCTAGCTCCGTCCACTGAAAACCTAGACAAAGAGATATGGATCCCACGAAAATGTGCGGTGGAAAATGGCATATGCGGTTCTAAATCATCCCTCGTGAAATAATTGTCAAGCAGTAACTCGGCATATTCTAGGCGTGCAAAATGAGGACCTTTGGGCCAACCTGTGGATAGATCTCGGGCTGAAAAGTTTGGGCCGTTTCGTAGTGGACCCAGAACTGAATTAGACCCAATAAACTCAAAGGCATATGCCACGTTCGAAGTTTATGAGTTGGAAATGGGCCTGTTTTTGACATATTTATTGCGTAAGTGATTAGGGTTTTGCATTTAGGTTTCTGCACCCAAGGCTCCAAAATCAGCGAACAGCCTCAGCCATGGTTCTCAAGTATGTGCTCTCTCTCTCTCTCTCTCTCTCTCTCTCTCTCTCTCTCTCAATGCATTTGCAGTGACATATATATTTGCTTGTCTGTTGATTTTTGAATTCTATTTTGTTTAGATCATGCTAGTTTTCAAGCCTGGGTTGGTAGCACCTTAGTTTCAATCCATGTGAACTCATTGTTAGTTGTGGGTGGTATATGCGCACATTTCATGTTTATTTTGGTTATGTTCGGGTAGCCTACGACGTATTTTCTTTACAGTTGTGAAGGGGGAATGAGCTGAAAATTTCTGGTAAAAAGAGGCAAAAACTTTTGATGAATGTTAGTAATTGGGAGTGGATGAAGAGTTTCCTCTCCAAAGGGGTTGGCCTAGTGGTCAAGACTTGGGGCTTAGTGGTTTGCAGCGTTTGCTCCTTCTAAGACTAAGATCTCATGTTCGAAACCTCTTAGATGCTATCAACTCCTTTGAGACCAGTCCATTCGGAGCTTTGCTTTGGCTTTAAATCGGGGACACTTTAATGATAAGAACTGTTCACTTTTTAGAGATTTTTGACAGCAGTAATCTTACAAAAAAAATATTTGTATCAATATGATTTCAGAACATTTACTTTTTGAGATAAATGGATTCCAATCCAGTTTGTTCTCAAATTATACAGATGGAGATCTGATTGATATAGACATTTAGTCCAGTTTGTTCTCAAATTATACAGATGGAGATCTGATTGATATAGACATTTAGTATGATGATGTTCTCTACGAACTTTAGAAAGTGAACAGTTTTGGTCATTGAAGTTGTTGATCCAAAAGGGGCTCTCAATAGGACTGTCCCCAAATCATGAGCGGTCCTCTTGATAAATGAGATCTGATGTGTCAGGCAGTCGTAGATTATTTGGCATTGTCAGAAGTATGATAGATTGGCCTGATGTGCAAAATATGAAGGGAGCTGACTGGAACATCCCTATATTGAGCTTGGATGAAATAATTGCAAAAGCTACATCTTTCAAGGAAACATTCGAAGCAAAATTTACTATTTACACTATAATGTAAATTGATAGCAGCTTTTACATAGCTGACTTGGACTTTCAAATGCACGACGTTGAAGAATGATCTAATGTTGGTGTATCTGTCTAGTGTATGCGGATGCCACCTCATTCCCTCATGGATCCACGAGTCAGCCTTTGGAAGTGACATGTGGACCGTCCATGTATTTGCACATGCTCTCATATGGAAGTGAGTTGTGTCAGGTTACATTGAGTGGTGTCTTAGGCCGTGCCTTACTAAGGGACCTTATGGTCAGCTTGTCAAAGTGCGTTCATTGCAGGTTCACTAGGCTTACCCAAGAAAACATCCGCCTGAACATATCACCTCTCTCTATCTCTTGTTATGAGACGCTCAGTATTCCCGCTAGACTGAGCAATCCTCTATTTTAGTTGGTGCCCTGTGCATCAACTCTTATATTCTTGGCTCCTTGCCCAAACATGGTTGACGAACCTTTCATTGCCCATGAAAGCTCCAGTGCATTATAATCCTCTCAAGCTTGCAATGAGATGCTTGGTACTCTAGGCTCGGTGGGCATCCAATCAAGCATAGCACATCCCTCTTGTGCCTATTTTACTTTATGTGATTACCTGGAAAAATACACAAAATGCACTTGAGCTGAGGTGTATTCATACCAATCAGATGGGAATATGTTCGATATGTCAATAGAAGATAGAGGGAGACAACATAGGGAGAAATATTGGAGTCTGCAAGGGATATTAGAGAGAAGAAACAGGAGGTTAAACCCTAAAAAACTTGGGGGGCCATAAATCCACAAGAAAAGAAGCGAAGGGGGAAGCGACAAGGGAAGACTTAGCCCACAAACAAACTCTATTGTACTTCTAATGTATTGACAAAATGTCACATGCAAAGTTAGCTTAGAAACTGTAGGATGTTACCCTTTTGTACTTCTAATGCATTGACACAGAAAGTGAACTCTTTCAAAGCATTATGTTACTAAACAATCTCCCAACTGCTTGATGTGGTTTATGAAGCTTCAAAAGCATTGCCTAATCAATTTTGGATGTTTAAGGAGTTTTATTGGACTTTGAGCTGCTAAAAATGATACTCCACTGATGTATGGTACATCAAAGTGAAGTCCTCTTAAGCTAGGAAGAGCCTCATATTTAGCTTGTTGATTTTTTTAATTTTTTTTTTCTTGGTGGATGTGGATTTGTCTCTCAAATTTGCTGTATGAAAAGCTGAATAAATGATTTTGATTTTACAATTCAGTACTACTTGCTGCTTTCTTCCTCTGTTACTTGCTCAATAATATAACAATATCACCTGCATTCTGATCTACCTCATCTTCAAATGTGTGTGACATTTTCATTTCAGGACAGAACTCTGTCGTTTCAGTGGGGGCAAGATCTACCCTGGAAGGGGCATCAGATTTGTTCGCTCGGATTCTCAGGTAGTTTTCAAACTGACATTTGGGTCTGATTGGTCCACAAAATATTCTATTCTTGTTTGCTTTGTTTTCCCCTCACTAGTTGGAGAGAAGAAAGTGATTTCTCCTCCCGTTTATTGACAGACTGCATCTTTCTTTTAGGTTTTCCTGTTTGCCAATTCAAAATGTAAGAGGTATTTCCACAACAAATTGAAGCCTTCCAAACTTACTTGGACAGCCATGTACAGGAAGCAGCACAAGAAGGCAAGTGACGTTCTGATATTGTTTTCTTTTCATTTTTATTTTTTTGATATTTTGTTGAAGGCCATTTAGTTGACTCATTTAAGTATCTTATGCTTTGCTGCACTTTTGGTCAATTTCGAATGGCATCGTTGACCAATTTGGTGACAGTGACACTTCTGGGCATTTACTTTTCTGAATGGCTAGACTCTTATTCCCTTTATGTCCTATAACTATCATGTTCATACGAGTATACGACCCTTGACTGTTCTACTTGTTCGGTCTTGCATCAATAACTAGCAACTATTGTAACCTTCTATATTTGAGGCTCGGATGAATATTTTATGTGGACTTGTTGCTTGCTTAGTTATATTTCCTGCAAAACAAAAAAACTGTAAACCACTTGTTGGGATTTAATTACCTGTACAACCAAGCCAGCAGAAACGACTCACCATTATAAAAACGTACACACAAAAGAGTAACACAAAATTTACGTGATTCGGCCAAAGTTTGCCGACATCAACGGGAGAGAGATTCTTCTATCTAAAGAACGATTGCATTTTAGATGAAAAACAATAAAACCCAGACACCTATCTGAGGCATTAATCAAGGGTAGTTAACCTCACTTTTTATTTTCCTCGCCCCTGATACCTCCCTTTTTCTTCTTATGGTGTATTCTGGTTTTGTAACGTTATCGAATATTCCTTCTCATTATTCAGATGGTTGCAGGATGACACCAAAGAGGCTGTGAAAAAGAGGCGACGTACCACCAAGAAACCTTACTCTCGGTCCATTGTGGGTGCCACCTTGGAGGTTATCCAGAAGAAAAGAACTGAAAAGCCAGAAGTTCGAGATGCAGCCAGGGAAGCTGCACTCCGGTAAGTTTCTATTTGTGGTGTTAACATTCGTAAATCTATGTTTTCAAATAGTGTGTTGATATTTTCGAAGTTGTTGGATTGAAATATATTCTGTTATTCTTTATTCTGGATTATGTTGGTTTCTTATGTCTCCGGGGCTCATTTTATGTTGAGCAGTGAAATTAAGGAAAGAATCAAGAAAACAAAGGATGAGAAGAAGGCAAAGAAGGCTGAAGTGACGGCAAAGGCTCAAAAAGCCGGAGGCAAGGGTAACATGCCTAAGGGCGGTGCAGCAAAGGGTCCTAAACTGGGAGGGGGTGGTGGAAAGCGTTGAGCTTCCAGTTTCATAGTATTGTTTCCCCAGATCTAATCATTAGTTCATGTTCTGGACCTCTTGCAGCATTTTGAGGAATTGTTTTGTATTTTAGCCGATCAAACAAAGACAGTTTTATAGTTATCTACCAGAATGGCAGTTTTGATTATCTTCTTCCTGAATTGGTACTAGTAATGATGAAACAGTTTCTAATTCTTCAATGGATGTGAGTTATTTTCAATTTAAGTTGGATTTTATTTTATTTACGTTCAATCTCCTTTCAATATTTTTTAAGTTGGATTTTGTATGTTGGACTTTCTCATGTATCTATTTGTTTGGTTTACTTGGATGTGAATCTTTTAGTGTTTGAAAATATTCTTCCACCAATTATGAAAAATATGCCTTTATTACAAGGTGAAAGAGTTTCGGTAGACTTGCAGGGGATTGGCACTTGGCTGGCCCGTGTTTTTTTTCTTTTTTTTTGATGGGCAAAAAGTTTATTAGTGAAACTCGATAAAGGGTACATCAAGGGACTTGGAGTTTCCGTAGTAACTCAAGTCATACACATCCTTAATAGTATTTCAATTGTGGGTCCTCTAAAATCTTTATTTGGAATCGAAGCGTTTATTTTTTCATGAATGTTGAGCAGATTATGGATACAAAAAAATTATGATAATCGGAGATTGGTATACACAATTGAGACAAATTTGTCTAACATTGTATTCTCTAAATGATATTGGCCTTCCATATAAATGTTACCTGACCATATAGCTATCAATATCTAATTAATTTGATTTTTACATGAATGATTTACTTAACATTCCCGACAAATTGTGCTTTCCGATCCCAAATACAATTATAGAGGGTCCACAATTGAAGTCACTTCAGCGAGTGCAAATTTGAAGTCACTCCGATCCAATGAGAGTTTTGTTCATCCTCATTAGGTTTTTTTTTGAAAGACGTCAAGCATTCTCATTCAACCAGCCCGAAGGCAAAAGATTTCATCACAAGATACAAAAATGAACCAAAACTACAAACATCAAGATATGAGCACATCATAAAGACTAATTTGTGCCGACCGACTATTAGTGCTTGTTCACCCTCACCCTCATTAGGTGAGGGTGAACAAATTTGCACTCGTTGGAGTGACTTCATGTCTGGAAAGGAGATTGAACATTGAAACCCTACTTGCTTCAACTTCATAACCCAAATAAAGAAAAAAAACTCATTATTAGTTACAAAATAGCCCAAACCATTGTGGCCCAATCTAAAAAAATGGCCCAAAGATAAGTTAAAAAAAAAAAAGGCTCAACATGGATTTTGTTTGTAAAATCCATGTTGAATGTATCCCGAAATCAAAATCTGTATTGTATTTTTGACAAAGTTTTTTTTTTAATTGAAAATGATTATTGAAAAATGAATTGATTATTGAATTGATTAATTGATTAATTAAATGAAAATTAAATTCTTCAAAATCTCAAAATCCGGAAAAGGGAAAAAATTCATTTTGCATAGTTGTCGTTTCTTATTTAATTTTACTAATTTGACTTATGGATTTGTCAATTGTCATATGTCGAAGAGTTTTATACTCTTTGAACTTGTCTCAATGGATTCCATTTTTTTAGTGTAATAGCTTCATTTTTTGATGCCATAATAATGGAATTTTCTTTGCTGATGAATTCATTTTTCGATGTCATGATAAAATGACTTGGT
Source organism: Vaccinium myrtillus (assembly GCA_016920895.1). Lineage (NCBI taxonomy): Eukaryota > Viridiplantae > Streptophyta > Magnoliopsida > Ericales > Ericaceae > Vaccinium > Vaccinium myrtillus. The sequence continues at coordinate 11,669,040 of CM029280.1, forward strand.
AGAAGAGAGGTGGATAATACAAGTGTAATTGATACTTTTGCTTCTAAAAATGCAACACATGTAATATTTAAGTGATAATCGTGCGTTATATATGTATTTGAAGACTATGTGTTTCGACTTTTTTCTTACTATATAATGATTAGTAGAACTTTATAGTATCTTAGCTTTGTCGTATTGTGATTGTTACTGAATTTTTTTTTTAAGTGTTATACTCGTAGGGCACATTTTTTAGGCTATGCCTAGGGCACTCCAAACCTTTGGCCCGACCCTGCTAGCCATGACGCCTAATCGAAGAAGATATTTAGATTTCCTTCAATTGTTCTCTTCCTGCAGCCATTTTGTCCAGATTAATGATCCTCGGTTGGACCAGAAAATATAGCATGAGTTGGAAATGGTGAAAGTCTGGGGCAAAATAGTGATGGGGGACTAGCTCCTAGAACAACAACAAAAATACAATAGACTTGACTGACTCTGCCAATGATCATAGCTCTCATAATGGTTTTTCAGGTATACTTTCCCCAACGAAAATTAGTGTAGATTTCAAGAATAGCTCTTCATCCGGCATAACTAATTTTCTAGTCCTCGTGAAATTCCTGCTAATACTATGCCTAAAGAATACACGGGATAATGAATAATTAGTAGCTATGAACTATTAGTTTGTTGATTTTTTTTTTCTTTTTGGATATTAAATGTCCAACTCAATTAAAAACGTTGAGTTGATCACCGGTTTCAGTGAAAAGTCGAACCAAATCTTGCAACCGTCTTTGGTTTTGGTTTCGGTTTCGAAAAATTAAAAACCAGTGGTTTTTGTTATTTGTTTCGGTTTCGATTTTGGTTATTATTATTTTTTTTTACAGCAAAGAGATTTTATTAATCATAGAACCATGTTACAATGATTAAATGAAACCAGATGAAGGCATCTTTTTATTTTGGTTATAACAATAATCGAACCGAACTGCATTGTTGCCATCCCTACAGATGGTGCATAGATCGATGCGGGGATCATTTCTGGTAATGAGACCAGTAGTTTGACCCCTCCACTAATGAAACTAGTTGTAATCTTTGGTGGCATTTAGTTATTTTAAAATAGGGTCGAACCGAATTGCGCTGTTATCCCTACCGATGGTGCATAGATCGATGCGGGGATAATTTCTGGTAATGAGACCAGTAGTTTGACCCCTCCACTAATGAAACTAGTTGTAATCTTTGGGTTATTTTAAAATGAGAGGCAGGGCTAGCCCAAAGGGTTTTTGGTGTCCAAGGCCTAATCAAAAAATTGTGCTTTTAATAGTATAACACTTAAACAATTTTTTCAGTAACAATCACAATACGAGAAAGCCAAAACAATATAAAGTTCTACTAGCCATTATATAATAACACAAAATACACAGTCTCCAACTACTAATCATTTATTTTTAAACAATCTTTAATCAATATATTGAGAATTTTGAAAGACGAAAAATTTGAACAATCACAGTGAACGGGAAGTTAAACCTTTCTAATTACAACAAATGGTTGCAAGTAGTTAAACCTAAGTTATATCGAAGAAATTTCGAGTTGTTTATTTTGTTTGGGCCCATTTCTATTATGTGTTTGGGCTTATTTGGGTTAATATTTTAAAACGAAGTTGGGCTCTATTAAGTGTCTAAAACCGTTTTTTAGCCGTGTTGTGTGCCTTTTCTTTAGGATAGTCATTATTCTAGACAATCATATTCTTGGCATAAGGTGAGCTAATTAAGTGAAAAGCAGCAAAGAAGGATTTTCTCTCTCTATACAACAATCATATTCTTGGCATAAGGTGTGCATATGTAACCTTGAATGGTTCCTAGGCTGCTAGGCATTAAGAATGCGTTTTTTTACTTTATCCACATGCTAATATTTTTGCCAGACGTCACGTGGTAGCCAAATAATTATGTAATATACCTTTTAGCACTTGATTAAGATGCTAATGTTCTAGCCTTGCATCCTATTATTTGCCAGCAGATTCATGATTTGCTTCATATGCAATGTCGTCTTACCCGGAATGGCAAGGATGTTGAACCTGGTTTCTTGGTTCCCAGTTGTGCAGTTGAATTCTGAAATTGTTCCATTTTCTGCAGTGCCAAAATTTTGTTTGCAGAGTCGTTGAACCGGAATGCTCATCTGTTAGGAGCAACATAGATTCAACTTCTGCATTTCCTGTGGTACATCTCGATGACCATTGTGCTTGTTTAGTATGGCATTGGTATATTCCTGAATGCTGCTGCAAAAATTATTTTGCATTTCCCAATCTTAGGAAAATGCTTCCGGCCAACTCAATCTTTTGGGGACTATGAGAGCATTTATGATTCTTTGTTCTATTTCGGGTTTAAGCATGAAGTAATACTAATGCATAAAAGAATTTTTACGATTTTATATGTTGTTTATGTGTCAATTGATAAGTTAAAGTAGGATAACTGATGGACTAGAAAAAGGCAAATTAGTCACATGGAGCTCCTACTATTGAATCAGAAAACTATGTGAAGTTTAGTAATTTTATTTCTTCATTGCTATTAACATCTCTAATTATTTATCATCAATACCATCAGACGTATATGCACCCAATAATTTAATAGTAATGGATTTTGTTAGAATCTTCTTTGTTATTGCCTTACTGAGAAAATTTACCCTATATATCGAATTCTGTGCAAGTCAACAAAATCTACCCTATGGAGTATAATGAAAGAGGGAAAATGGAGAAAAAATAATGGGCAATTTGGTACTTTTAACATAATTGAGGAGTCCATTGCGTTGCCCTAGATGCGCTTTATATATATTCTTAACTTGTTTCAAAAGCAGCTACACCACTCTTGCAATAGTACTTGTTGGACAATGACGGACGGTTTGGTCGAAGAAGAAGATGAAGATGACAAAGACAGGGAGATGTTCACGCCCTTTGAGAATCGGATTAGTGATTTACCAGATTTGGAGGTTTGATGATAGTTTCTCTTTGAAATGGTTTAAATCTTTTGGTTTTGTGATTCAAGGTACCTTGAGTCATCCCTTTAGTTTTTATGTAGCTCATTAGATTTTTTTTAATAGAAGTCTCATTCTTAGAAATGCCTCTCTGCAGAGTATGTTTCTGGAACTGATGGGGAATTCAAGCCGCCAGCATCGAATGACTTCAAGAGTCATCCCCAGAAGGGCCAGAACTGAGAATTCCCAGAATGGCTCATCAGGTACCCACTAATGACATTCTTCTAATAGAGGAAACATAGAATACTACTTATGACATTCTTCTAATAGAGGAAACAAATAGTGTCACGAGTTTTCATGTTTTGAAATCATTGTATAGTAGCTTTTATTATAGCATGTAGAAGAAACATAGAATACTGCTCACGGTCCGGATTGGTCTGGATTGGCATGAATCCAATCCTAATCCGCGAGTCATGGTTTTTTGAAAATAAAATCCGTGTCCGATCCAAAAGTCTCACGGTTCGGTTCCAATCCGATCCATGAGTTACGGATCGGTTCCGGATTTATCCACGGATTTTAACTTATTCTAAAAGAAAATTATCAACTCATTTTAAAACTCAACATTGAAACAAACACTTCAATAGTATGTAGATGAGAATATAAAACATCAATAAGAACAAAGAAAGAGCAATCACTGGAAAGAAATAATGAAAGCTTGTTAAACATTCGAACAAATTAATTGAACAAATCTAAACTTAAACATTATGGAATCAAAATAGATAAACAAAAAACAAAACCCAAAATTCATTTTGGAATTCCAAACACAGGAGACTATAAATCTGAGCTTGAGAATGTTGCACGTGGTCTTAAAGATTTAATGCTTGGAGAGCAATTACCTCCACCCTTGGAGTTCAGCAGAAAGAGTTAACGTACGATCCGTCAGAATTGTAAGAAGGGATTCACTAAATAAGTCAGTAAGAACCCTAAAATAATGATTCTTGCAACCTCTTTTTACTTCATTCTTTGATGTTAGGCGTGTATGGCTGTAGTCAATGGCGGACGCAGGATCGCCATTTTTGCTTAATTTGCGGGGGCCACTTTTTAGTAATTTTACAAAAAATCTAGAAGTGTACTAAAAATATGTCGAAAATTGGGGGGAGTGCAGGGGCCGAACACCCCCTAGCACCCCCATGTCCGCCCCTGGCTGTAGATGTTCTAATTACGTCAAGTTATGTTTTTTTCTTTTTCATTTTCGTGATTGTCTCTGGGGCATGGCTCATCATGCAATTGCTTTTGGATTCTAATTTGTTCCTTTTAACATTTTTCTCTCGTCCTCATAAATCTATCATTTTGAAAAATTACAATTCTAAGATATATTTATTTGGTGGTGCATATTATGCCTTTCCCTTCAATCTTCTGGCCTCTTGGTTCCTGAGACTCGTTCTAGGAATATGAGTACTGAAGAACATGCTAAGTGGCTGACAAATATTGTTAATCTTGTTAATCAAGTTAACTTGTGCTCTGAAGGGCAAATTATTAACCACCCAGTACTATTTGTTGGTAGGCAAGCTTAACTTTGGAGTTCGTCCAAGAGATCCAAGGCCTGGAGCTCTAATGATAAGAGAGGCAAGAAATAATGACGTCACACCTCCTTAATTTAATGGGTGCTTAGTGGAGGGCGAATTCAAGGAAACATTATTCTCGATGTTTTGAGCCAGGTAGAGGGTGATGGAATTAAAGCTTCTTGAGTTTCACTGTCTCACGAAAGATGAATCCCGGAAAGATGTTATTCAAGGTAACTTTGTTCAATAGATTCTGAGTGAGGTTGAGGATGATGGAAATTTAAAGCTTCTTGAGTTTTACCTCCTTAGGAAAGAAGACTCCAGGAAAGATGTTATTCAAGGCAACGTTATTCATGATGTTTTGAGCCAAGTTGAGGGTGATGGAAATGTTAAAACGTCTTGGGTTTCACTGTCTTACGAAAGACAACTCTAGGAAAGATGTTATTCAAGGCAACTTCTTTTTTTTTTTGAACGGCAAAAAAATAAAATTTATTAATATGAAGAGAGGATACAAAACAAGGTTGGCGAGAAATCAACCAGGCTAAAGTATCCAGACAAGATACAGCCAGGTTGATCGTTCAAGGCAACTTTGATCATGATGTTTTGAGCCAGGTTGAGGGTGATGGAAATGTTAAAGCTTCTTGAGTTTCACTGTTTATGAAAGAGGACTCCAGGAAAGATAAGGCAACATTGTTCATGATTTGAGCTAGGTTGAGGGTAGTGGAGGAGAATTTTGTATTTGTTTCTTGGTTCTTTACGTTAAATTAATCATCTTGTGCTACTTTCTAATTTTGTATGTTTTGTCTCATCAGCTATTATGCTAATTTTGATTTATTCTCTTCCCCTACGCAACCTTTTTGTTTCGTTTTTCCACCAAAAATTGATACTTTGAATAGACCTAGTTTTTCTGTACCTTACTGCGAGAGGGACGAGGTATCTAGGTTGTGGGCATCTGGTCTCGAGAAGAGAGGGAAGCCTTAATGGGACTTCTAGCTCTCTAAGCGAGTTTGCGTCCCTCGCCTAATGGAAAGAGCAGCTCCCTATCTTAATCTTAGTCCACAAATAATTGTGTAAGAGACTAGGTCCCTCTCCTCTGAGCTAAAAGAATTATAAAACCTTCAGCCTCGTCGCTCCAGAACAACGAATTTCAACTGAAAACATGAATGCAATTTCAGTATTGTGTTTTAAATGCAATTTCAGTATCTTAATCTTAGTATTGGGATTGTGATATATTTAGAGGCTAGCCTGAGCAATTTCCTAGCCAAATTTGTTGAGGATTGAATTGAGACCGTTGGAGAAGCTCTAATTGGGGCTGTGTTGTAGTACTCTTGAACATTAATTAGAACACAAAGGCAGACTCAAATGTAAGAAACAAGTAGCAACGATATCTGGGTCGGATTAAAATCCAAGTCGTCGGTGCTGGATTGGTCTTCCTACATCTTCGTTTACTTGTCAGGAATGTTGTGCAGGAAAGTTATTCCCAAGAAAAGTACTGAAGTAACAGAAACGTTATTCCCAAGAAAAGTTATTCCCAAGAAAAGCTTTAACTCAGCATTTTCCGTTAGTGAGGTAACAGAACCGGACGGTGGGAGTATTTTTGATAACGGAATTGAATTTGGGAGTACGATTGAAAAAAATGTAAGTTTGGGAGTATTTTTGATATTGAGGTCAAAGTTTGGGGGGTTTTTTGAAATTTTCCCCAAAATTTTGGTGAAAGTTCTTGGTGGAGCTAAAATTTAGGTGTAAAAAGTTAGATAAGTTTCAATTGGAGCTAAAATTTGTGGACACCAAAATTATGAGAATTTTTAAGTATTGTGTTTTCAATGGAGCCACAAATTTTGAGCAAAATTTGAGTGGCAAAATTTTTTTGGTGAATTTAGCACCCCTTTTGTTAATCGGAACTTCATTTTTTTTTATCTATTTACAAAAGGGGAATGCTAAATTCATTTCTCATCTGAACTTTGAAGGGTAAGATTGGAAAACTATGCACTTTTAAAGCCTTTGACTCTGACTTAGTAAATTTGGGGATTTCTCGTACTAAGTAAACAAATTGGGATAGATGGAGTAGAAGGTCAGCTGGGCGGGTCAATATAGATACATATGTGCTGGTGTTTTGCATATCCTTTTGATGTGTTCATGCTTTTACCTTGCTCATGCCGAATGCCCCAACATGCCAGCCAAGCCTGTCCTACTTAAGTGTCCTTGCGGTGCTGGCCCTGCTAGCCCATACCCTATCATGTCAAGCCAAAATGTGTCATGCTTGTGTCGATCCGACCTAGTATAGACCTCTAGATGTGGATTTGATTTTTCATAGGCCTGTTGATAATGCAAGAATTATTCTACAGTTCCAAAGCCAATTCATGGCCAACTAAATATTTTGAGGATTACGAGTGTGTTTATGATACTCTCGCAAGTGTCTTTCTTGTTTTTCAAGTGTAAAAATAGCATAATCCTAATGCAAAATAGCTAAGGCATTAGGAGACTTTGTATGTAATTTGATACATAGAGATAAGGTAACAAACTTGACCAATGTAAATTAGTCACATGGAATTAATAATAGTTACTTAGAATTAGAAAAAAAATTATGATTGTTTTGAAAAGTTTTTTTTTTTTTTTATCTCATTTGGTGTTAACAACTATACTGATTTGTCGTCAATACCTTGTACATTCACAGAATGTATTAATTGTCAGTGGATTGCGTTCATATCTTATTTGTTACTGTATTAACTTATTGCCTTAACTGGGCACATGGATCAGCTTTAGGCTTGCAGAATTCACAAATCTGCCCCTTAAAAAAAAGATAATTATGGAAAGAAAAAAAAAGGGACAATAGCAAGGGGCAATTTGGTATTTTCGAGTAATTGATAAGATCCATTTTGTTGCCCTAGATGGCCTTCTATATATACCTAACTTGTTTTGAAGGCGGTTCTACGCCTCGCAGAACAATCGTCGTTTGATAACGATGGATAGTTTGATCAAAGAAGAAGTTGAAGATGACGAAGAAATGGAGGTGTTCATGTCTTCTGAGAATCGGATTAGTGATTTACCAGACTATAAGGTTTGATGTGAACTTTTCTCTTTGAAAAGGAGTTATTTTTTTGGTTTTGCTTTAGGAACTTAAGTCTTTCACCTTTAGTCTTTATCTAGCTGTATTGTATATTTGCTGAGTAAAGCTCTTAATCTTTAATGGTTTGAGATGTGTTGGAATTCTGTGACTCAAGTTTTCCTTGTGCATGCATCTAGAGTTATATCTTTGTGGTTCACTCTGCATCATCATCGTCTATGTGCTTCATTCAAAAGTACATGGTTTTCTTGTTCTTCCATCGGTGATTGGCTTGTTCACATGGTGGTCCTTTGGTCATGGGATCAAAAGTTGTCGAAGACCTGAATACTTTTCCTTTTTTCATTCCAGATCTATGCATCTGCTCATTTTTAGAGGTGATCTTTTCCCTCAATCCTCACTTTCCTATATTGGCATATATATTCCTTCATATGCTTTTATGAATATGCTTTTATGAATTCACCATTGTTGTATCTATATTTTCATTCACTTGTACACGTGAGCTCTTTCTAGGCAGATTTGTTTACCGTGTACAGAAATATTGTGAGAAATGTTTTACTTGTGTGATTGTAAGGATTTCAGGACCAAAGGCTCCTAATCAATGAATAAGTTCTCGAGGTGTAGGGAAAGTTGATTGCTTTGTACGTTGTGGTTGTAAGTGTTGGGTTTCGACTGTCACGGGGTAGCAAGTTTCTTATATCCCATCCCATTATATTCAATGAATTGGATAGCTTCCATTTTCCTAATCTCTTCTTCACTTTCTCTTCCCATTTAGTTTTCTGTTAGATACTACAATGAATTCTATGCTGGTCTAAGCAACAGTTTTGTTATTGGTAGTCAATGACCTTGTTATTGCATGTTTGCTTGTTGTAGTTATATTTATTTCTTTCGTTACATGTAGTTTATGGTTTAGTTACGATCCTGCTGTTTGTTGTGGGCACGGAATTGGGCGTTGTATTGGGTAGTGTGTCTAATTGTCACGTTCATTTAAGTTGAACATTTGTTTTATGTGCATGCTATTTAGGAATTGGTTGACAAAACTTACTTGGTTTTGTGATTGATTTGCTTGTGCATATGATGGTACATAAAATTTCAAACTGGTAGGAGTTAATTGACAAAACCCACTAGAAGATATGGGGGTTCTTTGATTGTGTATATGATAACATATATAATCTTGTACTTTGTGTTCTTATACTTCTCTCTCTGCTATTTCGTCCTCCTCTAAACCTTTTCTTTAATGGTTTGTACTATGTAGATTTTTTTTGTCTAGATCCTATGACTATTAGTTGATTGATAAAGCACACAAGTAGTTGTTTCTTTTTTATTGATTGCATTGTGTGTGTGTGTGTGTGTGAGTAACCTAAACTAATGTGGTCAATATTTTTTTTCTACGTCCCACTACTCTTTTTTTTCCTAGCCTCCAGCTCTTTCCTCTTTCCCAATGCAATTTTTGAAAATTTCTTCTTAGCACCTAAGAAGATGACATGTCTGTACTAAATTGATGCATGTTAGTCCTTTGCATCCAGACTTCTGGCATAAGATTTGGGTTGCATGTCTTTGCTTTAGCTTTAAAATAGTACTCTCTAAAAAATGGGACATCTTTCCTTTTCTGGATGTCCCCAAATCCTTGTCCAATTTGCCCTTGTGGTCCAATGAGCATTCAAGTCTTTTTTTTCTTTCCCTGCTTTTGCTTTGAAATTCTCTATGTATCCATCTTGTTTACCTTATGTAGATCTTGTTTGTTGTATTGAGTTATTCATCGTTGGTCGTTATTTTATTTTCTATACTTGTTTTTTTTTTTTGAACTCTTTTTCAATTATCATAAATTGTTAATATTGCCAACTAATGAAGAAATAGTATTCTATAGATGGATCTATTACTGATAGTGGTAGTATGACTTGATGTCTGCAGAGGATTTTGATGCTTGGAATCCGATTTGGCCAGCTTAAGGAAAGGCTGCTAGTCGTAATGCCTCGTGGAAGAAGAAACTGCAGAGGTACGAGAGTGCTGCTAGCGTAGCAGCCAATAACTCTCCTTCCCATGCAAGCGTAGACAATGAATCGGAAATGGAATCTCCTCTAAGAATGAGGGCAACTAAAGCTCAAAGAGCCCAGACAACCATCGCAAACCCAAGAAACCCAACACCAGATCATGTTCAGGAAGAAGAGCTTGGGAATTAAGCTCGACTATGGGCATGGGTTTCATTTTAATTGCATCACGCAATGGCTACAAAAGAATAGTTGTCCGTTGTACAAAAGGGTTGTGGTGTGTTTGAGAGATGAGCATTAGTTTCAAAGATCATTTTCTCCCAAATAAAAGATGATGTATTGATCGGTTGATCCCAAACTTCTCTACGTTTCGTTTTCCATCATAATTAGTACCACAGACTTTCCTATTCTTCTTGCTTCTTATTGTCCCTTTCGAGAGAGTATTCATCCTAAATACAGGCAGCTCATGAGAAGGCTTAGGACCATAATAAATGAATTATCTCATTTTAGAAAATTGTTGTTTCATTTTTCCCTGTAGATTTGAGTGACTTCTATGTAAGGACTGATGCTAAAACTGGATTATAAGTTGAAGACTGAACATTTTTTAAAGTTGGAAGTTACTTGCAAAATCCTCCTATGGGATTCTTGCCGGAAACTCCCTTCTGTTTCCATAACTCGCTTACCAAACTACAGGGAACAGATTGTAAAATCAAATCACTTGAGCTATGCACAGATTGGAATGTTAATCTGATGGATGCATTCTGATCAGGTGACTGTAATCATGTTATTACATACATTGCAAAATGGTTTCAAGGATTTACTTTCCATGATTTGAAAGTACACTGTTTTTTTTTTTTTTTTTGATAACTTCATTCTAAAACAATTAGTGGTCAAGAAAACCAAAGCAATTGTGCGTAAACACTCTGAGAAAATTTCCTAACTACAAAAAGCTATTAGACAAATAGCTTTTACTCTTGAGTGCAAAGCTCAAGTAGAGTCCATTGCTTGTTTCTTCATCCCCTTCCCATACAATCCTCTTCCTAGTTTCATTGCTCTCTCCATCTCCACCATCCCACGGTCGCCACCGCCTTTTCTCTTCAATCACTCATTTACCACCTTCAAAACCCTCATCGCTTCCACAACACTATCCACCACAACCTACATTGCCGGAATCCACCTCCCCCACCACCTCATTGTCTTTTCAAACTCAAAAGTTTCAGAATAAACTCCCAAAAAAGATGCTCTGAAATAGCCCTTTTCCTTTCCCCTTGCATAAATCATTCTCATGCCTTCCTCCAACCTATAAATCATCCCTTCCTCCAACCTATAAATCATCCCTCCTGCTTCCAATCCCCTATCAATACCTACCTCAATCTCCCTCATCTCTTGTTTTCCCATAATATCCTCCTCAAACTTGTACCTCTTACAACAATAATCAAATCCCTAATTTTTTGCCATTTCTCTACGATTGCTGAAAGTTGAAAGCAAATCATAATACGCTAATGTGATCTCTTCACCTACCTTAATATCTCTAGCAGCATGAACCATCATGTAATCATCGTCGTGCATTAGGGTTGCATGCATGGTTGATGAAGGAGGGAAATAGCCATAGCCCAACACCATGGTAACCGCTGTTTTTGCCCAAAACTTTTGATGAAACCACATCCTCAACTACAGAATTCACATCAAATATTTTCAATATTCTACCCATATCAAGATTCTCATTCAAAAACCCACTTTCCTCTGCTTCAGACCTAAATACACACACATCAGACACTTCAAGTGTATCCTCTTCTTCACCGGTACATAACCTATGAATCGAACAATGGATTCGGTAGCATCTTGTGGATGATTCAACTACTTTACCTATCAAACTCTTCCACATAACCTATTGGGTATTGTGACCCATATCCTCATCTTTGGAACTAGGCATTAACGGGATTTCTTGATTTCCACTGCACCAATGTACTCTGCGATTTCTGGATGCTTTCCGGGAAACCCGTTTAAAACCCAATCAGATAAATCAAAAGCTCTAGTTCTTGAAGAGAATTCAAGTTTCTTGCATTTCTCCAAACACCTCTTAATGGATTCAGAATTCGAACCAGATTGGGGATCAAGAAGAGCCAATTTGAAGCAGTCGAAAGCCATCCCATACCGGTTGAGATTGAGCAGGATCTTGTCTTTGCAAAGCAAAGTCTTGAAATGGGCACTCTTGATTTCCAGTGCTTTCTCACAATCTGCCAAGGCTTCTGTGACATTCCGGAGGTGGGACCAGGCTTCGGCCCGGTTGGAGAGGGAAATTTGCATTAATTTTTTTAGGTAATCGATTCGCCTCGATGAGAGAAATTTAGAAGAATAAAAAATTATGATTAAAAGTTTAAAATGTTTTAAAAACAAAAATAAACTAGAAATAACCCAAAATAGACTGACTTTCTGAATTATTTGTCTTTATCCTAAAAACTTGGTTTGGTTCATAAATTTTTACTTATGAAATTTCTCTCCTCGAGACGAACCACTAATCCTTAAAAATTTGACGCAAAAAAAAAAAAAAAAGTTGTTTAAATTCTTTTAAAAGTTTTTACTTATAGTATAAGTCTTCTTTCAAAAGTCAAGAAAAGAGGTGTTTAAATTCTTAAATACTAAAACTCAAAATGATTGACAGGATTTCTAAAAGTGAGAC
>CM029280.1:11682264-11986094 GCA_016920895.1 Vaccinium myrtillus
GGTTAGCCTCTAATTCTTTTCCGTTCCGGCAAAATTTCCGCCCTGCAGCCTATACTGGCAGAAATACCGGATCTGCCTAAAATGCTGGCTGGAAAAAATGGGGAGAAACCAGAGCAGAAATTGAAAAAATGGAGGGAAAACAGAGAGGCGGTGGCCTGTGTTGGGAGAAGATGAGAAAAAGTAAAAGAAGAGCTGCAACAAATGCTGGCTGTCTGCTACTTTCTTAGGAAAATGTGAAAAATACTGTAACCTAGGCTAGCGTGTAGCCTTTAATGCTTTGGTAGAAAGTCTCATCTGCTCCAAAACAGTAGTGCACTATTTCAAGATTAAGAAGATATTTATAACTATAAGTAACATTAGTAGCGCTAATCCGAAACGGTACCGGTATTCGTCCAGTACTGATATCGTACCATACCAGTAGGAAAACCGGTACCTAATCCGGTACGGGATTCAGAACCTTGGTTCCATCCCATTACGGAACCCGATTCCTACTCCATTGAAACGAGCTTCTTACAAGATTCAAACCATGGAGCAGGAAAATGAGGTTCCGGAGCAAATTCATCACCCCTTGTAGGAGAATCCTACAACTAAGGTATACTAATGCAGAAAGCCTCTTATTTTTCCTCAGACCCTTCTTGAAGATACCTTAACGGGTTCAACCATTGTCTTACCGGCCACCACCACACTATAATTTAGGCAATTCAATATTTTGGATCCCTTGGAGGGCAAGTCTGGTGCCAGCAGCTGCGGCAATTCCAGCTCCAATAGCGTATAATTAAGTTGTTGCAATTAAAAAACTTGTCGTTGGATTTTGGGTTGGGTCGATCGGTCCGCCTTCGGTGTGCATTTGTCGTCTCGCCCCTTCTATTGGCGATACGCTCCTGGCCTTAATTGGCTAGGTCGTGCCTCCGGCACTATTACTTTGAAGAAACGAAATATAAAGAGATTTTAGCCTTGACTAACTTATTTTAAGGCCTCCAATACATTGATGAGAAATTTTTGAGGGCTCAAGGACAACACTAGACAAAAATACCCTTAATGAACCCCCACCACTTGCGCACCATGTTGAGGAATTGGCAGCTCATTACGCATACACAATGTGGAACAACTGTCGGTGGGAAAAGCTTGAACAGCGCGTGGGACAAAACCCCAACATTGCGTGGGAAGATAAAAGCTTTGGGTCCATATTTTAGAGAGAGAAACGGGGGAATTCAATTTTGGGAGTGATTGTCACGTGGGTCTCTCTCTCTCTCTCTCTCTCTCTCTCTCTCTCTCTCTCTCTCTCTCTCTCTCTCTCTCTCTCTCTCTCTCTCTCATATTAGGCCGATCATCTATTCCATTTTGGGGGTGGGTCCAATTTTAGGGTTCAATTTTAGGGGGTTTAGGCTCTTTGGTGTAGGGTATAGTGGGTATAGGCACTTAGGGTATCATACAGTTTCATAGGGTTTTAGAAGTTTAGGCACTTTCATACGGTTTTAGGGGTTTAGGAACTTTCATTAGGTTTATGGGTTTAGGCACTTTCATGTGATTTTGGGGGGTTAGACACTTTCATGCTCTAGCGGGGGCATTTTTGGAATGTGGGGGTGATTTGTGCTCTTGGCATTAAGAAATTATTTTGTGTCCAATTTCCATGATTGACCCCTATACCATGTCTTTGTCGAAGAAAGACCCATGAAGAAATTAGAATGCTCAAAGCAAGCCTATGCTCTAGATGCATTAGCATGGGATAACACCATAGGCTTTCATTCTCTTTTATTGGCCTTCGGGATTCGGAGTAATGATTAACAGGAACAGTCAGGGGCATTCATATCATAGTCAGAGGAGAGACCCAAGCCACATAACATAAATGCCTCCTGAACTCACTGTAGAAATACTTACAGATATGTTATTTGGCATCTTAGCTATATACACTTTTATAACTTTCGATACTCCTCAAATATTGTTACTCACAAAACTGGAAGAGATGACTAAAAAAACTAATAGGGTGGAGCTTTCTCTCAATCAGCAAAATAACTAGAAATTTGTACTACAGTGAGAATGTAGTTAAATTGTCCAGGAAAATGTCCCAAAAAGAAATCTTGTTATCTCAAGTTTATTGTCATTATACAAGACATTTCAATCCAACTCCAAACAAGCCAAAGTGAGTAGGAAAGCTTAGAATCACCTGAAGGGTCAGTTCCTTTGACTCAACATCTGAAAGAGGAGAAGCGTAAAAAACCAGTAGAATCTCAAGGATGTTGTTCCTGATATATATTCGAGCATCATCATCTGAATCAAGTCCTGCATATAGCAGACGAAGCATCCATAGTCTGTCTGTTCTAAAATTAACTGAGCTGCTCCAGAGAAAATTTGCAAATAATGGTACAGACTGCAACAAGAGCCAGAAAGTATTGTCAGAATTCGGATTTGATCAATCTTCAAGCAAAAGGCACATCAATCACATAGTTATTCATATAGTAAATTGTATATCAACCCTGTCAATAAATTTAGAAATGCCCAAAATAAATGCATAGAAGCCTTGTAAGGCTAACTGAAAACATAGATGAAAATAAAAGAAACCAAGTCCTAAAGATCAGAAAAGATAAACCTTCATATTAACCCTCACAGAGCTCATCAAAAACTTGCTTATGGTTGAATAGTGATCGTGTAAAGGATCCAATAATATAACAGAAGCCTCTGCAACAAACTTAGCAGTGATGGAAGGAATCCTCTGCCACGGCTCTTCTATACCATTTTGCAAATACGTCAACAAAAGCCGAAGTCGCATTAAATCCTTCCTCTTCTGACACTTCTGCAACAAAATGTTTAAAAGTTAAAATAGCAGGGAACCCAAAGGTTATGTACAATGGCAAAAGAAAAAGAGTATACGTATATACAGAGAACTTCAAAGACAATTCGACAAATAAAAGACCATCTATCATCAGTAACAAATAAGCAAATTTTATGCATCATGATAGTGAAAAATAAGCAGCGTGGTCATTTCTTAGAAAATGTCATAGACTCATAGTTATTAGTTATGATACGCCCAAATGTGTCGTATTAATTGGGAAAAAAAGGGTCAGAGAACAGGATGAGCGTCGGACACTCAAGAGTCCAACATTTTTACCACAGAAATCCAGTTGAAACACAAAGCAAGTTTGAAGATAAGTGGCCATCTAACAAAACAAACAATGTAGAATTATACCTAGAACTCATCTACTTCAGTTAGTACAAACAGAACGATCTGCAATAGGTACTAAGATGGTTCACAATTATTTTAGAACATGGTTGAGCCAAAAATAAATAAAAAATTAGAACATGTTGTTAGTTAGAGAGAAGAGAGAGAAGTGTAGGGTGTTAACTTACCCGCACACAAGTCAATATTATTTATATTATTGTGCATCTCATTACAAGCCTACGATAGACGATGTGGGACAAACTAACATAAACGCATTCTAACACTCCCCCTCAAGCTGGAGCATAAATATCAAAAAGTCCCAGCTTGTTACATAACAACTCTAACCGCGGCTTGAACAATGATTTGGTAAACATGTCGGCCAACTGAGCACCAGTTGACACATATGGAGTAGATATCACACCACCAGTCAGCTTCTCACGCACTAGATGACAATCAACCTCAATATGCTTAGTCCTCTCATGAAATACTGGATTGGAGGCAATGCGAATAGCCGCTTGATTATCACAATACAGAGGCATGGGCAATTCCACATTAAATCCAATCTCTTCAAGAAACGATCGCAGCCACACAACCTCACATGTTGTGTGTGCCATTGCTCTATACTCGTCGCACTAGACCGGGCTACTCACCGTCTCGCTTGCTTTTCCAATTAACAAGATTTCCACCAAGAAAGACACAATAACCAGAGAGTAGATCTCATCGATCGGTCGGTCCACCCCAATCGAATCGGTGAACGCCAACGCGTAAGTGTCCGCTAGCTCGATACAACAAACCTCGTCCTGGATGTAGCTTAAGATACTTCACAATTCTAAGGACAGCCTCCCAATGTGGATAACGAGGAGCTGACATAAACTGACTCACCAAACTAACTGCAAATGAGATAACCGGACGAGTAATCGTGAGATAATTTAACTTACCAACCAACCGGCGATACTGATCAGGATTTTGAAGCACCTCCCCCTGGTCCACACACAACTTGACATTGGGATCCATAGGAGTCTCAACAGGCCTAGCTCCCAACAAACCTGTATCCTCGAGAATATCCAGCACATACTTTCTCTGTGATAAGCTAATACCTTCTTTGGACCGGGCCACTTCAATACCTAAAAAATACCGAAGTTTTCCCAAATCCTTAGTATGAAATTGCTGATGTAAGAAGGTTTTCAACTCATCAATACCTCGCTGGTCATCACCGGTAATGATAATGTCATCCACATAAACAATCAACAATACTTTCTCTCGATCAGATGTGAGGGAAAACACAGAATGATCAGTCTGACTACGATGCATGCCAAATCTCAACACCGCACCACTAAACTTGCCAAACCAGGCCCTAGGAGACTGCTTGAGGCCATAAAGAGCTTTACGAAGCCGACATACCTGATTACGCTCCCCCTGAGCAACAAACCCAGGTGGTTGTTCCATGTAAACTTCCTCTTGAAGATCCCCATGGAGAAAGGCATTCTTGACATCCAGTTGAAATAATGGCCAACCAAGAGTCGCAGCGAGAGAAATAAGAATGCGAACAGAGCCAAGCTTAGCAACAGGAGAGAACGTCTCCGAATAATCAACACCATAAGTCTGGGTGTAGCCTTTGGCAACGAGGCGAGCCTTATAACGCTCAACAGTGCCATCAGGAAGATACTTGACAGTGAATACCCAACGACAGCCTACAGTGGTCTTACCAGCAGGAAGAGGAACCAGTTCCCAAGTACCATTATGATGAAGAGCAGACATTTCATCCTCCATAGCTGTCCGCCACTCAGATACAGATAAGGCCTCCTGAACAGACTTAGGAACAAAAGTGGAAGAAACTGAGGTAGTAAAAGCTCGAAGAGATGGTGACAAATGATCATAGGAAACAAAATGAGCAAGAGGATGAAGAGTGCAGGACCGAATACCTTTACGGTGGGCAATAGGAAGATCAAGGTTATCTGGATCCCGCAACGGAGAAGAAGATGGCACTGTGGGTGAAGGTGGTGTTGCCGGCTGAGATGGCTCTGGCTGAGGCTCTGGCGGAGACGGTGCTGGCAGAGATATAACTGGCTGAGACAGACCGGGTGGATTTTTAGGACGACAATGATACACCTGCAATGGTTTTGGTGGAGGAATGGCACTAGATGGGACGGCTAGAGGACACACAGACTCATACGCAGACTCATATGCAGACGCATATACAGGCAAATCATTCGGGGCAACAGACTCCGTATAAAAAGGAAGAGACTCATTAAATGTGACATCAGCACACACAAAATGACGACGTAAAGATGGGGAGTAACATTTATATCCTTTCTGAGTGCGAGAGTAACCAAGAAAAATGCACTTAATCGACCGTGGGTCCAATTTACTCCCGTTGGGATCAAGAGCATGAACATAACATGTACACCCAAAAATCCGAGGGGGTAATGAGTGGAGAGGACGACCGGGAAACATGACTGTATGAGGTATCTGACCCCCAAGGACAGTAGAGGGCATACGATTGATCAAATGGCATGCAGTAAGTACCGCATCACTCCAATAAGACTTAGGAACTTTCATTTGAAATAACATGGCACGCATAACTTCTGATAAGTGTCGAATCTTGCGTTCGGCAACCCCATTTTGTTGTGGAGTCCGAGCGCATGATGACTGATGAATTATCCCATGATCATAAAAAAACTGAGATAAAGTACTATGAAAAAATTCGCGTGCATTATCAGACCGAAACATACGAATGCAAGTATTAAACTGAGTCTTTATTTCCATGTAAAATGACTTAAAAATAGTCTTCAACTCAGATCTCTCTTTCATAAGATAAAGGTATGTAATACGAGAGAAATCATCAACAAAAATAACATAATACTGAAAACCAAAAACATTGGGCACATGAATAGGCCCCCAAATGTCTGAATGAACTAACTGAAAAGGATGTGACACACGACGGTCAACCCTAGGATAAAATGGCACTCTATGATGTTTACTAAACTCACAGACTTCACAAGATAACTCCTTAAGAGAACTACACGAAGGCACTAGACGCTTCAAATTCTGAAGAGATGGATGACCAAGCCGACAGTGTTGTTGATATAAGGACTCTGAGGACTGAAGAGCAATTGGTTGAACATCACTATTAGTTAGGTAATACAGGCCACCACGCTCAACACCGGCACCAATCTTCCTCCCCGTCTTGAGATCCTGAAATACACAACCATGAGGAAGAAATGTGACTGAACAATTTAAAGATTTGGTAAGTTGACTAATAGACACAAGATTGAAGGGTAAACGAGGAACATGTAACACAGAGTTTAAAGTAAATGATGGAGAGACAGAAACTGAACCCAAACCGGTAACCTCAGTGGTAGAGCCATCTGCTAAGGTAACATGAAAGGTTTTATCCATGGATTGACAAGTAGAAAAGAGTTTAGAAGTACCAGTCATATGATTAGTAGCACCAGAATCGATAACCCAAGGAGAAGAAAAAGATGATGCAACACAAGCAACGGAAGGACCTGTCTGAGCGAACGTAGTTTGTGGAAGAAGAAGGCTGCAGAAATGGAAGCTGAATGGACATAAGACGCCGGTACTCCTCTGCCGATATGGTCACACCGCTATCGGTAGATCGAGTAAATCGCCCAAACATCTCGTAATGAGCAACTTGATGAGCCGGGAAAACCATGAAGATCATAACAATAGTCCTTTGTATGATTTGTACCGACAATGAGTACAAAATGCGGTACCACGACCACGACCAAAATCACCGCGACCAGAACTACCTCCCCCTGTCGTGCGACCATGACTATTTCCACCCCGACCAAAACCACGACCACGGGAACCAGAATCACCACGACCACTAGAAGTATTACGAACCATAAGTACCAAAACTGCGAGTACGTAACCACGACCACGATTGCTAAACCTTAATCACGACTCACGACCACCATTCTGGAGCCAAAACCACCGAGACACAACTAAGGCAGAACGATCAGGTGGTGGCTGAGGGCTAGCATCTGAGATAGAAGCCTGGCGAAGACGACTAAACACCTCATCAAGAGAAGGCAACTCCCGCTCCCCCAGTATCTGAGACCGAACGGGATCATAGGATGAAGGCAATCCAAATAGAAACCGAGAGACCTCCAAACGCTCACGCCGACGCTCCATAACTTGAGGATCACTCGAGATAGGCTCATAAACCCGGAGTTCCTCACAAGTGCCACGAAATTTGGAGTAGTAATCCTCCAAGGATCCAGTACCAAAGGACAATGAAAAGAACTGGTGATGGAGATCATATGTACGCCGAAGATTATTGATACCAGAATACATCCTAGCAACCCGATTCCACACTTGTTTAGCAGTGTCGAGATAAAACAGAGGAGCACTAATCTGGAGCTCCATACTATTCCACAACTCAACAAGTATATGGCAATTCTCAGCTTCCCAATCACTATAGTCCTTAGCCTCTTTGGCAGGAGGATCATCCGTCAAATAACGAAACTTGCGCTCACCCATATAATACACCTTAACAGCGCGAGACCAAATAGCATAATTGTGTCCATTCAAAGGAATAGATGTAATGGAATCCCTGTCACGACGCCGAGAGGAACTAGAAGTACTACCAATAATAATAGATTTACCAGAAGCAGACTTTTCTTCAGACATTTTGTCAAATAATGGAGAGGCCAAACACCACCAATATCCACCAACCTATCACACCTTGTTCACCAATGAATCAACAGCCACCAATTGCAGCAAGAACTACCAACAAACTACCAAATATCACCAATTTCAACAAGAAACACATGCGATCGACCGAATACATAGATCCAATATAACATACCAGCCAAGATAGCCCATAAATGTCATGAGAGCAGCAACAAAACATCAACTAGCAAGAATCAAGCAACCACTGTACCTCAAACGAATAATCCAACAGGAACAGACTGAGAGCACATGATGATTGTACACCAATGACCACAAACCAAGCAAGAGAGACACCAATCGGAGGGTGTCGATCACAGAGCAACAACAACCATATACGGATCAGGCAGTTTTGAACAGGTCGATCACAGTCCAGAGGTACACAGGTATTTTCGAGCACTATAGTGTGATTTCGAGCACTGTAATGTGATTTTCGAGTGGTGAAATAAACTGAGTAGTCTCGAAATCCACAGAAGATGGTCGAATTTGGTTCGAAATTGACTGGGTCTGGTTTGATTAGGGTTTGGGTTTGATTTAGAGTCGATTTTGGTACTCGATTTGGGGTTTAGGCTGGCTGATGATGGATGATGACGGGTTGATGAGGATCTATGGTGGTCTGGGTGTGAACAGTGATGGATGACGACAGCTAACGATGATGGTAGGTTACGGTTTTGAGTGACGACGTTAGGTTAGGGTTTTGGTTCGATGGTTGATTGATGATGAAAGGCTGACGTGGGAAATAAGGTTAGGGTTAATGTATAAATGACGATGGTTGATGATGATGCAAGGCTGTCGTGGGAAATAAGGTTAGGGTTAATGTATCTAGGGTGGGTTAAGATGGGGCTCTGATACCATGTTAGTTAGAGAGAAGTGTAGGGTGTTAACTTACCCGCACACAAGTCAATATTATTTATATTATTGTGCATCTCATTACAAGCCTACGATAGACGATGTGGGACAAACTAACATAAACGCATTCTAACACATGTGAAATGTGAAAAATGAATTCTAATTTTGTTTAATGGAATAAATATAATTACATTTGCATTATAGGAAGAAAAATCAACTTTATTCCACTCAACAGAAATCAATATTTATTTGTTGTTGTGTCCCTCATTTAGTATTCTATTCTTTCAGAGATTGCCATGTAGGTATTGTGTAGTATCCATGTCCTTTATCCACATCTATTTTTAGAGAAAAACTTCTCCCCACTACAAATATAGACCTTAGGTGAAATAAAATAACTTTTCACCGGGGACATAGTCACTAAATTTTAAGCATGGCCATCCTATCCAAGGTCCAACTCCAGCTCAGTGTGAAATTAGAATGACTTGTCCAAGCCAACTTGAGATGATGATTGCTCCCTAAAAGTGTATGCTGCAAGAAGGAAAATATTAACTCTACGCTCATGCAAATATTATTTTTCTCTTTTTATACTCAGGATTATATTCTTTAGGGTCCAAAACTCTCCAGGTATATACTTGGGATATTGCTCAAGTCTTTTTGCTATTTGGATCACAGTTGTATCCAATCAGCACGGAAACAAAGACATTCAAAATTGGCATTAAGAATGTGAACACACAGATAATTAGAAACACAAAGTAGAACTCATTTCAGGTATAGAAAACATATGGGTTGTGTTTGGTTAGTTTAGTTTAGTTTAGTTTTGATGATGTCATCAGGTGTAATGAGTGGAGAGAGATAGAGAGAGAAATGAGGGAAATGATGATGTCATCAAAACTGAAACTAAAACTAAACTGGGAAACGAACAGGGCCATGATGGTTTAAGTAGTTGCACTCAACTCTTAGGTTTATTATTTTTTGGTGCAAAATATGAATATGCAGATAGGCAACCCCACATATCAGCCACGAAGTATTGCTTTCAGCAATCGGCAGCACATAGCTTTCTGCAGAGAACCCCACCGGCCACCGCACCTATGTAGGGGCAAAAGCCAAGGTCCCACCGCGTGCTACGGGCACAAAAGAATATGTTCTGCCCCATCAAGGAACTCCAAGGATTGACCATGGAACTCCAAGTACTCACCCCCCATAAAGGAATACAGCAAAAAATCAAAAACTTTCCTTGGTGAGAAAATCACTTAACTCACTACTAACAAAAAAATCATTTCTATTGTGAAATGAATTATTGTTATCAACTACTACAAGTGCATATGCTTCTCTATGTAGTGCATAAGATCCCAACAGAATAAAGTCCAATATTCACTAAGATAATACTAAAAATAATGTCATATGATGCAAATAATTATCCTTACAAGCGTACTAGGGCCAGAGGTATTTTTTCCTGAAAAAATAACGTTATTTTTGAAAGATTGTCCTGTACTAGGCCTGATAGGTCTCATACCAAACTGAAGTACTATTTCTCTATGTATCATGTGTTTGGTTGCATTTCAGAAAGTCCTGTCGTCTTCCAGTGGAATCAACGGAATTTCATTACTGCACTATGGTTCAATTGTGGCGTACTTAAAAAAAGGAAAGGTTTTGTATGTTTCGATGGCAACGAAAGTAAATTTTGTTCCTTCCTTCGGACTCTCACTTTGAAAGATAATGTGGTCCCAATCAAGCTTTGAGGAATTAGAATATACAAAACAGAAAGAACAACAACAACAACCAAAAAAAAAAAAAAAAACTTGAACTTCATGATAATTCCGCAGGATTCACAGCATGTTCCAGAAACAACAATTCTGGTAAAACACAAAACTACCTCTAATGCAGTCTTGAATCCTCCAAGAGCCTCATAACCCAATTTCCTCATCTCATCGTGTGGTGAAGATATGCTCACAAATGCAATGGCAAGTAAGCCCAAAGTAGCAAACTCGACTGGTTCAATAAAACCCATTGACAGGCTATGAATTGAGAACCGCAAGATGAAAACAGGATCATATGTTTGTATTTTCTCAACGCCTGGACAATTTGTCTGCAAAGAATAAAATCAGCCTAATAAGACTTGCAACTAGCCCATATATTAGTATGCAAACAACAATAGCACTAAAGAAAAAACATAAACAATTGTCAATGACTAGTAATTATAGTTAGAGAAACACCTCACCTCATTCATATCATCAGAATTGCCAGGTTGATCCTCAACAACGGTCCTACCGTAAGGAAAATGTAAAACAGTATATGCACACATTTTGGGGTCAATGTGGAGGTTTTCCCTAAATTGAGTTCTTCGGCGTTCTACTGCTTCAACATCCTGTATCATATCAGATGACAGATCCAGCTCCTGTTCTCGTTCTTTTCTAATTCTAATAGCAGCACTTCCCCACAGGTAATCCATTTCAGCAATGCTTCCAGAGTTCGACACATTAGCAGACTCAATTTCAAGCATGAGATTGTATATTTCCAAGTCAACTTCACTGAGTGTTGCACCATAAGAAGACAGGAGCAAGAAAAGCAATTCTCTAGGATTTGCACTAATATCTTTTTCAAAATCAAAACTACTCTGCTGAGCGATGATAAAAAAGAGAGCCCTCAGTAACCTGAGCACTTCCAACTGTTTCATGTATATCTCTGATGTTTTTTGTTGCCTATTTTCTCCATAAAGTGCATTTTGATCAGTAGATGGAATAACGAGCAACCTCAGAATGCTAGCCATAGGCCTAAACATCATACCAAATTGAGAACCCCCAGATGATTGGGACGAGGAAAGAATGGAAGGTGCAAACTGAGAGTGGGCAAGCAGTAGCTGAAGCAGTAATATGTGTGAGTTCCCATTAGATAGAGAAGTAAGAACACCTCGGAGCATCTTCATTGTTGAAGGGTCCCCAAACCTATAAAGAAAAGATAATCTTGCCAATTGTTCTATGAATGGACAATCACGCATCTCTCTTGTTAATTCTAAAATATTTCTCGAAATGAAAACTTCCAAAAATCTGAACAAGAAATAGCTAT
The DNA here is from genome assembly GCA_016920895.1 of Vaccinium myrtillus. NCBI lineage: Eukaryota > Viridiplantae > Streptophyta > Magnoliopsida > Ericales > Ericaceae > Vaccinium > Vaccinium myrtillus. The sequence continues at coordinate 11,694,029 of CM029280.1, forward strand.
TGCAACTCGATTTTTGAGTGTCATCAGAGTTTGAAGGGAATTTTCTGACAATTATATGCCAAGTTTTCAGCAATAAGTTCATGAACCGGACTCTTGCCGAGTCTTCTTTATTAGATCCCACTTCTGAATGAATCTCCTTTGTGTTCCCACCTTCCTTTGGCGTAGACCGAATCTGATTACCCTTTAGAAATAAAAGCATCCTACACAAGTATATCTTTGCAACAACTCTATTCACAAGGTTCAAAGATTGGTTAGGTGAATAAGCATCAATCTCACCAACATCACAATCTAGTAAATCCTCATTTGCTACACCCGAACGTGGACAGACAGAATTAAATAACTTCAACCGCTTTTTCAATTTCACCGCGTCTCCATTCAAGGTCAAATAATACCGAAACATAAGAACAGATTTTCCTAGAAGACTATGAGAAAGAAGATCGAGAAGTTCTTCCACAGATGGCAGCAAGAACTCAATACATTCTATGTTAAATATGTCCATAGTAGCATAGCTCTTCCAACCTGAGAAACTGCGAAACAGAATTCCGTAATAGAAAGAAGATATGCTTCTACCATATTTGTGAAACTGCTCCCCATATTTCATGGAAGCTGAAATTAAGTATGAAAAAGCAGTAGGTAGAAGCATCACGAAGTTATCATCCGATAGCATATTGCAACACATTTCATTAGTCACATCGTCCTTTGGAAGCAAGTATTCATTCATCACATCTGAAAAGAAGTGCCCAAAGACTACAAGATGGATGGGGCTCAGTTCTGTAAGACGAAACAACATGTTAGCTCTAGTCATGCTAGTTTTGTGGATGAAGTGAGAAAGCACTTCTATCGGAGTGTTATGAACAACCCTAGATAAATCCATAGTTAGTGGCAACCACTGGGTTTGCGTAACTTTACGAATGTTTGCAACATTAACAGCTTTCAGCAAACATCGATCTGCTGCATCTAGCTCGAGACGCATGGCAAGTTCGATAACTTGAAAATAAACTCTCTCAAACAGAAGAACATCAAAAGGCTTGTCCTCCATTTCCCATAAAATATTGGATGATGTTCCTTGTGTGTAGGGCTGCTGCAAGTATGTAGATAGCATATCGAAAGCACAACCAGCGATCGATAATCCAACCAACAGAGAAAAGTCAGATGATGCACGAAGCGTAAAATCACTTTGGTCAATCCTGGAGAAAATCCAAAGCACCAATTCGAGGAGCTCAAGGGGGGATATGAAGTGAATCAAAGAGTGTAGAGCATATAATGTAGGAGTAAGAGGCCTCAAGTCTCCAGTTCTTATACACTCATCAAACCTATCTCTGAATATCCGATTTAGCCTCTTTACCAGTGCTTTAAAAGAACTGAGGAAACGTTGGTTCAAGTAGTCAACTCCAGTAAAAGAATTCTGACCATTGCAACAAGTTACCAAGTGTTTACAAACTGATGTCAGCAAATTCAAGACGTGATGATCCATTTCGTGAATTCCCTGTCTGGCCAAAATCAAAAAATTCTCCGAACTCTCCCCAAAGATTGCTTCGGTAAACTCTCTGTGGCCCAGAGGGTATTGCAATGACATCATCACTACAGGATGACAAAGAATAACTTCAGTCACTTCAAAAATAGATTGAATTGGGGAATCCTGCAGATGAGCCAACATCTTCTCTATGAGAATTGAGCATGTTCCAGAAAGCTGTTCAAACTCAGCCGATGGTTTAATTCTATGCGACAACCGTGTCTGATGGAGCCAGAATAGCACAAGGAGGACAGCAGAAACGAAGTCACCATTTGCCACTTCAGAGAATTTAGCTTGAAGCAAGTATTGTAAGTTTAAACCCTCCAGTATATGTAAGCCATCAACTCTCACAGTGGCAGGAAATAGCACATAGAATGGTGCCTGCTTCAAAAAGAAACAAAAAGCAGCCGAAGATGATTCTATTGCATCAATATTCATGTTACCAATTATTGGTTCTTTACCATGAACCATACGGTCCATACCCATGAACCTTTCCAGACCATTACGGAACATTTCAGGCCACAACTTAGAAACTTCATAAAGCAGATCTGGTTCAAGGAAAAATATAGACAACAAGACCGAGAAAGGGAATCCAGACAAATTCTTCAAAGCAGATATTACTGACGGGAAATGTCGTAAAATCACAGTTGGTGGTGTTGACAAGAGAGAAAGCACAAATGCTTTACCGATACAGACCAATTCACTGTCACTCCCAATTCTCACAATTCTTTTAACTTCACCTAATATATTGGCGAAAGAACTGTCAGCGTGTAGCACTTCTCTTTCTATGGGAGAAGGTTTTTTTTCCAAATTTTGAATGTGCCGTGAAAAGAGAAACAAATTCTTCAACGGCCTCCACTCGCATAAATCCTGAGCATTGCCATCTTTAAAGCAACAATCCCCAACCTCAACCCTTTCAGATAATAGGAGATCAACCAGTGAATACAGCAATCTAGTTTCTACCTACAAAAGTTGAGTTTCACAATTATGACATGCATGAAGATTACGCAAAGCAGAGCAGAAAAGTGAAATGTTACCTGAGTCTGCAAGAGATATTTTATTGTGTTGCAGACATATAATGCTATCATTGACTTCTCGGGTATGGAAAAGGTCCCAGATTCAGAAGAGAGCACTCTAAGACACTTCTCTAATACACAAATGAAAAGAGGGCCAAATTCAGGAGATACATCTGCAGGTACATAACATCCAGATTAGTAGGAATAATCCGTATTTATTTCATAGAGTAGTCAAATCATAAATAAGATTCTAGTTATCTTTGATTATCTTCCTCTACTAATCTAAACTAGCTAAACAAATTTGAAAGATACTAGGTCTTAGAAATTGATTTGGGTCTCTATTTGGGTCTCTAGGCCTGCCCTCCCTGATGCCTTTAGTCTTTGATTTGGGGGCATGGTTCTACAACGAAACGTTCCAGTGGCTTCTCAGTTCTTGGAGGTTTGGGGGGGGGGCACTGTTTCAATGGGATTCTGAGAACAGCCACTTTGTGCATATTGCCAAAGGTTAGGTCTAACCTCAATCATTCCCCACCCATATCCCCAATATTAGGGACTAGATGGGTTATGTTATTGTTGTACTAGGTCTTAGAAAATGCTACACATACTTAAAACCTCATTTTCAAATTGAATACACCTTGCCTATTATTGGCACGTCACCTTGAGTTATTAAAAGAAGATGTTCAATAGCACGGCATAATAGTTTTGAAGTTATTGTCACATTTGTTACACGTAAGGCAACACTGTAAGCACAAGCATTGAATCATCAAATGCAATGGGATCAATGAAAGCGCGTAAAATGCCTGACCAATACTGAATCATCGTTTAAAATCAGCATATTTGACCTGAAACGAACAAAAGAAAATGCAATCCAATTGCAGACAAGGTCAAATTCTGTAGAGATCATTAAAAAAGCGACAGGAAACAACTTAGACCCTCCGCACCTTTCTTTTACCAAAACACTAGACCAGTACCACTTCGCCCCCAACCTTCTCTTCATCATCGAGCTACCCCCTCCTCCTCCCCCTCCCCCTCCCCATCCAGAATTGCTTCTTTCTCAACTCATCCAATTGGAATGGTAGTGAAAGCATTGAAACAGATGAAAAGGAATAAATCATCCATTTGATGCCCTACCAACGAGTAAAAGAAATTAGAATCAGACAGTGGAAGGCTATTATCGTCTAACTTCCAAAGGACGAAGGGAGAATTTTTTACTCTTTAGTTACCAAAAGCCAAAGGAAACACAGTAACTGGAATTTGCCCCATCTTCATGGATAGGGCCTATAATTCATGGCTGCACAGTTTGGCTCTCTCCACCTTAAGATCTATGCCAAAGAACAAAAGAAACTGGAACGTAAAGCATCGATGAGTTTTATCCGACCATCTACAGAAATTTGCACCTAAAGATCAGATTGGGCTTCTAGGCAGCCTGACGTATGTCGCTGGTACTCACACTGTTGGAAATCATAGACCAAACTAAACAGGCACATTAACTTTTTTACAATCATTTGCCTCCGATATAATCTTAGTTGAATGTGAGGGTTGGGCATATTTTTAAAGGCACAAATCAAGACAAAAAAGAGAGGTATCTCAGGATCAAACACTGCCTCATCCATACTTTTAGGAAATAGGTTCAACCACAAGAAGTTGAAAAAAAAAAAAAAAGGAAAGAAAGAAGAGCTTGTTTATTTCCCAGCCTTTACTTTTTCCTTCCTGTAGATTCCTCCATCCTAACTCTCCCCCCAAACTAGCTTAGTAGTGTTCTCTATGATCTCATATATGTTATTTCTCAATCTATTTCTCCTCTCTTTTATTTCAAACCCATCTCACTCCAATCAGTAGTGTAGAAACCTTATATCCAACCCAAAAGCTTAACCTATTAGGTGGACAGATCCCAACATCATATTAAGTGATCACCCATTTCACACCGAAGCAATGTGGGATTGTATTCCTCAACATGCCCATCGTGTGCAGCCCTTTTAAGGTCTGTCAAGTGTAGCCTCTTTTAAGGTCTATTATCGTGCAACTTCTTTGTTGGGTCTATCATCGTGGGGTTGGATTGTGAAGTCTTAAAATGTGGGTTGGAATGGACCCCGCTCTAACACCATGTAGAAACTTTATATCCAACCCAAAAGCTTAATGATAGGGAACTGGAAAGAGTAATCCATGGGCCCCACAAGCTATTCGTATATGATCCGGGAGGATTTTATATTATCATTATCTATTTAGATTTTAGGATTTTATTTAATAATTTAAGTTGTTATTTTAGGAGTTATCCTGTTTAGGATTTTATTTAATAGCTTGGGTTGTTATTTTAGGAGTTATCCTATCTAGGAATCTAGATCATGTTTATCCTTCTTCTTTTTTTAATCTTTTCAAGAGCCCATTTAAAGGACTCTAGTATTTCTATGTAGGCAATTTATGAAACATATGAGTTCAATTATGGTTTTGATACAGGAATATCATTACTTCCTTAGGCACAGGGATGTCTAGGGGTCCTTAGGCACAGGGATGCCTTGGGTTTTATCTTCTTTTATTTATTTTTGCTAGTTAACCTGCATCACTTAAGTGATTGCCCATTCTATACCCAAGCAATGTGGGATTGTACTCCTTAACAATTAGATAGGAAGAAGACAGTAATTCCGCACACTCCAGCCAGGACTCCACTCAGTTTACAAGAAGCTCTTCATAACAATAGCCCACAGGCTCGCTTGCGTTAGGTTTGTTGGCTATGTAAGATATGACTCATGAGCAAGATGACGCGAACATGAGGCACACCAAAAAACAAAAACCATCCAAGCTTACAAGCAGCAAGTTTATTACAGTACATAGGATTGGAATCCAACAAACAAACATAATAGCAGCTATTATCATGTAACGAAACCAAAAACCAAAAACCTTCAAATCAAAGACAGATTACCTTCAACACCTTTTAAATGGCATATGTGACCCCTTAAAACATCCCAGTACTTGAGCAAGTTATTTCCAACCGTCGAAACCGCATCACATAAAAATGAAACGATGACTGAAAACAAGTTCTGAAACACTTCAATGCCTTGGTCCCCAACAAAATTGCCCTCTATCTTACAGCCAGGAAGAAATGAGAACCACACACCAATTTCCCTCAGGTTTTTGTCAAAGGCACCAGTACTTGACATGGCAGTCTGTGCCAGAATATGCGCTTGATCCTTTATGTCTCTAATCGGTGAATAAAGCAGCAAGTTAATAAATGGTTGGAGATGCTTGTACATCATTGGTGGAATTCTAACAGCAATCTTGCACTTTGGAGACCATCCGATAAGTTCTAAAAGGAGCGACAGCAGAGATTGCTGAAGGATGGTTGGTAATGCCAAAGGGTTACCGGGGAGAAATTTAAAGAATTCGAAAGATCCATCTAGCACTCCGGGCATTGTTCGCTGCACAAGATAGTGAAAGCACCAACTATAAGCCACCGACATAGAAGGCAGCTTAGATATAAGATACAAAATGCAACAAGAACCACTGAAGTCCATATTTTAAGCAAAGAATGACATTGACTCCCACTGATGACATTCAAATATGGACTAGGTGTACATTTGGTGCTGCAGGATTTCTTTAAGTAATAGCTAGAGCTCAAGCAACCAAAAATCTCCAGAGCAAAATCACAAAGGTCAAGTGCATCAACGTACATATAAATAACCGAGTATAAAAGTTAAGATTCTGTGTCCTGAATGCGAATAAACAGTTAAAGCTCATAAAATCTCCTACTGGCTTGGCTAAGTGCAACAGGAAGAAAATTGATAGGGAACACTCGCTCGGACTACTCATATCATGGATTATTATATTATTTAGATATAGTTGTATTTCACAATTATCTTAATCGGAAATGCTAGGCTACTCCTAACTATACCTTGTTATTGTTGGGGAGAACCCAAATTTACCTAAAGTTCAGGTCTCTAAGGTTCCTTAGGTTTTCCTCAGTTTTATCTTCTTCAATGTTCATGTCCTAGCCGTCCTACATCATTAGAACCCAGCTGTTTTTATTTGATACAGAAGATATTTTACTTGTGCAATTATAGTCTATAATAGAATCCATGTCAGTTTCTATAGAAAGGTACAATGGCTAAGAAACGTAGGTTATCATGATAAGGTAAGGGCTCACCAATGAGAAGAAACGTAAGGCCTTGTAGGAAAGTATGCAAGGACAGTGGATGTCGAAAAACTCCTACGACAAAGGTTCATTTCAAGAGGGGGTTTTACAATCTGCTAGATTAGAATATACTTTCCTGTCATAAAGAGACTGGATTGCACTCTTTTGTTGCAAATGTAAATTTGTCTGCTATAGTCATGCACTCAAGATCAGGGGCAGACGCAGGATTTATCATCAGGGGGTCAAGAATTTACAATATTTACTCCCTTCGTTTTATTTTGATGGTTCCCTATAAAGTTGCGTGCAAATTTTCAGATAAAACATTAAAGAATTTTCGTACATGATTTTTTTAGTTTCTTCGTACCAAATCAAAGATCTCTATTAATTTTTTAATTTGGTGAGAAAAATTTAAAAATTATGAACTGAAATACTTTTATTTTTTGCCTGAAAATTGCACGGATTTTTGCTGAGGACTATCAAAATGGAATGGAGGGAGTACGTTAGAGTATTAAACCAAGAGTTCTATTGAACGCATAGAAACAAAATGTGGTATATCATGTTACTTGCAGAGAGAGAGAGAGAGGAATTAAAAAATCATGAATGTGCATATGCTCCGCTTTTACGCCTGCGAGGGGGAGTGTGTTAAAATGGTGGGATCACAAAAAAAAGGAAAAAATCAGGGGAGATTCGGTGAATCATTTGGATAATGTTGTACATATTTCCAGCACATTTGGAGCAAGTGCATTATTTGTGGGGCAAGGATCACAAGGTAAAGACAACAAGATATATTCCTTATGAGGAAAAGTTACAAAAATAAAAAGATATGCATATCCCTGGGAGGGTTTCCAACTCAGGGGGGTCAGCTGTTCCCCCTTGCCCATACATAGGACCGCCCCTGGTCAAGATGGAAGGCCAGTTCTTGGGAAAGAAGGGAACACACTCAAGCTATTCGAAAAGAGTTTGAGAGGCTCTTTTTTTTATTTTTACATTTATATGTTTTTTTTTTTCTTTTTGTCAGTTTCCTTCATAGTAAGGTAAGTCTTTGGTATGTGTTTCCTTAGAAGTTGTGTATGGCTTGTTTCAGCAGCAGCCAGCAGCCATTTTAAGTCAAAAATAACGGCTGGAACTTTTTGTCTTGTTTGAGTCTAGGTACTTCACTGCGGAGTAACCTCCTTTGGAATTCTATATATAGTGCTGTAATTTGTTTTAAGGGAGTTTTTTGATGAATTGAAAGCTTAGTTTTGTGCTTTTATTGTGGCCTTCTGGTGCTGCCATTTAGGGCTTGGTTTTGAGCCCCGTAGCTCGAGGGTTTCGAGCCTTGGTTGCTCAGTTCCAAAATCTTATTCCTGCATAGTTTCGGCATTGATCTGTGTTAGTTGGGTCCATCTACAATTTAACTTGTTAACCTCCAACCAAGCTACATCATATAGCATTATGCAAATTTACTGTTATGTAAGGAGTTTCCTGGTTTAAGGGATCAAACTATCGGCCAACCATATGTTAGGAGCCTCCCTGATAGTTATTGGATGGGAGATAAAGAGGTTAAATTAGAGGTGGCTGACTTCAACAGAAAGATGAATCCAGAAACTTTCCTCAATTGGTTGACCAGTGTGGATCATTTCTTTGCTTGGCATCAACAACTGAGAGAAGGAAAGTGCAGTTTGCTATTGCTAAATTAAAAGGAACGGCACAAATGTGATGGGCAAGAACTCAAGAGGCAAATAGAAGAAGTGGTAGAGGTGAAGTGACTACATGGGATGAAATGAAAACTCTGTTAAAGGGAAGGATTCTTCCCATGGACTATCAACAGAGCTTATTTCTTTTGAAATTTCATCTTCTTCACCGAGGGAGTGAGAGTGTTTGTGAGTACACTGAAAAATTCTATGAGCTGTACATGAGAGCAGGAGTTTATGAACTTGAAGAAGTACTCGCATCAAAATATAGAGCGGGGTTCTGAACTCCAATTCTTGACGATATGGCTGGCTTTAGGATATGGACGTGGAGGAAGCAGACCAGGTTGCGTTACAACTTGAAGATAAATTTAAGAGTGTTAGAATGTAGAGAGTGAAAGAGAGATCAAAGGTTTTTCTTCATTACACAAACAATGGGTCAATACACTGAGATATACAAGACTATTATCTACATGACTAAACTACCCTTATGAACAAAGTACATAACAAATTAAACCTTACTCAACATAACTTAACACTCCCCCTCAAGTTGGTGCAAAGATATCTATCAAGCCCAACTTGAACACAATGGGGTGAAAACTTCTACTACTAAGACCCTTAGTGAATACATCAGCTAACTGGTCTTCTGATCTCACAAAAGGCATGCAAATTAAGCCGTTGCTCAGCTTCTCTTTAATGAAGTGCCTGTCGATTTCAATATGCTTCGTTCGATCATGTTGGACAGGATTATGGGCAATGTTTATAGCAGCCTTATTATCACAGTAGAGCTTCATGGGACTAGCATCAGGGAATCCCAGATCACGTAAAAAGGTTTGGAGCCATAAAACCTCACAGACACCATGAGCCATGGCTCTGTACTCAGCCTCTGCACTAGATCTAGCTACCACAGACTGCTTCTTACTCCTCCATGTAATCAAATTCCCTCCAAGGAAGGTGCAATAGCCAGAAGTAGATCGCCTATCATCAATAGAACCTGCCCAGTCTGCATCAGTGAAAGCTTCCAATCTCAAGTGACCATGATTGGAAAACAAAACTCCTTTACCTGGGGCAGATTTAAGATACCTCAAGATACGATAAACGGCATCAAGATGACTAGTACGAGGTTCATGCATGAACTGGCTCACGACCCCCACAGCATAAGAGATATCTGGTCTAGTGTGAGATAAGTATATCAGGCGACCCACAAGTCTCTGATATCTCTCCTTTTCTGTAAGTTCCCCCACATTGCTACAAAGATGATGGTTGGCCTCAATGGGAGAATCAGCTGGCTTACATCCCAACATACCAGTTTCTTCCAAGAGATCGAGGATGTACTTCCTTTGAAAGATAAAGATTTCTTTGTCAGATCTAGCCACCTCCATTCCAAGAAAGTACTTCATAGACCCCAAATCTTTAATCTCAAACTCTTGAGCAAGAAGAGCTTTAAGGCTAGTAATCTCATTCACATCATCACCTGTCATGATTATGTCATCCACATAAACAATAAGAATGGCAATCTTACCATTACTTCTCTTGATGAACATAGTATGATCAGCATGACTCTGCTTGTATCCAAATCTCAACATGGCTTTGAGAAACCTGTCAAACCATGCTCTGGGAGATTGCTTCAAGCCATAGAGTGCCTTCTTCAATCTGCACACCTTCCCCTCGGTCTGAGACGACGAAAAACCCGGTGGAATGGCCATGTACACCTCCTCCTCTAATTCACCATGGAGGAAGGCATTCTTCACATCAAACTGGTGAAGAGGCCAATTTAAATTGGCAGCACAAGAGAGAAGAACTCGCACAGAGTTCATCTTTGCTACAGGGGCAAACGTCTCTTCGTAGTCAATGACATAGGTTTGCGTGAAGCCCTTGGCAACAAGTCTGGCCTTGTATCTCTCAACTGTCCCATCAGCTTTGTGTTTCACAGTGAACACCCATTTGCACCACACAGGTTTCTTCCCTCTTGGAAGAGATACTAGCTCCCAAGTGCCATTCCTTTTTAAAGCTGTCATCTCCTCTACCATAGCTCCTTTCCACTTAGGTATCATGAATGCATCCTGCCAATTCTGTGGAATAGATATAGAAGAAAGAGACGAAACAAAGGCATAATGCGAAGGAGATAAACGGTCATAAGAAACAAACTGGGAGATGGGATGTTGAGTGCATGATCGAACTCCCTTTCTAAGAGCAATAGGAGCATTAAGATCATCAACAGCAGTAGGGAAAGAATCATTACCAGATGAATCAGCTGGAGAGTCCGAAACTGGAGTAGGTAATGGAGATTGGCAAAGTGGCAGTGCACATGTAGACTTGGCTTTATTCCTTCGAGAAAAGGTCTGCAAATTTGACCTATCCAGTCTTTCCCGACCATCATGCTTTGCTCCTTCTGCAGGTAAAGCTTCTTTCTCCCCCTCACCATGACAAGGTAAAGGATAAGACCACGACTCAGGAGTATGAAATGTCAACATCTCTTCCTGTCTATCATTCTCCCCCTGAAGAGATGAAGTGGACAAAGGATAAAGGGATTTTGTTTCCCAAAAAGTGACATCCATGGAGACATACATTTTGCGAGAGTGCGGGTCATAGCATTTATAACCCTTCTGAGTGGGAGAATAACCAAGGAAAATACACTTGCGGGCTTTGGGATCCAACTTACCACCTGAGTGCTTAGGAGCATGAACAAAACACACACAACCAAAGACTTTTGGTGGGAGAGATGAGACCCGAGAACAACCTAAGAGAACCTTAATTGGAGTTTGGAACTGAAGAACACTGGAAGGCATGCGGTTGATAAGAAAAGCCGCAGTGAGGACAGCTTCGCCCCAAAAATGTTTAGGGACTTTCATTGTGAACAATAGAGAGCGGGCTACCTCAGCAAGATGGCGATTCTTGCGCTCTGCAACTCCATTTTGTTGTGGAGTGCCAACGCAAGAAGTCTGAAAAAGGATGCCAGAGTCATTAAGGTATGCCCGAAAAGCTCCATCGATGTACTCAGTCCCATTATCACTACGGAGGACTTTAACGTTAGTATCAAACTGAGTACGCACCATTTGATGAAAGGATTTAAAGCATGAAAAAACCTCATTTTTTGCCTTTAACAAATACACCCAGGTGACACGAGAATAACAATCAATAAACGTGACAAACCAGCGGTAACCAGACAGAGATGTGACAGGAGAAGGACCCCAAACATCAGAATGAATGACCGTAAATGGTGAATCACTTCTTTGATTGACCGGAGCATAAAATGAGCGCTTATGTTTCGCAAGTTCACACGCTTCACAAAGGAACTGACTCCGAGAGCATTGTTTAGCCAAAGTAGGGAATAATTTCTCAAGAATCCCAAATGAAGGATGACCCAATCTACGATGCCATTGATGTAACAAGGAAAGAGCCGAACCCGTATCTGCTGCAAGAGCTTGACCACATGACAAAGGTGGACAAACTGGATTAGGTTTAGACTCCAAGAAATAAAGGCCCTCATGAGCTTTACCACTGCCAATCATCCTCCCCGTATCCAGTTCCTGAAAGACACAATGTGTAGGAAAAAATGTTACGGAACAATTTAAGGATTGGGTAAGACTACTAACGGATAAAAGGTTAGTAGAAAAATTGGGAACATGTAGAACTGAGGAAAGAGAAATGGTGGGGGAACAATGAATAGAACCTTTCCCGGAAATAGCAGATAAAGAACCATCTGCTACTCTAACCTTATCCTTACCAGAACAGGTAGAATAGGAATCAAAAAAGGACGAACAACTTGTCATATGGTCCGTGGCACCAGAATCTATGATCCACGGAAGAGAGGAAGTGGAAGTGGAAGCATTAGCCTGTATTTCTTTGTGAGCAAAGAAAGTGGTAGAAGCAGTGGTAGGAGCAGTGGTAGATGGAGTGTCAAGCCTAGCCAATAGGTGCCTGAGAGTTTGTAACTCCCCTTCAGAAAAAAGGGCGCCAACTTGAGTAGTTGTGAAAGCCTCCATTGTACCAACAATTTCCGTTTCAAATCACCTTAAACCGACCCCGCAAATGGATCCGGAACGTCGAAATTAGTCAAGAACAAGTCTTGGTCCTCTCAAAAGTGGTCCAAAACGGTCAAAAAAGGCCCTTGAACCTTTCTGGACCCTCCAGAGAGGTTTTAGAACCTTCTGACAGCCGCTGAACCCCCTGGACCCTCCGCCTGACCTCTCTGACACGCGGAATGAGCCCCCTGACAGTCCCCTGACCCTTTTTACCAGACGCGTGGCCCGTTTGACCTCCCAACCACTGACTGGCGCGTGTCGAGCGTGACTCCCACGCGCACCGAGGAACAACTCACGCGCCACCTTCAATCGGCGCGTGACGTCCACCTGTTCACTTTCCGGCGACGGGTCTTACAGATCCGTGATCGTCGTGACGAGGCGAACCTAACCCAGTGATCAAATATGATTTCCGAACACTCCTGATGTGTGCCGTACACCAACAACCACTTCGCCGCCTCTCGTCGACTTTCAAACTGATCGTGAACACTGTTCCGGCGACCAACGACGACGAGGTCACCACCAACGTGTTCGTCTGAGTGAGGAGTACCACCCTTGCTCGTTCGATCAAGACGGTGAGCACTATTCCGGCGACTAGCAACGACGGGACCACCAGGTGTCAAATAAAACGACTGACAAAGCTCTACAGAGCATGATGGATTGAGAACCGACTGACAAACATGATGAACAGAGAAAAACGACCTCTAAAGCTCTACAAATCACGATCACGGAGGGACCGATGCTCTGATACCATGTTAGAATGTAGAGAGTGAAAGAGAGATCAAAGGTTTTTCTTCATTACACAAACAATGGGTCAATACACTGAGATATACAAGACTATTATCTACATGACTAAACTACCCTTATGAACAGAGTACATAACAAATTAAACCTTACTCAACATAACTTAACAAAGAGGCCATACACGCTGCCCAAACAAACCTTAAGTCTTTTGGTTCCTACACCAAAATCAGCACCGCATCAACTCAAGACAATAGATGAAAAGGCAAAAACAACTTGCTTCAAGTGTGGTGAAAAGCATCACATTGCAAGCACTTGCCCAAATCGTTGGATTAATTTAGCAAAGCAAGACAATGAAGATGAAATGAGTGCTACTGAAGAAAACAAAGATGACGCAGAACAAGTAGAGGTCTATGCTGATACAACCGGAGAGTTACTACTGTGCCAGACTAAGAAGCATGTACCACCACCAAACCACGACTAGAAGCGTAGTAATTCTGTATTTCGCACTAGAGCTGTCTGTTATGGGGTGCATAGCACATTGATTCTTGACAATGGAAGATCTGAAAATTTCATTTCAAGGGATTTTGTTCAGCAATTGGGACTTAAAGAGTAACCAATTGCTAGCCCTTATTCAATTTCATGGATAGGTCAAGGTAAAACGGTAAAAGTTAGCACAAGGTGTCTACTCAGTCTTTCAACAGGCGACTTGCTCGGCAAAAAAGCATGGCGAGAGGTTGTTTGTTACTATGTCAACTGCTCAAATTATATTGAGACGACCATGTATGAAAGGTGGCAGGTATGACATCAGGGAAAACACATATGCATTGAAATGTAAAGGCCGATGGATCACTCTTTGACCACGACGCAAAAAAAACTTCTCGATGCCACTTGCATCAGCATGGTCAATGCGTTCGTTGGAGCCGAATTTTTACTCAGCCGGGGGGAATTGATGCAGTCAAGATGGAAGGCCCTTCTTGGGAAAGAAGGTAACACACTCAAGCTATTAGAAAAGAGTTTGAGAGACTATTTTTTTATTTTTACAATTATGGTCTAGTAGGATATTTTCCTTTTTTTTGCACTTAGGATTTTTTATTGAGGTGTGTTCTTTTTTCATTTTCCTTTTTTTTTTAGTTTCCTTCATAGTAAAGTAAGTCTTTGGTATATGTGTCCATATGTGTCCTTAGAAGTTGCATATAGGTTGTTTCAGCAACAGGCAATAGCCATTTGAGTAAAAAATAACGACTGGAACTTTTTGTCTTGTCTGAGTCTAGGTACTTCACTGTGAAGTAAACCTCCTTAGGAGTTCTATATATAGGGTTGTGATACTTGTTTAAGGGAGTTTTCTTATGAATTGAAAGTTTAGTTTTGTGCTTTTATTGTAGCTCTGGTGCTGCCTTTTAGGGCTTGGTTTTGAGCCCCGTAGCTCGAGGGTTTCGAGCCTTGGTTGCTCAGTTCCAAAATCTTATTCCTGCATAGTTTCGGCATTGATCCGTGTTAGTTGGGTCCATCTACGATTTAACTTGTTAACCTCCAACCAAGCTACATCATATAGCATTATGCAAATTTACTGTTATGTAGGGGTGTAACCGGTCCAGTTTCGGCATATTTTTAGTGAACCGAGAAAACTCGGTTTGGGAAAAAAATGAAGCCAAAACTAGTTTTTTAGAGGTCGGTTCAGTTTTGGTTCAGTTTGTCCAATTCGAGAGAGAGAGAGGGAGGGAGAGAGAGATCTGCAGATCTGAACATGTATAGAGAGAAATCTGCCATTTGAAACATACACATATACATATATGTTTACATACCAATATTTATAAATATATGTATATGTATACACATATTGAGAGAGAGAGAGAGAGAACAGTATAAATCGAGAGAGGGTGTCGATTGCGATGATGATGACTGATCTGGGACGATGACGATGATGATGACGACGACGGAGAGAACAACGGATCGGCATCGATTGTGTGGCGGTAGGCATCAATGATGGTGGTTGTGGTGATGGCTGGTGGTCTAGGAAGCACGGGTACTGGTACGGGGATACGGCAACAACCCAAAAAAGTAGGGTACGAGTCACGGCAATTTTTTTAAATATATCTTTTTACAATTTTGGTATGATTCATTAGATATAACAAGTACAACATATTTTATAGATAGAAGCAAGATAACAAAAGCTAATAGCACCTGAACTTGAACATATACTGCTTGATGGACTCATCTTCCTATGAAATAAAAAAAAAGTGCAATAGCCTAATTTTTGTGCATGCAACTATCATAGGTTTCAAGATGGAGAGCAGAAGATATTTCAAAGCCCATCTAAAAAATTGGAAAGAGGAATAGATTTAGACATACTAACGAGAGAGAAGGGCAGCAGAAATAATGAGAGAGACAGAGAGAGGAGTCGCAGTCGCTGGAGGAAGATCGACAAAAAAATATTAGCCAACCCTGCTCTTGTTTTTCCAAAATCAAGCTCTAGATTTGAGTCATGGTCTCAAGTTTATGACTTTATCGCATTGAGTTTTTTCATATTAAGGCCAGCAATTGAGCTTTTTTCCATGCAGAATCCCTATAGTTTTGACAACTTTATGAATAGGCCCAAAAGTACCCAAAAAAGTACCCAACGAAGTACCCATAAACTCAGAAGAACCCGGTACATTTTTAGAGTGGGTACAGTTTTTGAAAGTACCCATGAAGTACCAACACCCAGTACTGGTACTTTGGGGTTTTAGAAGTACCCACGCTTCATAGCTGGCGGTGGTAAGTCGGTGATGGCTGGTGGTGGTGAGTCAGTGAGTGAGAGCGGGAGAGAAGACAGGGAGGCGCTTAGATTAGGGTTGAGGAATGGTTCTAGCCTCTAGGTTTGGAAGTTATAACATGTATATGTCTGATTCTTTAGCCCCACCGAACCGGTCAACGAAAAAAACAGGGGAAAAAAAACCCGGTTCAGTTTGGTCCGGTTTTTTGTTTTTTTTTCACCCCACTGTTATAGGATGGCATGAATTTGGATGACATGGGGTCCAGAGTCCTGACACAGGTGTGTTGTCTCATTGCCTATCACCTGCAGAAGCGATCATCAGGATGGTCCAGGATGGAAGATATATATATATACAGGGCCGATCGTATCCAGGATCCTGGATTGAGGTTTCAATCCGGGAAAATGATCTGGGCCGTCCGTGAAGATCGCACGGCTGGGAAAGAAAATAGCATCTCGCGGGTTAAAATCAACCCGGGTCAAGCACTATCCGGATCATATTGCTTCACGGGTCAAAACCATAACCCAGACTTCATTCAATCGTTGTTTCACAGAGAGGAAGATAGAGAGAGAAAGAGAGGCGATTTCAACGCGATTTCGAAGACGACCACCATAGATCGATCGAACACGAGATTGGAGCCTCTGGAATCCATTCCCCCAACTGCAAAGTTCGTCCCCTCTCTCTCTCTCCCCCTCTCTCTCGCATACTGAAAATTGGTTCTATTTTGAAATCTAGGGTTCGAACTCGAAAATCTAGGGTTCGAAATTTGATTTTTTGGTTCGTACTGTGTCATTCTCTGGTCTCATTTTGATTTTGAAATCTAGGGTTTCAAGACAAACACGATTTTGAAATCTAGGGGTTTTTTATTAAAGCTTTTGAAATCTAGGGTTCGAACTCTAACTCAAAACCCTTAATAGATTAAGATTTGGGATTATTCTTAACTATCATAGTATAGAGGTTTGGTATCCGAGAGGTTTGGGTTCAAGTTGCAGTACACTTTGTCCATGAAGTTGGCAGATTTTAATATTTGTCATTGATTTAACCCTATTTGTTCTTGTTGTTATTTTGATTTGCCCTGTCAAAATTCCCCCAAGGCTACCAAACTTTGCCTTATTTTCGTCTCATACATACATTGAATAATTTGTTATTTTGTACAGTGTGATAGTTTCTGAATAATTTTTTTTTTTTTGGTTTTCAGAATGCAGGGCTTCGAAGATGTAGAAGTATTATCAGCGGCACCATCTCAACCGGGTGATTCATCTGCTAATTCCTCCCGGGTACTTTACAATCCTCAAGTGAAAAATGACTTGATACCGAAAATGAAACAAAAGTTTCAGAGTTTAGATGATGCTCAAAAGTTTTACAACAACTATGCTAAAGCATGTGGATTTAGTATCCGAATCAATTCTAGCAAGTTGGGTAAGGAAGGTCAAGTCATTAGAAAAGAATACGTTTGTTACAAGGAAGGGTTGAGGTCCGAAAAAAATACACATCTAATTTCTGAAAAAACTATACGGAAACGGGGTCTAACTAGAGAGGGTTGTGGTGCGAAAATGTCTATTGTGAAAGACAAGTCAGGTGGCCCGGGGTATGAAGTCATCCAATTTTTCGAGGGTCATAACCACCCTTTGGCGTCGCCGAGGAGGGTGC
The DNA here is from genome assembly GCA_016920895.1 of Vaccinium myrtillus. Lineage (NCBI taxonomy): Eukaryota > Viridiplantae > Streptophyta > Magnoliopsida > Ericales > Ericaceae > Vaccinium > Vaccinium myrtillus. The sequence goes on from CM029280.1 coordinate 11,711,520, forward strand.
ATTTGTTGCCATCTCATCGACGTGTGTCGGGTGCCAAAAAAGCTTTAACACAGCAACTTGCTGCAGCAAATGTGTCCCCCTCCACTCAAATGAGTATTTTGGAGTTGCAAGCCGGCGGTCTTGAAAACGTTGGCTTTTTAGAACGAGATCTTCTTAATGCTGAAAGGGATAGGCGTAAAATGTTACAGGGACATGACGCGAATATGTTGTATGAGTACTTTGAGAATGAAAAACAAAATAATTCAAGTTTTATGTTTTCATGGGAGCCAAGTGATGATGGGACGTTGCTGCACTGTTTTTGGGCCGATGCGACATGTAGAAAGTCGTACGAGTATTTTGGGGATGTGGTGGTTTTTGATACCACATACAACACAAACCGATATGGTTTGATCTTCGCACCTATTGTAGGGGTTAATCACCATGGGCAGACTACACTTTTTGGGTGTGCGTTCTTAAGTGGCGAAAAGAGTGATGCCTTTGATTGGCTTTTCAAAGTTTGGTTGAATGCGATGCCCGGTGCCCCTCCCAAGATGATCATAACTGATCAAGATCCGGCAATGGCAAAAACAATTGCTAGTCTTCTTCCAAATTCGCATCATAGGTTTTGCATTTGGCACATAGTGAGTAAATTTTCAGAAAAAATAGGTGCATTAGCCTACAAAGAGCATTATGACGAGTTCTCAAAATGTATCTGGAATTCCGAGAGCGGAGAAGAGTTTGAAGAAACATGGGTAAAGGTTGTGAAAAAGGCCAACTTGTCCTCCAATGATTGGCTGAATGACATATACAAAATTCGTGATAGATGGGTTCCTGTTTATATGCGACACATTTTTTCTGCTGGAATGACAAGTAGTCAAAGAGCTGAAAGTTGCCATTCTTTCTTCAAAAAGTACGTGAATCCAAATAATTCTTTGATGGATTTTGTGACACGATTTCAAAGGGCACTTTCACGCTTACGGCACAATGAGTTGGATTTGGATCACAAAGATGTAAATGAGAAGCCACTCTTCAAAACTTCTCGGTTATTTGAGTCGAAAATGAGTGAGTTGTACACACAAGCTCTCTTTTACGAGTTCCAAGAAGAACTCTTTCAAAGCGGTGCATATGTGGTAACGAGGATATCTAAAGATGCACATCGAGCTTTGTATTATGTTAGGAGGGACAAGGAGATTGTATTGAAGGGTCGTGAGGTTTCGGTAGAGAAGTCATCGAACTTTGTTAGTTGCACCTGTAAGATGTTTCAATGTGAGGGAATTCCATGTCGCCACATGTTGGCGTACTTCACTAAAAAAATGCTTGTCGAACTTCCTAATGAGTACATCTTGCGGAGGTGGACTAAGTCAGCAAAGGCAAGTAGAGTTATGGATGACTTGGGTGTGGGCGTGAAAGAAATATGTGATACTTCTTTGTTGGGGAGGCGACATAGGCTCTTACAACTTGCTTGTAGTTTAATTGATGAGGCCGTGATAAATGAAGATGACAGTCAATATTTGGAAGATTCCTTGTTATCAACTCAGAAGAACTTTGCAATTAGGAAGCGTGCGAGGGAAGATGAAAGTAAGAGCAAGAGCACTACCGAAGTGCCTATTTCGCTTGGCAGCCAACACAATTTTAAAGAACCACTTCCGGTTAGGCATAAGGGTTGTGGTAAACGATTGAAGGGAGGGAAAGAGAAGGCGTTGAAAAAGGCCAGGCGTTGTAATGGTTGTGGCTTAACGGGGCAGTCCCATGACAAAAGGAATTGTCCAAAACTTTTGAATAGGTTGGTGTATAAGTTTATTTATTTCTTATTCAAGTTTAATAGTTTCTGAACGGATGAAGCCCTTCCGCGTATTTTTTTGGACGAATCCTCGCGGTGGACCTTAAAAACACATTTTGTGGTCTGTGGAGCATTGTAATTCTTATCACACGAGTGGATTTTCCCTCTCCCGGCTATGTAGGCACACCATCGTGTGCATATATCTTGAGTTTTTGTTCCTGTGGATAATAGATTGATTCCCTTTGCTGCTCGTGTAACATCTACACTTGGAACTTCTAAGAGTATCCTCAATAGCCTAACCAAAATTGGATAACCAAAAGTTGCCACATAAGCTTTTCGTTATCCATTTAGAGGTTGCTAAAGTTAGCAATGTCAAGTCCCACATTGGTGTTTTTTGTCCATAACCACAAACAATGGACCGTCACTTTTTCAAACAATAACCAAAACTTGCCACATCATTTTTTCAAACTACGAAAATAGTTTTTGAAACTCTTTTTTAAAATATATTTTGAATTTTTTTTAAAACAAAACAGTTTTTCGAAAGAAAAAAAAACAATTTTTTAAAATGAACTGTTGAAAAGAAAAAAAAAACAGTTTTTCAAATTGAACTTTTGAAAACGGTGTTGAGAGATAGAGAGAGAGAAGGGAGGAGAGAGAAGGTTTTTGTCATTTTGTGTAAAGGTGGATGTACTTGATTGAGTAGATGTGGGTCCACTCAATTTGGTTATTGGCAAAAGGTTGCTAGTTTTGGTTATCCAAGGGCCAAAATTTGGTTAGTTATTAAGGGGTTGCTAAGTTTGGTTAGTCCAATTTGAGCACTTTTTTGAACAAACATTGTTGACCTTAGCAACCTTTTGGTTTTGGTTAGGCCAATGTGGATGCTCTAATGCAGTACCATAAAATGCTACAGTGACTGTTCCTTCGTGCAGAAAGGTAGAGGCTCCCCCCTTAGAGTTGACACTACCAGGTTTTGCAGATGTTTCCTGAGTCACTAGCTCAGCTTGGCAAAAAAACTTTCTTATAAACCCTACCTGCCCAAACCCAAAAACAAAATACCCAAGCCGTCAACACCTTCAATTTTTTAAATAACTACCCAAGCCTTCGTCACTTTGATAGCCAATAGCCCTTGTCCCCCAAAGGCTTGATTACACTACTGGTGGTTGAAGGCTTAGGAGTTAGGGCCCCATCAAGGCCACCTATGGCTATTAGCCTATTAGAATGAAAGGATATACAAGATGAAACTAATAAGGGAGTAGTTTTGGTAGTAGGAGGCATTAGATCAAGTCCAATATCTAGTAGTTAACAGACTGAACAAGAGGGCAGCTGAAAGAGAACATCAGACCTGGGTAGCTTTATGAACTAAAAATCATAGGAGAAATGGAATACTATTTTCCTATATCATACAAATGAACAATAAAGTATCCAGATAATATATAGTACTCAATTCTTTAGACAATGAAATCAAACTTCTTTCACCATTATCGACCCAAAAACATTAAAAAAATATATATCTGAACTTACATGATAAATTTTGAGGGCATCAAGTAACCTTGAGTAGAAGTGTGTTTCTTCGTCCTTTACTGTCATACAGCTCTCAGAGCACTGGCGCAACCCCCAGATATCTGCAATAACTGCATTATCATCTCCATCGTTCAAATCATCCACATCATGTATACCCTGAGCCACACCCGTGTTCTTCGGCAAAGTAATTTCAGGCAGATAGCTAACCCCACTTACAAGAATGTCGAGATCGTCCTTATGAGCATCAGTTTTCAATCTCTTGACATCGTGAACACCTTGTTCAAGTGAAATTTTAGTATCTGCCGCTCTCTTAAGGCTTGACTCCAGACTCTTGGAATGGGCACTCAGAGAAGAAAGTAAAGACAACAGAACCTGGGTATCCGGAAGCAAAATCCGGACTTCATTCTGAATATCTTGCTTCAACGATGCCCATTTACGCCTCATTTGGTCGCTAGAACAAAAATTACCCTCTACAGCTGTTATGAAAGAGTCCAACAGCTTCAGCTCCTCCAAAACAAGCCTCAGGGTTCCATGTTTCGCAAAAGAATTTGTGTGAAGCAGCCCTTTGTTGACTACTACCCGGGTGAATGGACGAGGACATATGCATTTTATAAGACTCTGCACATCTGGATTGGTAAAGGAAGGTGGATCCTCAAGCTTGAAATCAAAAGTCAGGCCACTGCCGACCGAAGAAACCAAGTTTGCTGCCAGAGAAACCGCATCAAACCTGCAAGTGAAAAAGAACGCTGAACATACAAGTACACACCAAAAGGAAAATGCAGTATATGGAAAGCAGAAAGCAAGGAACTAACCAGTTTGGCGATGCATTGTCTTCAACGTTGTAAGGGAACTCGTCCATATATGCAGAACCAAACAATGGCCTCCCTTTGACAATAGCCAAAAGAAGGTCCCTGTGGTAGTCAACCTCAGTTGCTTTAAGCTTTTTCATGAGATCTAATAGTCGCTTTAGATTCCCCTTTAACGGACTAGGATGTCGATTCAAATCTGGCATTAACCCATTAGAGGGGTCAGTACAAGCAATGACCAAAACCCTGTGCGCTAGCTCTGCAGCAACATGACCATCCTCTCTACCAATAATATTAACCAACTGCTCAAGAGTTACGCTACCAAACAGAACGCTACGAAGACTAGGGGGTACCAATGACTCTGGAACGAGAATCCTATCGCGCAACGTAGATAGAACAAAAACAACAGTCTCATCATCATCACTACCAATCCCGCGAAGGACCCCAGAGTACATCTCCTTCTGCTGTAGGACCCATCTCAGCAGTCCCGGCTTCCCCACTTCCAGAAATGACATTGCAAACCCCACAAATGCTCGTCTCGTTGAATCCTTCCTTTTTGTCGAGATTTTTTTCTGTTTGTACTCTGCGAGTTTGGGGAATATCGGGAGCTTGAAATCAAAGCTCTTAGCAACGTCAGAGGCCAAACCTGAACCCCTTCTAACAATCGAAGCCAACAGCAATAAAGCAGCATTCTGGCGCCTCGCTTCTTTACTGTTCAATTCCTTGTAAAGATCTCCTAATTTTTCTTCAAAGATAGAACGGGCAAACTTATCAAGAGCCCTACTATTAGCAACCCCTTCCGCATCATTCGAATTATGTAGCCCCTCTGGATGACTCAAAATTGTAGAAACTAACTTTAATACATACGACAACCCGGGTTTCCCCAGTTGAAAATTCCAAGCTTGAAGAAGCTCTGATAACTTGGACGATGTTTGAACATATATACGCAACAGTTCACCCCCGGCATGTCCTCTAAGTAGCTTGATAAACTCCTTTGACGCATTCGAACACAACTTAATTTCAGCCGAATTTAAATTTCGCAATAGTTCTTTCAGTTTAGCTTCATGTGATAGCTTTAGAAGTTCTTCCCCCTCAAATTCACTACCATCACCGTTCTCCATGGCTGCTACCGACTAAATAACATTAAAAGTACACCAGTCACTGATATTTGAAGTAGGTGCAGAACTAAATAGGTACTTTATATACGTGTATTTGTGTAACCTGAACTGAGAATAGGATTGACAAGTTTGAGTTCCGGAAAATTAAAAAGAAACCTGTGTGGACAAATATCGTGGTTGCCCTCTGTCACGCTCGTCGTCAGTGGCGGTGGTGGGATTATCCGTGCTTGGAGTCGCCGGGCTTCGAGGCGGCTATCGTCGTCGGCTTCTCCCTATCTCTGTTACCCTGAAGGAAAGAAAGGGTTTCATCGTGAAAATGAATTTCGGGCTTTCTTTTTTTTCTTTTTTTTAATGGGCAGGGCCCCAAAACGACGTCGTTTTGGGGCCGTTGTGGCCTACCATTGTGGCTAACTGTACGTATTATTTTTCTTTTGTGAGGAACAAATCATAGCGTCCGCTAGCGAGGGCCCGATTAAGAACAATGATACATACACTCCCTCCCAATCACTCCCTCTCTCACATGTGGTGGGACCCATCACATGTGGGACCCACCACATGTGAGAGGGGGAGTAGTTGAGGAGGGAATCTATCATTTTTGCCCAATTAAAGGTAGGACAACACCCCGTATTGACTACCCACTAAAATTAATAGCACCCTCGAAGATGTAAATCCCTAAGCCTCAAACCTCACCCGAGTTAGAAATAATTTTAGAAGTTACAAAATATACACAACGGTAGGCCACAACGGCCCCAAAACGATGTCGTTTTGGGGCCCTGCCCATTAAAAACAAAAAAGAAAAGAAAGAAACGTCTGCCAAGTGAAGATTTGAATGGGATTCTTAGCCACATACATTGCGACGCATTCCATTCATATTTTTGTTTGAACTCAATCAATCAATTTGGAATTTTTTAGTACAAGGAAAGAAGGACAAGTTTTGGGAAAAGCGATTATATACAATGATACATAACTCTCGAAAAGTTGTGACTCTTTTGTTTGGGTTCTATTTATTGAGTGTTTGGGAACTAATTATTTTTAAAAAAATTGAATTTTGAATTGGAAATTGTATATAATTGGCTTATATCAAAATTTACAGAAGTTATTAATTTGATAATAATGTACATGATAATCTTTACCGAATATGGCGGTAAGCTTCACATAAGGGATTCTTGATGGTCTTACCATGTAGACCTAGCATTTTTTGATTAAATTTCAACAATTCAAACTGCTCAATATTTTTAAAACGTATTTTTAAGGGCCTACATGGGGAATCTCCACAAAAAAATACCTTGAAGAGCTTGTTCCGAGCAGTTTTCCCATAAAAATTAAACATATACAGTTTTTACAAACAAAAAAAGATATATCAAAAGTCATATCCTTTCATGAATAGACATATGATCAAGAGACACACCAATTGAGAAAGACACCATTTGGAGACAACTCTTCCTTGATGGGAGAAAGTATGTCGTCTATAAATACGAAGTATGTTGTCTATAATTACCACATTCAGAGGGTCCTTGACCTTACCCGAATAAGAACAACTATGTATTTCCATTAATGGGGTTCATTACGTGGATTTTAGGTTAGAAGATCTCACTAGTTTGTTCTATCACTTGAACAATTATGGATGAAGGTACGATTTCAAATTTTCGTTGTGCTCACAAATATTGTCAATTTCTTTCAATCGGTATCAGAGCCACTTTCATGCCATTTTGTTTAGTATAAAGAACTAATTGAATCATAGATTTTATCGTGGAGAAGAAGATTTGCAAAATCTGAATTTTTGAAAGTAGATTTTAATTAGTTCTACTCCTGGCCCACTGATATCGGATTGATGTGTTATTTTCTCCTAACATGTTCTTCATACTTAATTTATAGTTTTTTAAAATATGGTGATCTTCTATAGAAAACTCCCTTCTATCCTTTTGGATTTTGTTCAAAGGGTGTCCCATTTTCTATTATTTTGGTTATTTGGAAGATATTTTTGTTGCACAATGCCTCGGTAATTTGGCCGGATTGTTTGATTTGAATGGCTGTCTCGAATCATCGCTATTATATCATATTGTTTATTTTCTCATCTATGATATGAACACTATAAGAGCACATTTTATAAACTTGTTACTGGGCATGTCTATCAAGAACCTTGATTTCTATCCTTGGTGCTAATCATGAATTTGTATTTATACTGATTTTGTTGGTGAACTCGACGTGAATCAGCAGTGAGAATGGACTGACACTAGCAATAGGTGTGTCTGGTACAAATCAATATGGTTACTGACCTTTGGGAAAAACAGAAATGCTAAGTGCACAGAAATAGTACCCAGAATTTATCTAGAAAGTGAGAATGACTGGCTCAGATGCAAATGACTGGCTCAGATGCAAGTGCAAGAGCACCTCAGCCGTTCATTCTCACTTTCCGGGTAAATTCTGGGTTTTTTTTTTTTTTTTTGTGTATGTAGCATTGTTGAAGTTTAATTAATATATTTTTTAATTCCTTCGAAACCTGCCACCGTTTCGGTATTCTGGAATGGTGCTTTGGCAGTTGGCACCTTTTGGTTCTCCACCGTAACCACTTCCTATGGCCTGAGGTGTCACTTCTTAGTTCTTGCAAGAGCCATAATGGTTCTTAGAGATTGGAATTTGGTGGATTTGGGGTTGATGCTATGCAGCACCCTGCACAACACCTGCTGCGCCCCATCCGGGTCATCCGTTGCTCGGATGGACGGCCCAGATTTCATCTTGCACGCATGACAACGAACGGTTTGGATTCAAATTAAAGTGCTGAGGTGAAATCTGGACCGTCCATCCGAGCAACGGACAACCCGAATGGTGCACAGCACCTGCTGTGCGGGTGTTGCACAGCAGCAACCTCGTGTCCGAATTTGGTTGGGTCTTTTCTTTCCTTTCCTGTAAAGAAATTACAAAGAATAATTGAACGGTCCAAGAAGGGCAACACTGGTATTCCGATAGGCCATTTTAAAGTAGTGAGTATCCAAATGACTTGGGAATAACCATAAGATCTTTAAGTCATGATGATAATCACAAGCATATATGCGTGTGTGTGTGTATATATATATATAGATATAAACGAAAAGGATTTTTGTACAATGTCTTTTAGAAGTAGTGAACATCAAATTAGTTGAGAGTAGTCATAGAATCTTAAGGCGTTTGTAAATCACATAAAGATATTTTTGGTGAACTTTATTAAGTTCATTGACATCTATTTTGACATTAACTTTACAGTTAGATCATCAAAATAGTAACTTGACCACACCGGGAGGTTACTATTTTTGTGATTTTATATGTATAATATGATAAATGTAGTACTTAGAGAATACGTTTTTTCTATTCTCACATGTATCGAGACCGTATTCTTAATATTTGTGATTATTATTCTTATTCCTAACTTTTAAGGTGAATTCATGTGGGTTGGCCACTGCCCGTGAGAGAGTTAGAATTCGTTATTAAATTAAAGTTGGATTTCATAGCATTAAGTTTACATGTTCTTGGTTATTATTGTTAATCTTACAGTTTTCATATGCAAATAAGGTTATGAGGTACTTATTGGAACTAGAACTACGGACAGATTATAAGGAATTGATCAGTTATTCGGTTCTAAGTCTTTCGAAGTATAGAAATTATTACCTATTATCTACTAAGGAGAAAGAATTTAGTGCATTCCCTTTTTGATGAATGCACTACATTTGCTGTGTTTTAGTGAAAATATTTCACATAAAAAAATTCGTAATAGACAATAAATTTAGTGCATCCCATAAAAAAATTCAAACCAAATAATCAAGTCAAAGAATCACCCTAGGAACACTAAAATCAAGTCTCAACCATATAGAAATTGGTTAAATGGAACTGAAAAGAAAACCCATAGTCCTTTTTTCATATTTTCTTCGCGCAAATATCCTTTGAAAATCCTTACACCGTGCATAAATTCTGTCATATTGTCAAAAAAAGAGGAAGTGCACTTGAAATTAGAACTACCAATACAACAGGGGAGAAAGTTAGGTCAATATCCAAACCTATGGTAGCACACTCTAAAAAGTCCCCACTTTATAGTTGCACACTAAACCCTAATGCCACTTTCTCCTTCAGTATACCAAATTACTACCTAATCTCCCAAAAGATTGTCCAGTCCACAAAATCAAAACCAAAAATAATACGTTAGTATGAAGGAAATTTTAAAGATTTTTCCACAAGTTATTAAATGTTCAATGAGTTCTTTCAATTTGTGGTATTCATGTAAGGATTTTTTTAAAAACAAAAATTACATTATTTTTAAGCTCTCGTTACTGCGAATTGGACAAAAAATTTCCTCGGACAAAGGAAGCAACAAACATTTACATGTGGCAACAACAATACAACATTCAATAATGTGTACTCATAAGTAGAATAAAAATTGGGGAAAAACTTTTCTTTATTCCGCTTTCACCAAGAAGAGATCAAGTTTCCAATACCCCTTTTTTCCTTCTTCCGGTTTTCGAAATATGCGTTCAAAGTCTCCAACAATTCCAAGTTTTTGATTATTTGTATTAGGATTTTCAAATAGAAAAATAAAAGGGTTCAGATGTCAGTGTTTGTGCCGAGAGATAGAGAGAGAGAGAGAGAGAGAGAGAGAGAGAGAGAGAGAGGACGTTATTGAGCACTTACTGGAGCGAATTGGGTGCAGCAGGAGATGTTCCTGGGTTTCTCCGGCGAATGAAATTAAGGGTGAGTCTATTCGCAGCCCATTTTGGACTTCATACAACCCTTTTGCTAAATAAAACCCTGCTGATATGACATATCTTTATTTTTGCTTCATGTAACCCAGAAAATTTCCCAAATTACCCTTTCTTATTTTTCTCCCAATTCACTCAAAACCCAACTCAAACCCACGCTCCCAGTCGTCTCACCGATCGATCGACCGATCGACCTCCATCACCACCACTACCCACTTTTTCCTCTGACCGACCTCCGACCTCTCTCTCTCTCTCTCTCTCTCTCTCTCTCTCTCGTAGCTCTCGTAGCTCTCGCTATTTTACTCGTCTGGTTTTGGCACATTTCGGATATTTACTCCCGAAACTAAACACATAATTCGGATACAAACTACTGAATTATGGCCAATATTGCGGATATTAACTACCATCACCAATTTCGGATATAAACTCCCGGTTTTATAGGTAAATTTCGGGTATTAACTACTGAAATGTATTGCGATTTTTGGGACTGTGGTACCGTTTCAAACGAACAGCGACTGAGAAATCGAAAAAGCAATGGGTTACTCTTGGGTTGTTTTTTGCTCGAAAATCTTCACCTCCATGTTTTCCTTTAACTCCTCCGTGGTCTGTATTTGTGCATCCATTGGTGGATTTGGAGTTGTAAATTGCTTCAATACTCTTTTGAGCTCTTCTCCCAAATCTAGTGAGGGAGAAGATCCCTCCATTGATTCAACAAAGTTCTACATTGAGAGAGAGGAGAGATGAGGGGCAGGGGAGGACAATGGGGTTAATGGCTGGAGGAGGAGGAGGAGGGATTTTTTCACTGTTGGAATGAGAAAACGATGGAAGAAGTGAAGGAAGAAGAAGATAGGAAAGTGCACTGGGTTGGTATGTAGCAATTGGGAGAAAGTGGGGTGGGTTGGTATGAAGTAATTTGAGGGGCTAAATGGTCTTTTCACAATAAAGGTTTTGGAATTTATTTTGGATGGGCTTTATTGAGGGAAAATGGGCTGCGAATAGACTCACCCGAAATTAATCCATGTTTGAATGGGGACTGGGGATCCTGTAGTGCCCAAAGCATTACAGGGTTGTAGTTCCCCAATCACAGCCGTCCGTTTACCAATTAACGGCCCAGATTATTCTATAGGTAAATACTTATCTTTACGCAAAGATAGAGTGAAGATAATCCAGACACTTTGTTCACTTCACATTTCCAAAAAAAATTTCAAAAAGATTCTTTTCTCATCTCTCATCTCTCCAATCATTAATCACATTTCTCTCTCTACTCATACCCCTCTTTCCAATCATTATTCTCATTTTTCTCTCTATCTCTCTCCAATTATTACACCCCTCTCTAATTATTACTTTTTCCAAAAACTCATCCAAACACTATCTCAAAAATATTTCTCAAAATATTTTTCTCAAAATTATCAACCAAACATAGCGAGTGATTGGGGGACTACAACCCTTTAGTACTTTGAGGCACCATAGGATCCCCAAATCCGTTTGAATGGCGTACCACTCAGCGTGAACAAAAAGTCCTTGACATTGAACATATCAGACCAGGAGTTCGAATGATCCGTACTGCGTGCAAGAGCTTTTCCTTTGTTTGTTTGTTTCTTTGTTTCTATCCTGTAACGGACTTATTTCTTGTATTGATCAAGTTGTTGGGCTTGGTTGTCTCGTGGACTCTCACAATTTATTTAGTGTCCCGGGTTGGTACTTTGTACTTCATATGTGATGTAATTAATCTCTATTCTATCGATTGACAAAAGAACATATCAGACGGTACTCAAATGTAACCTGTTGCACTTCTACTATTCCAATAAAAATACGTGTTCTCAACACTGTACGCGTAAAGTAAGATTGAGTTGGCGGAAACCTACCCCTCTAATTTGGACATGTGGGCCTTGTTTCAATTTTTGTCTTAAATTTAAAACCGACTTATTGTGTTTTACAAGACGAATCATTCTCTCATTGACTTAAAAACTTATTTAAGCTAATTGCAATAATGAACTATACCTAGGTTTGTCATACACATAACTCCAAACGGTTAGCTTTGGTGGTAAAGACATGAGACTTAAAGGTTTGTTTCTTTGTGAGGTTAACCTGAAACCTCTCAAGTGCTTAACTTTTTTGGATCAGTTCATACTAAATTTTACTCTGATTTAATTGGGCACCGCATAATTATTCGAGATACCTGTAAGCTGGCCTGGACACCTGAGTTTAAAAAAAAAAAAAGTGGTTGGTTTGTGATACATGTGACTGGTATAGAACATTAAGTCTACTCTAACACCCTCTTGCTCACACCCCGGTCGTGAACTGTTTGAAGTTTGACTAGGTTAAAGCTCGTTCGAGTTCTATTCTAGTAATAAATGAGCCGAACCTGAACCTGACAGTATTCGGCTCGATTAGGCTCGCCAACCTGGAGTATATATCTTATAAGAATATCACATATAAGTTTGAATATGTTTAAACTTTTACATGTACAAAATGAAAATTTATAAGTTTTCTATGTATATACTTTTAAATATGTATTATAAACTTAAATTTTAATTTAATTTTATAATTTTATATATGTATGTACTTATTCATGTACAAAATAAAATTTTTATTAAAGTTCTAGACCTGTATGAAAGCATAAATATTTTTGACACGTTAATACTTGTGAACAAACTCGAGTTCAATTCAAACCTAGGGAGCTCCGCTCATCAAATTTTCATTGAGCTTGAGCTCGGCTCGAGTTTTTAAAAAAAAAAAACTAAATGAACAAACCTGAATTTCTTAAAGCTCGGCTCAATTTGTTCCGTTAGCACCGCTAGTTATACGCTGAGAAAGTCAATAACAATAACTTCCATATATGATATACTTACCACATTATTTGATGGCGGCTCCACCCTTTGTCCAAACAGAAAATTGGTCTAAAGGCCAAGTTTGGGGCTCTAAATGGTGTTTAGTCCAGTTTAACTTATTTTAATGCCTCCAATACATTGATAGAAAAAATTTGAGGGCTCAAGGAAAAAACTAGACAAAAATACCCTTAATGAACCCCCACCACTCACGCGCACATGTGGAGGAATCTCTTGCGTACAAAGCGAAAGGCATGACAAAATTAATGTGAAGGAATCTTCTGCGCACATGTGGAGGAATCCCGACTAGCCACTGAAAGTGAAAGCGACAGGTGAGGGTATTAAAAGCGACATGACATTGAATTAATTTCTACTCGTTAGTCTCTCTCTCTCTCTCTCTCACATGCGTGGGTCATGGGTGGGTGGTACAAAATTAATTTCTCTCTCTTCAATTTTGGGGGTGGGTTTAATTTTTGGGGTTCAATTTTAGGGGGTTTAGGCTCTTTGTAGTAGGGTATAGTGGGTTTAGGCATTTTGGATTTAGGCACTTAGGGTGCACTTTCCAATTATAGGGTTTTGGCTGTTTAGGCATTTTCGTAGGGTACCCTAGTATTTTAGGCACTTTCATAGGGTATCTTAGGGTTTAGGTTTAGGGTGCACTTTTCAATTATAGGGTTTTAGTAGTTTATACACTATCATAGGGTACCCTAGGGTTTTAGGCACTTTCATAAGGTACCCTGGGGTTTAGGTTTAGGCATTTTTATTAGATTTGGGGGTTTATGCACTTTCATTGGCTAGTGGGGGCATTTTTGGAATGTGTAGGTGATTTGTCCTTTTGGCAATAAAGAAAAAGTTGATGTCCTAATTTAAGTAAAGACCCATTTACTATGTCCTCCCAAAAAACGGACCCTTGTCCAAGTTCTGTCTGATATGTTCAATGTTAACTTCCACATATGAATTACTTATCTTTTTGATACATTCATATGAATTACTTATCACGTTACTGTGATGGCAGCTCTACCCTTTGTAAAAGGTGGTCACTTGAACACTCTAAATTTTTTTTTTTAAGAATAAAATATGTAATAATTTTACTTTAGCTTGATTTGAACACTCAATTTTTACACTTTTGAACACCCAATTCAAAGAAAATTGAACACCCCGCCCACATATTATGAAAACTCATTGAGTGTGATTGTAATATCTTGTGCAATTTTCTTTTTTTGGATGACATTGCTGGAAATAATAGATAAAAATTTTACTCATATAATTGTGGTTTAGAGGTAGTACATTGTAATTTTTTTTTTTTTGAACACCCTACTATGATTTTTTGGAGCCGCCACTAAATTTGATGGTCCATATGCAAAGTGTGAGGTGTCAAATCAAATATACGACAGATGGGCACCATATAGAACGTAAATCAATATACGTAAGTTAGTTTCCTTCGTACATATATATAATATTACATTAGCATTTAATTCATCCGTTCGAAGCACGGGACAACAATAAAAAAAAATTTATTGCCATTTTTTTTGTTCCGTGTATCAAAAAGGCGCAACACTGGTTGATGAAAATGATAGAGAAAATGAGTTAAATGAGAGAGAGAGAGAGAGAAATGGTGTGGAGTAGAATCTTCATAGACTGGACCTTCCAGTTTGCCCCTTTTTTGGCCCTTCCTTGGCCTACTTTGATGATTCACATTCGTTCTAATTTTTTAGATCTTGTCAAGACCATTAGTCACACAAAAAATCAGGTTGATCGGATACGGTTGACATAATTTGGGGATACATTTTTCTTGAGATAAATGCGTTAAATGAGTTCTAATTCGGTATTGTAATCTTGTTATTGTTATGTTCTAAGACGAATATATTTCGAAATCATATCAACAATATCTTATCAACCTCAATTTTGGCGTGATTAATATTCTCGACAAGCTCTAATAATGTGCATTGTTTGGACTATTAAAGTGGAACCCGGGAAAGACCCACAAATAAGCAAAGCAGACCATCCATTCCATTTTCATGGACCGGAGAGGAGCTCATCCCGTACCATAATACTATTCAATTTCGGTATTCACTGGACCTAAACCTAGCAGTTGAAGGAGAATATATAGCCCACCTGGGATTACCAATTTAATTGAGATTTCTTTCACTTTACTATAGAAGTTTTTTTGGGATAGATTCTTAATTATTACTATAAAAGTTGAAACTCTAAATCCAAATTCGTAAGCTCGTCTAGTCTCATAACATGATCATGACAAGCCGAACTAAACAGATTTTCGATATAACGAGTCATAATCAATAAAATATGTATTCTTCAAATGCATGCAAGAGAGGCTATTTGGGTTGTTTTCGCTGAGGGAGGAACTCAAGAAAGGCTAAAGTGAACTGTAGCCCAGGTGAAGTGTGAAAAAAGGGAAAAAAAAATTATATGTAAAATTTTAGAGGAATAAATTTTTGGTCATCATCATTCTCTGGTCAAAACCATTTACTATATTTCTTTGGAAGTGAATGCTATGAACGTGAAGAAGACAGTCTTTTGTTCTTTAATAGATCCATTCAAAATATTTTTCAGTGTCTAGCGGGGATTGCTGTTTTGCATGGAATGCACAACAGGTGTTGTGCGCCATCTGAGTCATCCGTTGTTCGGATGGACGTTTCAGATTTCATCTTGCACGCACGACAATGAACGATTCCGATCAAAGGTACCGAGATGAAATCTGGGCCGTCCATCTGAGCAATGGATGGCTTGGATGGAGCACAACAGTTGTTGTGCATCCCATGCACAGCAGCAACCCCGTGTCCGTTGAACGGGTACAACGGCTGTACCCGGGAAGCGTTTTTTTTTATATTTAAATCTGGACCATTGATAACACTTTTTGAACCTGACACGTGTGTGTATACAAATGGGGAGTTTGGGCGAGCACATCAGTTTCTTGGTTCCACCCTTTTAGCGGTTGTGCGGCTATCGGTCTGGTGTGGTGTTTGGGTAGGGGCGGTTCAAAAAATGTACAAATAATTTTTTTCAAGATATAAATTAAATTTTCTTTAGTAATCTGCGTGTGTTACTGATGCAAAATTAAAATAAATAAAAGTTCAACTAACTTTAGAAAAATGTTTTAGCCTAACAAGAGAAAATAAGCTTACCCCAATAAATTTATTCATTGCATTAATTTGTTCGCCTTTTTGAGAAAAAAATCTTTGAGATATATTTTTGAGATAGCGTTTGGTTTGGTTTTTGGAAATAGTTTTTGAGGTAATGATTAGATATAGAAATGAGAGTAATAATTGAAGAGAGTGTAATAAGTGGAGAGAGATAGAGTGAGAGAGAAAGAAATGAGAGTAATGATTGCAGATAAGGGTAATGAGTGGAAGGAGAAATATGAGTGATGATTGAAGAGATATGTAATAAGTAAAGAGACAAGAAAAGTGGATTTTTTTTTTTTTTTGAGAAATGGAAACCAAATATTTCTTTGATCAGAGCCCAGAATACTATCAGAATAGTGGTGGTGACAACTGGCCTCAAGGCATAAAAACAAATAAAAGGGATTCATGGAAACCAACTTTGTTTTTCTCTCCCTTTCTCTCTCTCTATCTCTCTGTGAAAAGAAAATAAATCAAAGAAGAAGGAATTCAAGGAATCACCTGAATATTTTTAATTATGGTTTATATTACGTGTGTGTGTGTGAGACACACACATGATTTAATGACGGATCCCTCACATTGCTTATATGCGAACCTCTAATTTCTCGATCGAATTTTAACAATCTAATGAGAGATCCCTCACATTGCTTATATACAGTTTTATGAAAAACAGCTTGGATCAAATCTTTCCCGATCTTTTTTTTTTTTTGTGATTCCTCGCGGGAACTTTTAAAAATATGTTTTAAGCACATTGAACGGTTTGGATTATCAAAATTCGATCGGGAGCTATGGGATCCGCATCTAAGCAATGTACGGGATCCCTTACCATATATATATATAAAGAAGCAAGAAGTTTCCTATGAGGGCTCCCTCACAAAAAAAAGTGCGGGAAAACAGTTGTTAGCCGTTGGATCGCGTGAAGGGCATAGGATCCAAAGGCCCACAACTGTTTTCCCGCACTTTTTTTGTGAGGGAGCCCTCACAGGATATGTTCTGAGAAAAGAAGAGTGAAGTTTAACTAATATCTTCTAAATTAATAGATGATGTAGCTTCACAATTATATCCTTGCCAACCGTTCTCTAACCCTACATGATGATGTCTTTGGAGGGCAACACATAATAGCTTGTCGATTTTGTAGCTTTGTGAGTTTATTGGTGTGTTCGTACTGGTTGGGGTCCATTTGATCGTCCAGATATTTGTTGTCTTTTGTCTTTAACAAACACTTTATCCCTTTTGAAATTGTTAATTTTAGACATGAATTTTCAACAGAATGTGCGTTAGACATGAGTCTGGGTTGGGGTGGAAGACATCGACTGCCTTCCTCGTTTTGAATTAGGTACTTAGATGATTAGTTTAGCTTTGTCCAAGTTATTTGTCATGAACTCTATTATATAAGTGTAGCTGGACGTTTATTAATATAATCTTATTTATAAAAAAAAAAAAATTGGAAAGCACATTCAATTCTTTCAAGGTTTTTTTTTTTCTATCCGTAAATAAGAAGAAAGAAAATCAACACATTTGAAAACAACCTAACAAGCACAATGAACATAAAACTCCTATCTAAAAAATTTGAATCCATCCAAAACGTCATAAGATGAGCTCATTATTACCCTTTTCGGGTCCTAGCAGCTTATAATTGTCAGTACGTGGGCGTGCCTTTCTTTGTCTACTCTTGCTCTGTTGTGATGCCTTGTGTTTAATTAGGATATTTTTATTCTTTGTAATTCGTTTCTAAAAAATGACAAAAAAAAAAAAAAGAAGAAGAAGAAGATGAGCTCAATTCATTATCATGAAGCCCGTACACAACACCTGCCACTACTTTTGTCCACATTATTTGATGCTCTATTGCTCTGTTGTGAATGGTACTCTTCACAACAATTAATGCATGCCACTACTTTTGTCCACATTTTCCCCCAACATGCATGTGCTAGAACTCACTGGCATATTGAACGCACCAGTTCAGTCCAGTGGGAAGGCCTGGAGAAAATTTTCAATGCGTCCGGGCATGGTTGGACAAGATTCTGTATCACACGAACATGTGAGGTCCATTACCAAGTGTATAGACCTTACATATTTGTGTGGTCTAAAATCGTGCACCGTCATGTCCCGGAGGCATGGAAAATTTTCTGGGACATGATTGACAACAATTTTTTTTTAGGTAATCATGATTGGCTACACTATCTGGCATGAAATTCTATTTAAATACATTTGGTATTCTCTGTCTCTGCTTTTATATTGATGTCCAGTTGTTTTTTATAGGAATTTTAGTCTATTGAGTCTTTACCCATTTTATCATACTACAAGATAAAGACTATCGTAGATAAAGGCAAAATAGGAAAAGAAAAAAGATGGTTATATGGTACTGAAAACTTACAATATCTCCGTACCCGTTTTGTGTACAAAGAAAAAAGATGTGAAAATGAATGAAGTTTTTGGGGGCATCTTTTGCTTTTGATTGTGAGTGCATCTAAAGGTTTTGAGCAATAACCCAATATTTAGAGGAAATTGATTTTCACACTCCAAAATTATTATATTTTAAACTTTAAAATTAGAGTGCGAAATCAATCACAAATAGGGATTGATTTGCATACTCCACTTTTAGAGTGCAGATGGTAAATTTTTGAGTGCGAAAATCAATCTCCTAGTCAAAGTGCTTAAACATGTACTAATCTATGCAGTAGCAAACAGTTGTTCAGCCATCTGCCCAAGTCTACCCCTTTTTTGATTGAGGCTCCGTTCACTTGTCAAGAAACTAGTGCAAGAAAAATATTTCCAAGAAAATTATAATGGAGTGAAGTAAAGGAAAGTGAAAAGTTTCCTACGTGTGTTCATTTGATAAAAGAAATCAAAGACAAAGTTGGAAAATAGTAGTTTAATTAGGTAGAATTTAATACAAATGTAAGATTCCTGCAAAACCTTGTATTTGCAAAACATGTTTTGAGAGAAAGCTAATATTATTAGGAAACATAGACAGATGGATCCCACAATTTTCCTACTAATTCAATACAATAAACTTTTGTTTCCTTTTCGTGCAACTGAACTGGGCCTAACCTGCTTCGGCCATGGGATTGGATTACTACTTATGTGGACCCCATAATCCCTAATTTGTTTGCTTTCACTAAATGGCTGGACTAATTAGCACATGGACTTTGACTTCTGGGATTAAGATGGATTACCAATAGCTAGAGGGACATGTATTATCAATCTAATCCAGAGCCCCTTCAAAATCTCCAAATGCATTGACAAAAGTTCCCATGGCTTTCTCATGTAATGCCTAGACTCTAAAGTGCCCTTGATTGTATAATTACACACTTGCACATGAAACAAATCCTAGCTCTCTCAAATTCATCAGAAATGTTGTGCGCAAGAAAACGTACACCGAACTATACACATAATATAAGTGCTTTTTTAAAAATGTGTTTGCAAAACACGACTTCATGTTCTCACGTTACTCACATTCTGTGTGTGGTTTGGTGTAAGCTTCCTTAAAAACGAACATATAGAGTTTTTATGAAAAATTGCTCGGATAAAGCCCTTCCCGGTATTATTTTTTGTTGCTGATTTCTCGCGGTGACCCTTAAAAACACCTTTTAAACACATTGGACGGTTCGGATCGTCGAAATTCGATCGGGATCTATGAGGTGTGAATTTTTTTAAAATCCGGAATCTTGGACTGGAAGTAAATTGTTGATATACATCCTCCTGTAATTTAATTTTGGGTCTTCCTCTTCTTTCTTTTTTTCTTTAAAGCAGTGAAAAAATATCAGGAGTAGTTGCGTATCGATGTGTGTTTGTTTAGTAATGTGTGTGTGTAGGACAAATGAATTTGTAAGGGTATCAATTTCTTGCTTTTGTTTCCAGTGTCATTTTTGTGTCTTGCATTGAGAAAAAATACTTTACACCGTCAGTGTAAAACTCCTCTTTTCCACTACCGTCATATGTTGGTCCTACTGTGAGTTTAATGTTTTAATCTAAACCGTTTATCTTGTAGGGCCTATACAGTATTGCATCCATGCAAAAAATCATTTTGATCGGACATTAATAGTTATGTGAAATTTTTAATTTCGTTTGGCAAAATGGATGGTCAAGGACAGCTTAACTTTAAAATCTATGACCCCTGCACTCGACCCCCGGGGGAGGGTCGATTGACACCTTCCGCAGCCACAATGTCGGGGCAGACTGGGACGGCGGGAGGATTCTCCACATCTTCCACCGCCACAACGCAGGGGATGGGAGAAGGTACCACGCGTTCCACCACCACCACCCCCTTGCCCTCCTCGTCGAGGCGGCCGACGACGTTGAAATCCTGCCCCGTCATCTGATCCGCGGCTTTGAGAGTTGAAGTCGCCTGTCCTCCTGGAGTGCCTTCCACGTCAACCAGCAACACGTCCACCACCTCTCTCTTCCTCTTGTCGTAATCGTCATCGAAATCCTCATCTTGTAGTCTCAGTGCCCCCATTTCCCGCCTGGCCTCTGCGTCGTTTGTTTCGCCGAATTCGCCTTGCAAAATTGCATATATGTACCCGTCATTTAAAAGCCGATTATATTCATGCTCTAAACATCAGTAATCAACTGCAAAAAGTTGAACCGTCTTGACTTCTCGTCCTTCCTGGAGGACGAAATTTTAGGATAACGGTTATTTATTTGTAACCCCTCACATGGTGTGGGCTCGGGTCCGATGCATGAACAATTATTTGAGGGTCTTGAGGCACGTGACACGTGGTGTGCCAATGTCCGACACCCGAAGCCCGATACAATATGTGATGAATAAAAGTGTCGGCGTACCACACGGCGTTAAGTGGTACGCCATTAGTAACTTAACTCCCCATGTATGTGGACGTCCCGTCCAACCCCATGTGAGATGATAAATTACAAGTAGTCCCAATTTTACCGTGTAAGAGCAGTGCCGGTCCAAAAGATCTGGAGGCCCTCCATATATTTTGATTTTCAATAAAGAAGTCATATATTTTGATTTTGAATAAAGAAGTCATATATTTTGAATAAATTATTCAGTACAAGTTTTCAATTGTTCATGAAAACCTATTACAAAAGATATGTTACTTCAAAAACTGTAATTTGAACATTACTGTTTCATTACTTTTTCTTGCACTTTTATTCAGTACAGGTTTTCCTGAAAAACCATTAAAAAAGATATGTTACTTCAAAAATTGTAATTCGAACATTACTTTTTCTTGCACTTTTAGTTAGTTCCAAATGTACTAATAATTAAGTTTTATAATAAAGCTAAAACCAAAAATTTAAAATTAGACTTATTTTTTTCGTAACAAGTTAAAATTTAAAATTATTTGAGATATATATCTAGAGGAGGCTTACATATTTAGGACTCCTATTTTAAACATTTTTTCGGAACCCAAATCCATGACTTTATTGGATTATGCTATAAGCCGGCTCTGTGTTAGCTGCATGTTATTGTGAATCCACAATAGTATCACACTACATAGAAAATACATGCAAAAAGAAAAGAATAAAAGACAAGGCAAAAGATTTGCCAAAACCACAAACATAGCTTTAAAAAAAGCTACTATCTGGTGTTAGCTCTATCAAAGACGACTCACGTTCTTGTCCTCACCAGTCTCCTCCCTCTTTCCAGTTAAGAACTCCACAACCCTCTTTGCCTTATCTACCGCCGTACCCTTCAACTCCGCAATCTTCCCCACCGTCGTATCCTTCGTCATCCTTCGCTTTCTCCGCCGTATAATCCTTGTACATCCCCGCCTTCTCCGCGGTTCTATCCTTCACCTTCTCCGCTGCACAGTCCTTAGTCTCCTTTGCCTTCTCCGCTGCAGTGTCCTTATACTCGCTCACTTTCCCAAGTGTAGAATCCTTCGTCTCGTTCGCTTTCTCCGCCGCGTAGTCTTTATACTCCCTAGCTTTCTCCGCCGTCTTTTCCTTTGCCTCCGTCGCCTTCTCCACCGTAGTGTCCTTCGTCTCATTTGCCTTCTCCGCCGCAGTGTCCATATACTCACTCACTTTCCCGGGTGTAGAATCCTCCGTCTCCTTCGCCTTCTTCGCAGCGTAGTCCTTGTACTCCCCAACCTTCTCCTTCGCTTGCTCCGCCTTCTCCTTGGCGGACTCTTTCGTCTCCTCCGCTTTCTCCCTGGCGGACTCTTTCGTCTCCTCCACTTTCTCCTTGGCCCTTTCTTTCCCTTCGCTCGCCTTCTCCGTAACCCCCTCTAAACCCTCCTCTTCCCTCGTTCGGTCTTCAGCAGTTTCGTCCCTCCTGCCACTGGTTACCGCCTTCAATAGGCTCCCAAGAATACCGGGCCGTTCTTCCTCCTCCCGATTGTTGTACCGCAGCCGATCACCGTCGTCTCCCTCTCTCTCCCTATTTGCACCGGTAACCTCGCCCACCTTCTCCTTCGCTTGCCTCGCCGTCTCCGCGGCAGACTCCTTGGTCTCCTCCAACTTCGCCTTCGCGGAATCCTTGTACTCCCTCGCCTTCTCTTTGGTAGACTCTGTCGTCTCCTCCACTTTCTCCTTCGTCTCCTCCGCCTTCTGTTTAGCCTTCTCAGCTGGTGGAGGAGACTCGGAACGGCCTTCTGCTTCTTCCCTCCTTGCTTGATCGTCATTAGAAGGACTAGTACCGGGAGCCCTTCCGGTGACGGTCTGCTCGAGGGTCTCAGCCACCGACTTCAATATGCTCCCTACAACACCCCGTTTTTCGTCGTCGTCGCGGGTTTGATAATGAATATCATCAGACTCCATTTTAGATGCTTCTCTTTCTTCTCCATACTGTTGTCTCATTTGCTCTCTGTTTACATCACTGAGTTCGGCCGTTGCCTTTCTAGCGGCCGCCTCAGCCCTCTCCATCTTCTCTTGCGTTGATGCCATCTCTCTATCAGTGTACGAGTGTAAAATGCAGGAATCTCTCTTGGTTTTATATGCTCGGTTTGTTGTATAATATAGTGGATATATGTATCATATATGCATATATAGACGGTTGTATGTAGAGAGAGAGGGGGAGTGAACTGAGGATTTGAGTTTTTGGATGATGACACGTAGCTCATGAGAGATTGACACGTGGTTGTGTAGAGGGTGGTTTATTTGACACGTAGTTGATTGTTTCAGATGAGGGGGAAATCTTATCATGCATCCAAAGCTTGAATGTTGTTATGCTTTGGCAAAAAAACACAAAATTGTTTTTTTGTTTTGTTTTTATTCAATTTTTTTTGCATTTGATAGTTTTGCGTCAAGTTTTCGTGGTTTATAGATTCGTTTCGACGAGTCGAATTCAAAAAGTATAAAATTATGGTAAAAACTAATATTTTATTGAATAAAGACGAAAATAAATCAAAACAAACCAATTTATTGGTTTAATTTTGACTTTATTAAAAAAAATTAGTTTCGACCATAATTTTATACCTTTTGGATTCGTCTCGTCGAGAGAATCCATAAACTACGAAAACTTAACACAAAACTACCAAATGTAAAAACATTTTGAATAAAGACAAAACGAAAAAACCAAAAAATCATTTTTTTTTCTTTTTTGCCAAATCACCCTGTTCCAAAAAGCCAAAAAAGAAAAAGAAAAAAAAAGAGGAATGTTCCTAGCTACTACCTTGTGCTGTTTGTATAATGGAGTATATTTTTTATGGAGAAATTTATGGTACGCACCGTTGAAAAAAGGCCGTACGATAAGCCCCATTACGTATAATTTTTTTTATGTATGAATTTGAGTGTTTTGGTGAATTATCGTGAATAGTGACTTGAACAGTACAATCTAAAATCAAACGTCAAACGTAACAAATACCAAAATTATCCGTGATGAGGCGTACCATAGATGTTTTCTATTTTAGGTGGGGTAGGAGGGTTTGGAAACCCCAAGAGCACTTACATGTTACCATATTACACTTGGAAAGATCTGGAACTATATATGAGACTCTCAGAGAGATTCTATAATGCTATAAATTAACAATGTGATCATGCTTTTATTTATCTAAAATGCTAAACTTGAATTTTGAATTCAACAAACATTAGGCAAATCATATAAATCAACACAACAATTCATCTACAAATCTTTTATTTATACTCACCTCCTCTATTGACCATTCTAAAACAATTGGTAGCTCAATCTATCAACCAATCAGGATCCTTCGACATCGTCGACGCAAACATTTAGTCTTCTAAGCCATATTGAATGCAGTATCATGTGAAAAACATCGAACCGCTTCGGACGCAAATTCACCTCGAAATGCCTCCTCACTTGTTTCCCCCTCCGCTGCAACCGTATATACTGTCTCTGAGAAATGCCCGTTAGAATGGTCTTCAAATTCGGGATATCCTTCACCGGAACCTCAACTGAGAACGACTTCCAATTCAGAACATCGCTAAACGGGGCCACGTAATGGTCCTTGATGATTACCGGAACACAGCCCATGTAAAGGGCCTCAACCATCCTAGGACTAGCTACTTCGTACCCACTTGGGCAAATGCAGTACCGGCTCTTGCGGATCATACCGTAGTACGAAACGCCTTTTGGAAGGTACTTGTGGACTTGGATGTCTGCATCCTTGTTTTCCCAATGTTGTAGGAGGATCGGCCTGATGGGGCCGTGGACACCACCTGCAAAGAAAGCCAAGATTGGCCGTTTGGAAGGAGAGGGGCCGCCGAGGAGGTGATTCGTGCTACCGTCAGGGAGGAGGATTTCCGGGAAGGAGACGTCTTTCGTTGGGTTGAACCCTTCAGATGTGTTTGCGTTACATAGAGCTCGAATGGAGTTTTTGAAGAGGTTAGGGACTGCAGAAGAAAGTTCGGGACCCTGCAATGCAGCAATTGCCATCTGATTATTTTTTCTGAGAAACCAAAAATCAGTGCTTTTAAATCAAAAAACTTCCACCGATCACATTTCAACATAAAGTGTCGCGTGGAACAACTTAATTTGCAAGAATGTCTTCTTTTTGCTTTTTTGCTAAGTAATAATTTGCAAGAATGTCGGGTTCTTGCAAAAATACCTATGTTTTCATAACATTGTACTGGCAAATTTGAAGTGCTACCAAAATCCAGGTAATTCAAAAAAGTAGTACAACTCGAGAAAACTGTTAACTAAGGTAGCCTTCTGCTACCGTGAGAGCAGAAACTTAAAAGCAATGCAGTAATTACTTACCCAATCATGGCAAGCAAGCATGAAATGATCGGCCCCAAGGCTCCTATTCCAATATTGGTATTTTCGCGCGACAAGATGGACGTAATCTTTGATTGTTTGTTTCATAGGAGCCCAATCATGTTTCTTCCTCTCGTAAATGAAACGAACTATTGACGTAACGCTGAATGGGAGGAAAAAAACATGCGCTTTTTCAGGATCTTTGGTGCGGAACTGGCTAATCTCCATATGGTAAATGAAATTTCCCTCCATTGCGTATATGCTTTTGCACGGACCGTTGTGAAAAATTGGTGGCTCTCCTTCTTCATAGACAAATACCTTAAATTGTTTTTCCATTTCCAAGTAGCTCCTGGAGTTGCAATGAAAAAGAAGTGTTGAGAACCAAAGCTCGAACTTAATATACCAAACTTCAAATTTAGCTCGTAGTTTATTTAACTTTTCATTCGACGCAGTAATCCTTAACAAAACACTAATGTACTCACCGAAATTGCCACATTCTCGTAGAATAAAGTCCCAGAAGTGAGTAAATAAATGGTTTAACTTGCAAGGCAGATTATAGTGTTGAATACTAATCCAATTATTTGCTTCACGGAAATATCAATTGCTCGAGTTCCATTGGAAAAGTGATACACAACATTGACTTGGGTATCAACCGGATGAATTTCTTGGCATGACTCACTCCAACTATCCCATTAGTTACTTGATTAGTACGGTTATTAATCTGTTCTTATCATGACTCCAATGGATTATGTTAAATACTTGCCATAGGATGGTTATTATTCTATTCGAATGGTAAAACATATTTCTATTGGCAGATTAAAACAGAACACCTTTTCCTTTGTACAAACAGTTTTTCCTTACTATGAAGCAGTGAAATAAACTTCAAAAAAAAATCTCCTTTACGTTTTCTATCGGTATCAAGCCATACAATAACTAAGGGAAAGACATGAAAATATGAAAGTTGCAAGAATGAAAGAAAAGGTACCTGTGAAAAGCATTAGCGTTCCAGTACATCGGACCTGTGGGCACAAAGTCGGGGTCCTCTGTTTGATTTCCGTTAATTCTAGCTTCTTTTATTACAGCACGAGCTTTTCTAAGACGGGCTTCAATATTTTGTAAATGGCTAGGTTTTCTCTTTGGTATTGCCTTCATAGAAAGAGTGCGAGACTCATTCATGGAAGGAACAATATGGGATCTTCTTATGGTAGTATTTAAACTCTCTTCAATCTTCTCAACCTGTTGAATTGATATATACACCACTTCAATATTTTTCCCCGCTTGACTTACAACAAGTTTTCAAACACTAATCCTATCGATGCGATGCCAATGCTTGAAATCACTCTGCCGAAAACAAATATTGAAGCAAAACATCGATAAATTAAAGAGAATGACTCTATAGCCTTTTCATGTTTTTTAATGAATCAGATTGCATCAATAACAGCAATAATAAGAATATTAAAACAGAAAAAGGAAGGGAAATGATTTTCACTCCCCCCTTTATCCCCAAACACTCCCTTTTTTGTCTTTATTCACTTGAAAGTACCAAATAGCCCTTCATATGGAAAAAATACTCATGAGTTAAGGGTCATTTCATAATTTTAAGGTGAATAAAGACAAAAAAAAGGGAGTGTTTAATCGAACCACACTAAAATGTTAGCAAGGGAAAAAAAATGTTAGCAGCCTCAATATCACCTACTGCTTGTGATTAAGAGCAATATATAACCAATGCAACGTTCTTTCAATGACACAACGCAAATTCAAGTCGTCTCTATGCAGATGGCTAATTTACCTTCTTGAGAACATTAGCGTTCTGTTCGGTTAAGGTTTTTAACCCCAGTTTTCAGAACTGGTTTTCTAAAAAGAGGCCCATGGTGGGTCCCTCCCACCTTTAACCCCATAAAATAAAAAACCCCCATAAAAATCAAACAAAAAAGCTATGCAACTCCTGAAGGTAAAGGCCATTCACGGCTTCAATGCGATTAGAGAGAGAGAGGAGCCGCAAAAGCCCTAAATAGCACAAAGAAACAACGAATCTGCTCACCATAGTCGTCCGATCAAAGCCAACTCATCGATCCGCGTCACTTCCGTATTCAACGACTGAGATCAAGGTGTTGCAGAGAGCTCAGTCTCTTCCCCTGTTTTCTTCTTCCTTGTTCGATTTTTTAGTTTTTTTTATTTTAATTTTGTCTCGTATTTTCTTCCGGATTTTCTCGAGAAAAGTTGTTGCGGAAGGAGATGAAAGGGACGGAGGAAGAAGAGAATAGATTTGGAGGAAATTCGTGAAGACGAAGTGGACGAGTCTGAGGTGGAAGTGGATGAGGATGGGTAGGGGAGATGGAGTTATGGAGGAGAGAGAGACAAAGAGATGGAGATCGACGAAGAGAGAGATATGGTAGGTAGGAAGAAAGGTAAAGTTGTACGGAGGTAAAAAAAAAAACAATTTGGGAAACCAAACAAGGGCCGGGTCTCAAGACTGGGTTTCAAAGACTTAACCGGACATGGCCTAGATTGTTGAAGCAATGTTCTTTCAATGTTAAACACAATTTTTTTTTTTGAAAGTTTGTTGCAACACAAATTCAAGTCATCACTACGCAAATTGTTAACTTACTTTCACGAATCAAGATACACATTAAGAGCACTAGATAATCATAGGAAAAGTTTCTTTCCATGAAACAACACAAATTCAAGTCATCGTAAATTTAACTTACCAAAAAAAAAAAAAAAAGACGTGTAAAATCCAAATCCATTCCTCAATGGCTTTGTTTGGCAGAAAGCCAATAACAAAGTTAAGTTCATATGTCAAATTTGGTCTACCTCTCCTTTTAGTTCTATGTTCTACCATAATCATACTACTCTGCTTAACTACCCCATCTACTGATATAGGATAACCATGTACAAATCTATTCTCTCTCATCTTATCTCTTAGGACTCGGGCATGTCTATGTAGATTGGTAGATGTCGTAGTTTGAAAGGATCTAGGTTTGTTGGATATCACGGAACATGGTACCCTTTATAGAGCTCAATGGTGAAAATGGAATCATATAACGAACCTCAATTAATTGAGACTCGAGGCTCGGTTTGCTTAACATTATTTGTTTAGTGCTATACTGCTATGCATGCTTCTAGAAGAATCCCTAATTAAATTGGTAAAAGCAAGCAAACTCATTTTATGGTGTTTTATGCCTAGAACCCTTTTGTATTCTGTCATGGAGCCAGTGGCCCACTAGCTAGGGTGTAAAAACCCGTAATTTTTTAAATGATATTTAGAAAATAAAGTAGGGAAATTGTGAGGAATTGTTTAAAAAGTTAGATTGTGGGATAATTATGTGTTATAGTTTGGATTTGGGTCATTTTTATTACACACAAGTCATATAAGGGGTGTGTAGGATAATTATATGAATATGTGGTGTATGTATTCTCAGGAGGAGAGAGAGAATCACACTCCCTCCCCCATTTTTAACAGCCGGCTCTCCCTCTCTCTTATCCCTCTCTCATTTTCCCTTTATTTCTTCACCAAAATCCACACCAAAACCCAAATTCCTTCAAGATCCTCACTCAAACTAGTCTCCTACGCGTATTTGGAAGCTTGGGTTGCGTTAATTTCACTCCGGAAGCTCTCTCTTCGGTTGGAGTTTGCTAGGAGGAGCTAGGGTTCCACATTTGGCTTGATTTGAAGCTTGACCTTTGAGGTAGGGGAATCTCTTCTCTTACTAAGTGTGAATGTAAGTTTGACATGTGCATATCTCATACCTCTACTTGATTATTCCCCTTGATTGTTGATAAATCTTGAAAACCCACTTATTTCTAGTCTTTTCATTGATTGATCCTTTAGACCTATGATTGGTAGCTAAACCCCTTGCTAAGTTGATGATTCTACTCTCATTCATGTTTATTGGGTGTTTGTTGTTGAGAAAATTTGAGTTTGGGCATCATATTTGAGCTTTGGATTGAAACCCCATCGTTTGGAAAAAGCTGTGAAAATCTACTATTGTTCTATGCTAACAAATTGTACTGGGGCATCGATACCAAATTCCTGGGTATCGATACTAGGGGGTTCTGGTCGAATTTCTTGTACTTGGGTGTTGATACCAAATTTTGGGGTATCGATACCAGGGTGTTCTATTCGGACTTAGTGTGCTTGGGCATCGATACCAAGTTTTTGGGTATCGACACCCAGAGTGTCCTGGAACCTTGATTTTGCCTTAACACTTTTTCAACCTTCTAGCGCTTGGGGCCTTTCCTCAAGTTCGCTTAAAATCTCACTTGTTATTGGATGTATTGTTGATTGAGTTGCATGTTTAGTATCTCTTAAACTCCGGACGGGTTGTTTGATCTTATGTTCGAAATGCCCATCAATTACGTTTCATAACATAATGAATGCCTCGTGTTCTATTAATTACTTGTTGGTTAGTTCTCTTGTGATGATGATTACGAATATGCCTATCCTTGTACGCTAGACACGAGAATGAAATTGGTATTCGTTAAATGAAAGTGAGAACTTAAAACTATTGATACGGGGTCGTAAGATAGCCCAGAATGATACTAAGTCCGTCCTATGGACGTGTCGCTAGAAATATGCCTTGGCCAAGGGGAAGATTATACGGGGTTGTAAGATAGCCTGGAATGATACTAGGGCCGTCCTTTGGGCATGTCGCTAGAAATTTCTAAAATGTTTAACTTAAATGAATCGATGACACTATAAATCGAACGAAGTGGACACATATGAGAGATTGGGTACATGTTAGATACGTATCGGGCATATTTGGGTGAAAGTAAAGTAATCTAGGGACCTATATGCTTATGTTCACTTCATTAGACTCCCATAGACTCTTAAGCATCGTTGCGTGGCTTTCATCCTCATTTCTCATCCCGCACTTGTACTTCATTACATTTAGTTTTGGTAGACTTTTCACTACTAGGCTAGTGAGCTCATCCTAATAATTTCAGGTACCTCACACGGTGCATGATATGGATTGGCTTGGAGTGCAAGCATGCATATTTTTGAAAGCTCAAAGGAGGAGTTATAGCATCATCTTTGGACTTTATTTATTTTGAAATGAGATGATTTTGTAACTTCATTTGACATTTTTCTTTTGACTTGGGATTGTAATAACTTTTAAGATTTAACACTTTATATTTGGGGTACGGGTACCCATTGATTATTATGGATGTATGACCTTGACCTTATAGGGTGGACTTGAACTTTGACTTGGACTATTGAGTTTTGTTGACTTTCCACGTGGAATTATAATGCTTTTATCTTTTAAAATTTGAGGACGTGACATAGGGCCTCTCGAGTTAGCTAGGGCCACGGCCACCTAGGTTCGAATGTTTGGGCCAATGCTTAAATTACATTCCTTGCTGCTTGTTGAGGTTGCTATCCAAAAATCTTACACTTCATATGCGGAGAAATAAATTTATGTGTACCAGGACTAGTCACGGTAATGTACACACTCACCATAGATGGAAAAATTCAGAGATCGCAGCCCATCATCATTTTTTAGTATTATCTTGTGCTTACTACGTACACTTTGTGGTGCAGGAGTAAAATTGAAAACGGTTGAACCGAGGAGTCTTCTTTTATGTCTTTTAATAATTAGTCTAAGTATTTATTTATGCAATTTTAGTGTCATTTTAGTCATCCGAAAAGTCGTTGAGTCGTTGGATTGAAAACTCAACAGGATGGATGGCTGAGCTCCGATACCAATTTAATATTGGATTCGATATATGGGAAGGAAGAAAAATAAAAATAAAAATGACAAGGATAAAGCTCACCACCTAAGTAGAAACACTAACGAGATACAGATTATCACCACCCAAGGGGTCCAACAAAAGATACAGGGCTAGGGAATGCTCACCACTCAATGGAATCTACCAAAGAGATACAAAAACATAAAACTCGCCGCCAATTGAAAGTCCAACAAGATAAGAGTTAACAAGAAGATAATCTTCTTAACAAGCCAAAGGCTAAACTCAAATTCACTCTCTCTACTTGTTTCATTCACCACATAGGTTTAAATAGATAACTTGGAACATCGCTCCAAGCATAGGAAATGTAAAATTCAAATTCCAAGACTAACTTAATAAACCAAAAACTTTGACTACTAAAACTAGAAAGATTCTTTGAACGACTCAACGACTTTTCGGATGACTAAATTGTCGTATATTGGAGGCAAACTCTAATCAACTTGCGATTGTGAAACTGTCAAATCTTCGAACGAAAAAAATTCCTCCAACGACAAGTATGATGAAGATGAATTCCTAATTATCCGCAAATGTCAAAATTTTGCGGTCCTGGAAATTGAGCAATGCGATCTTATTATCGATGTTAATTCTGGCAATGGAGGAACGAATTGAGTACAAGCCTGGGGTTTTGATGGGTGGGAAACATCTTGTGCATGTTTATGGTGTTAGTCGATCAGTTGGATATTTCTTGGAGCCACTCATTGTGCTTGGATTTTTTGGGAAGAGACCCTTTCAATAAGGGTCAGCGGGATTACTAGTGACTCTGAGGATCCATCAGTTGATACTTTCCGATCCAAATTCCTACCAATCCTGAAGGGTTTCGGTGTTCCTTCAGAAGGATTGGACTTGAAAATAGAGTCGAGGGGTTCCTCCTCACGGTGGTGGAAAAGTTATTCTTGCAATTCCGATTGTCCAGAAAAGTTTAAATGTAGTTATATGGATTGATGAGGGGATCGTGAAGAGAATGGTCTGCGCAAGAGGAAGAAGAAAGGGGGGAAAAAAAGCGTCCACAAAGTCTCAAACTTCAAACAAAAGCACAGCAAATTCGAGGACGAATTCTTTCCACCCCGGAGAGAATGATACAAGAGCAAATAATGAAAACGGTTGAACTGGGAGTCTTCTTTTTTTTTATAATAATTATTAGTCTAAGTATTTACTTATACTGTTTTTAGTGTCATTTTAGTCGTCTGAAAAATCATTGAGTCATTCAAAGAGTCTTTCTAGTTTTTAGTAGTCAAAGTTTTTGGTTTATTAAGTTAGTCTTGGAAGTTGAAATTTACATTTCCTATGCTTGGACGGATGTTCCAATTTATCATTTTAAAAGAAATAGAATTTTTTTTATTATAGATATTTACAATATGTTTCCTATGGTAACTGGGTTCATGAATTACGGTCAACAAACAGTACAAACTAATGAGAGTTGAGTTAAATTAAATTGGCATTTGGCTGTTGTGAGAAGTATATCTATTTCTTGTTTTTGTTTTTGTAGCTCTTAGGAGGATTCCATTTGAGTGGTGAACGACCCCTATGCCCTGTATCCCTTTTCAAACACTTCGGGTGGTGATAATTTGTAACCCGTTGGCATTTCTAATTGGGTACTGAGCGTCTACCCTTTATCATTTATTTTTATTCCTCCCCATTTTCCAAATCCCGTATCACTGTGTTGGCCAAATATGTTCCCTTATATATCAAGACATTCACAAAAACATGATTAAAAAATCTTCAACTTTTTCCCTAAATATTTTGGCATTCCATTAACTCTAGCAAAGGGCCTCCTTTATTTATCGGGTATTTCTTTTGCGCAGCCATTCATTGAGAAAAGAACTAGTTACGCAAACTAGGCATTATTAGAAGATGTGTGTCTACAAATTGAGTAAAGTTCCACCCCTACAAATTGGATAATATACCATTCAAGTTATTTTTCATGCACTTCAACAATCACGAGATCCTCCATCCTCGAAAAATGTTTACTCCCAGCCCAAGCCATGCGCTTCGACTCAATATACCACTCTAAAAAAAACCCCAATTTAGACATGAGATTCTCTGTTCCCAAATATTTATCCTAACTCAGTGCAATTCAAACCCCGTTACAATTAGTCCCCTCTACCCAACTTCCCCAAGTTCCTAATTCACACACAAGGTCCTTTGTCTCAAATTTTTCTTATTCAAACCCAATGCATGCACTTCAAGCCCATGCGCCATTCATCTATTATGAAATTTGATATCTCACCACTTCATCGATGAACATGCATTTTATGGCATAGTGTGGTTCACTACATATTTGATGCAATGGCGGTGTGGCCGAGGCTGTCGAATGATTGCTATTTAGGAGTTTTTTTTCTTCTTTTGTGTTCCTTTTTTTCATTCAACCTTTGCTTAGATTCCCCTCCCCTTCTCCTAACTCGATATACCCGTTGTCAAGTTTCTCTATATAGTGAATAATTTTGCCCCGACTCGATGGATCCATTGTCAAGTTTCTCCATATATCGAATATTTTTGCAGTCTAAAAACAATTATGCATTTTGTATGGATCCCATCCTCAACCCTCCCCAATAACACACAAATTTATAATCCCTAGATACTTATTGGTAATAATTTTTTCATTCCATTTTCTTATAAATGTCTAAAATTTATCTTGCAATGTTAAAAATTACACACAGCCCAATTTTAAGGCACCCTAAAAGATACTATTTTGAAGCGCATTTACAAAAATAATAATAAAAAAATAAATTGGGTGCGAAAAATCATTTCCCTTACAGGCAGAGAGCTAAATATATACTTAGTTTTTTTGCATATGCATGAATAGATAGTTGCAGATTACAGAGAGAGAGAGAGAGAGAGAGAGAGAGAGAGAGAGAGAGAAAGCATACATATCAGTGACACACACATACAATATACGTGAATACATTCATAGAAAGAAAACAAATACAACTCATGATATACACAGAAACAGAGTAAAAACAGAGCACTTACAGTTGTCTGGATTTCAATGGCTTCCGCGGCGAGCAGCGGCGGTGGCGAATTCGAAGAACCGTTAAGTTTGACGGACGACCCACCTGGGATATCAACCTGTTGTCCATGAATACTTCCATTTCCACCGACCAATCTTGCACGCCAATCTGTAACATCTAAACGGGGCCCACTTCCCTCCTCAGATGAAACAGAGCTAGTTCTGTATGGACCCAACGATTCACCAACTTCCGAAGAAGAAGAAGATGACATAGTAACAAAATTCCACGAACCCCAATTGAAATTCTTTGCAGAAAATAAACCCAATAAACTGGATACAACAATCAGTGGTACAATTAGCCAAACAAGCCTTGAAGAATATGATGATGAACAGGAACAGAGTCTTTTGATCTTCTCCACCATCTCTCTCTCTCTCTCTCTCTAGAGAACCAAAAAAAACTCTATTTGACCGCTTGCTCTCTCTCTAGATATATGCATGTATAGGTATTGGTAGATACATGTTTGTTTCATGTATGGTTAATTTGTGGGTGGGTAACAGCAGAGTGGATCTTCTCTCTCTCTCTCTCTCTCTCTCTCTCTCTCTCTCTCTCTCTCTCTCTCTCTCTCTCTCTCTTGTGGGTAAAGTTGAAGTGGGGAAGAGGTGCTTGGGGGCATGAGCAGAGGCAACAATTGGGGAGAGATGGTTGCGCCAACAGTGCAAGCGTCTCTCTCTCTCTCTCTCCCCTCTGTTTTTGAGCCCCCATGCAAAATATGTAAGTTCTTTACTTTATTTCCATTTTTGCCTCTATCCACTGATTATGTCATAAATATTTCAGATTTTTATCATCTGTAATTATTCAGTAGTCTCGGAACCCAATTACGTGGTATTCTAGATTATTCTAGTATCACACATTTACGTAGAGTTCACGCATTTAGTCAGGAGTACCACGGGAATGTATTGTGTTAAAGTATCTCGGAGCATCACGTGACTGTATTCCGAGAGCACTGAAAAATTTTATAGGCTATTTTGTATGGGAGTAATTAATTGTTTATCGTGCTCGATCGGCCAGTGGGAAAATATTGGGAAACGGCTGTGAATTCACGCCGAGGTATTATTATGGTCTCAAGAGTAATTAATATTTATAAACCCAATATATTGAAATCACATTTGTACCAAGTTTGTATAATTCTATAAATCTCTTTTATTGTTTTATGGTTTCCAAATATGACAACAAAAACTAATGGAGAGGATTTAAATCTCAAATGCAAAAAAAAAAAAAATGAATAAAAACAAAATGAATAATCCAATAATCCGGATTATGGATTATTTGCCAAATGAGGCCTAAGCCACGCTCCATTATTTTATCTTATCATATCCATTCTATGGTGATTTAAGAAAAATGTTTTTGTGACGTGACACATACTTGAAAGAGCATATTCTAGCTCGATGACATATAATGGGGGTACTAGATCACCTGTTCCCAAATTCCCATGTTCTTCTGTTGCAGGGGGGTTTGGGTCATTGGATCACACATAAATTTTTAAAACAAAAAAATAAAATTCATTATCCAATGGCCCAAAACCCCCCTGCAATAGAGGAACGGGGGATTTGGGATTTGGGAACAGGTGATCTGGTTCCCATATAATGAACCATCTCTCCTTAAGATCACACCATTATTTTATTTTATTTTAGATTTGATGATTGCTTGTACGTTTAACTTAATTTGTAAATTTATTAGGTTGCTAAGACAAAAGTGATGTATCCTTATGAAATAGAACCGCAAATAGAACATTAATGTTTTAATATTGTTTATATCCCTTTTAGTCGAGGACGAGCAGATTTTTTTTTTATTCGCCATTCCTAATCTATTACATGGGAGAGGGGGGAATGAGACTCGATCCCGGAATGCAGATTTTAATTTTAAGCGGGTGATTATATTAATTGTTAAAAATAATTGTAACAAATATCTAATATTGTTCTTATATAATAGAGTAGCATTATTTTTTACATTTTAATTTGAGTGTGAATGTCTTTTTTCAAAAATTATTAATCCATTTCTGGGTATGGTGGAAATTGAACTTCCTCTAAGTTATTCTTTCCTTTTTTGTTTACCTTCTTGCACTAAATCCCTGATATTCAAAGTCAAACAAAACATGAAAACAACATATTTAATGTGTATCTTTAATTACTCCTATATTGTAGATTCCCTAATTAGGTCTAGTTTTTCGTTTGATAAAATGAGAATCTCACAAAATCAATGAGTTGATTTTATCAAATGAGGAAACCAGTTGCTAAAATCAACCCATTTTCATTTGCTAAAATGAGTTGATTTTAGCAATGGTTTCCTCGTTTGCTAAATTCAACCCATTAATTTTATTCATCTACTACTTCGTTTATACATCCGATTTTATATCTGATAAATCTTTCTTTTTTAAAATTTTATATCCGAGAAATCTTTCTTTTTAATATGCAAAATGAGACAAGGAACGGAATAGATATCAAAATGTATTTATTTTTTTAAAGAAAAGAAAGAAAGAAAAAACATGGGAAGGGGTATTTGGGACATTTCACTTGTAGTTCACACCTCAACCTTCATGTGTCATCTTTATATCCTTCTCGTGCATTGCCACCTCTTCTTCGTAACGTAGAAATTCATTAATTGCTCTCTTTCAAAGCGTCAGAAATAAAAACTTTACGACAGTTTCTTTCTTTTTAACCAACCTCCTGTAATCAGTTCTGGCAGTATCTCTTTTTTTTATTTTTTAATTATTATAATTGTATGTATGGGTCAGCCTGCACATCCCTCGATTAATTTTGAATCCCTAAAGTTAACCTCCACTGGCGCTAAAGTTTGGAATGTAAATGTTTGATCTCCGTGAGAATGAAAAATATGACTTCGTGGAAGAACATTTATTACTTTCTCAGTGGTGCATGTATGTATGTCAATATATTGTATAACCACAGACAGATATAAGAGGGTCACGCGGGAGCACATGCTCCTGCTCAAAACTAATGTTATATAGCATAATTATGTAATACAGTATAATGTTAGATTAGGCATTTAGTGTACACACTTATGTATATCTCAATAATAAAAATGTAGAATTAATTTTATGTTTCAACTTTCGTTGGCTGGTTTATTTATAATTATTAGTTTACAAAATTGTTTGTTTATTTTAAGTTTATCTTTTGATTTTCTTTATTTTTAACATCATGGAAGAATACGTTAAAAAAAAATCATCAATAAAGCCATCTCGATCATTCTAAAGACTTGTCAATGTCAATGTGAACTATACTCTAAAAGTTTTGTCTAAGATTGTGTGCTTATTTTTTGATCAATTTTTATAAAAAGTACGCATTACAAATTTTATAGTCCATAATAAATGTCTTAATTTAGCAATTCATTGATCAGAGAAAAAATTCCACAATTATAATTCATAAAGTGCCTTCACTGGGTTGGATTCCTGGATTTGTCCCTCTGTAAGTATAACTACCTATGTACACGTATTGTAACTTGTAAGTATGCTTTTTTGTCTACTTGTACGTATCGGTCCTAAATTTAGGAGGGGCTCATGATATACATGCATCCCTACGGCAAAGGAGAAGATCCAAAACAGCAAACACTGCCTGCTAATCATTCTTTTTGGAATATAGCTGCTGGGTTTGAAGTTTCCAGGCAGAGAGAGATTCAAGTGCAGAAAAAATAAGGAGAACCTTCACGTACTGCGTTACTATATTCTCGTAGTAACCTCAATTATGAATCTTCTGAAATCTTTATTTGAAATCGGAATCGTTCATGTTTTGAAGAATGTTGAGCACATTATGGGTACAAAAAATTATGATCATCGAAGATTGGTAGACACAAAATTGAGACAAATTTGTCTTACAGTTTATTCTCCAAATGATAAATGATATTGGCCATCCATTTTCGTGAAATAAATGATATCCGACGATATGGCTACAGATATCCAATTAATTTGATTTTTTATATGAATGATCAACTCAATATTCCTGACAAATCGAACGGCTCCGGTCCCAAATATAGATTATAGAGGACCCACAATTAATGTTACTACAGATGTGTAGTGACATGGGTCTCTACGGGGACCTATAGATATTTGCCGACTTGGGGTTCCCGTAGTGACCCAAGTGACTTTAATTGTGGGCCCTCTGAAATCTCTATTTGGAATCGAAACCGTACCGTTCATTTTTTATCCCAAAAAATACAAGTTCTAAAAAATGCCAAAAATAAAAACATTAGGAAAAAAAAAATAAAAACTTATTTGCTTCATTACATGGGAGAAAAATGTCCAAATCTAGGTGGGGTGAGAGAGAATTGGGTCTCGGTAGACATGGTGTATGAGAAAGAGAGAGATCGGAATGATCTCCTCACGATGCTTTCTAGAAATCCATTTGGTCCCTGCCCATTCCAAGCAAGGTTAGAATGTTTTTATGTCACTGCTCCCAAAATGCTCTTGTTGTCCTTTTTAACCTGAATCGGAAGCATATTGATTTATCACCCTTATGCCCGAGATGTAAATGCGCTAATGAGACTGTTGAACACTTGCTTTTCCAATGTAAATTGTCAAGAGATGTGTGGTTGATGTCTCCCTTTGCTTATACCGTGTCCACCTCTTAGAATTCCCTTTCCTTTCTTGATTGGTGGAAATCTATTTCTCAACGCCTACATGATAGGGATTCTGATTTTGATATGATTGGTCTCTTAGCTTCTATCTACTAGTATATATGGAAGGGCAGGAAAAAAAACCTTTTTTGATCTCCAACATTGGGCAAGTGCTACAATCCTGAAAAAGGCTCTCTTTTTTAGTTCTGAAGTGAAAGCAGCCATCTTAGTAAAGCATCAACCCCAAAGGAATGATATCCTTGTCGCATCTCCTATATGGTTGCCCCCTCCATCTGGTATTGTTAAGCTTAATGTCGATGGCACAGTCAATAGGCAGAAGGGTATTGTTGGTGTTGGTATCATGGCCTGGGACCATCTTGACAATATTTTGGGGACTGGCTCTATCCCATTTACTGGATTCTACACCCCGAGATCTACTGAAGCCTTGGGTTTTCGGAAAGCTCTAGTCTTTGCTGCCCATAGAAATTTATCGAGTGTTATTGTGGAAGGCGGCTCTGCTCAAATTGTTCAAGCAATTACACATGAGGGACCGGAAGAACTTTTCTGATCGTAGCTCTATTAGCTCCGACTGTTTAGAGCTTGTGCCTCTTTTTTCCTCTTGTATTTTTCTTCATACTACGCGTTTTTGTAATAGGGTAGCCCATTCGTTGGCTAAGAAATCCCTATTAGGTGCTCGATTGGAAGATTGAGGAGGTCCTATTCCTCAATGGCTCACCAATCTTGCCCTTGATGATGTCCGGTCTTCGGACCTTGATTCTACTTAAATAAAATTCATCTTCTTTCCGTGAAAATAAAAATAAAAAAGTCTGATAGCCTGAGCATCCAATACGGCTGGTGAGGATAAAAATGTCAAGCCACTTCCCGTTTGGATGACGTATTAGTTTTGGAGGGATTAAATAGTAAAACCTTGTTTGGATGCAGTATTGGCAAGAGGGATGAGTGGGGTTGGGTTAATTAGTCCCCCTTCCCCTCCCAAAACAACCCATGACTAATTAATCCTTAGTTTCAATAGTAATGGCCCTCCATGACTATTTATGAGTAGGGGAGGGGGTGTCTATGTTTAGTCATGGGAGATTAGCTCCCCATTTTACCACCCTACCCCCATGCAATTTCCTTCAGATAAAAAAATAAAGTACTTCCGCTCATAATTTTTTGTTTATTTTTGCACCAAATTATCTTTAATTCGATACAAATAAATTAAAAAAAATTATACTTTAGAATTTTACATTGTTTGCTTGTTGAGTTGCTTTGCACTATCCTTTGGATAAAAAAATAAAGTATTTCCACATTTTTTTTTTGCACCAAATTAAACTACTAATAGAGATCTTAATTCGATACAAAAAAATTAAAAAATTTATACTTTAGAATTTTACATTGTTGGCTTGTAGGCTTGTTGATTTCTTGAGTAAATTTTAATATTTAATATTATTAATTTATACTATAAAAGAATATCGAAAAGAATTACTCCATTATAACATATTTTTTGACAAATTTAACAAAAAATTAATTTTGGTATTTATATAATTATGTAAATACATAATCTAATATATGCATTACCAAGGGCAAGAAAGTCTTTTGACATGATTTTACATCATCCACCCTTCTTATCTCCACTTTTTTATCCCTCATCCAAACCATGTACTATTTAATCCTCCTTCTTAACTGTCACATCAATGTGGGTCCACCCTTCTTTTTTAATCTCCCCGACTATTTTATCTCCCCTTACTATTTAATCCCTCCAAAACCAATACGCCATCCAAACGGGCTCTGAGGGGATAAAATAGTCGAGGTGATTAAATAAGAAGGGTGGACCCACATTGATGTGCCAGTTAAGAAGGGTAGATTAAATAGTACATGGTTTGGATGATGGATAATAAAAGGGGGGGGGATAAGGAGGGTGGATGATATAAAATTATCAAATTGACTATATTACCCTTGTTAATTCACATTTAGAATATGCATATAAACAATTAAATAAATATCAAAATTAATTAATGTGATATATTTTTCAATTATAAACTATCATTTCCCAGAAACCATCCCATCCGTTGGATCCTAATTCGGTTTTGTCACAGCCACACTAGATAACTTTTTCTCCTTTTATTTACATCACCTAAGAAACATCCACAATTCCCTGTTCATCTTCCTCATCAGACCACAACGAAACAAATCTGG
Source organism: Vaccinium myrtillus (assembly GCA_016920895.1). NCBI lineage: Eukaryota > Viridiplantae > Streptophyta > Magnoliopsida > Ericales > Ericaceae > Vaccinium > Vaccinium myrtillus. The sequence continues at coordinate 11,752,052 of CM029280.1, forward strand.
GCCTCTCTCTCTCTCTCTCTCTCTCTCTCTCTCTCTCTACGCATCAACCCCAATCGCTCCTGTAACTTCGGATGTCGCCGGTATGGTGATCCAACCCACCTCATCTCTCTCAAAAATCCCAAGATTTTCAATTTTTTAGAGTTTTTTTCCCCATTTAATTTTTGCTATGTACTGTTGTTTTGGTTTCTGAGCTTTTTGGAAGTTGATTTAGAGAGAAGGGAGTGGGGGTAGGGAGGTAAAAATGGACTGGATATCAGTCATGACTAAATATAAGCACCCCCCTGATGCTTATATTTAGTCAGGCTTTGCCCTGACTATTCGGAGAACAAGGATGAGTGATCAGGAGATCGAGGTTTTGGCCAGCCAAACAATGGGCTATTCAGAGAACCAAGACTATTTAGCCCAAACCAATCATCCTTCTTCTATAAACGCCATCCAGTCAACCTTAAGGCCTCATTTGGATGCAGCACTAAGAAGGGGATGAAGCAATCCGGCTGGATGAGGAGGTGATGGGACGTTTAGCCCATGGTTTGGGAATAAAAAACGCACCCCGACTAAATAGCCGCCGGCTAAATAATGGGAGAACCCGAACTAAATAAAAGGAGGGGGAGGGGTGTTTATGTTTAGTCCTAGGGGATGAGGGAAAAGAATTACATGGGTACCCTTCTTCTTCTTCTTTGTTTCGGGCCTTTCGACAACAGATATGGGAAAAAAAAAATTAGATCTAGGAATTTTAAAAAATACATACAATCAAGGAAAAAAAAACACATCTGGGTGAGGGATTTGGCGGGTAATTGTTGGACCATCGCCGTCGTCTTCGTGGGACATCCGCCGTCGGACCAGTCATGAGGGTTTCGTGGGGTTTGAGTTGCAGAGAGAGCACACAGGAAGAAGAAGAAGAAGAAGAAGAAGAAGAAGAAGAAGAAGAAGAAGAAGAAGAAGAAGAGAGAGAGAGAGAGAGAGAGAGAGAGAGAGAGAGAGAGAGCGCTCTCTCTTGATGGGTTTTTAATTAGGGTAACAAGTACACTTCATTCCCCTACATTTAATTAGGCATAACCCTCAAGCCCTATGGTTAAAAAAAATATTAATAACTACTCCCTCCGTCCCTTTTTAAATGTGTTACTTCGTAAATCCAACTTATTAAATAAACATCATCATTACACCTTTCACATCAACTTTTTCTTCCACTTTACACTTTTCACATCAACTTTTACCCCTACTTTCCAAAATTATCCTCCACTTTTACCCATTAACTTTTTGCCCACTAACTTTTCAAAGGGCAAAATGATAATTGTATAAATTTTTACCCATTAACTTTTCAAACCACACACTTATTTAGGGACAACCCAAAATGGAAATGTCTACATTTAAAAAGGGACGGAGGGAGTAGTAACTAATAAAACTATTTTTCGTTTATTAGAAAAAAAATATATGCTTTTAATATTTAATATTCTTAATTTATATATAAAAAATATATTAAAATGAAGTATTATAACTTAATTGTTGACAAATATAACAAAATAATTAATTTTTGCATTTATATAATTATTTAAATGTATAATCTAATATGGGCATTTCACAAGGGTAAAATAGTCATTTGACTGATTTTTACATCATGTACCCTCTTTATCCCTCCTTTTTAATCTCTCGTCCAAACAATCGACTATTTAATCTCTCATTCTTAACTGTCACATCAATGTGGGGTCACCCTTCTTGTTTAATCCTCCTGATTATTTTATCTCTTGTTACTATTTAATCCCTCCAAAACTAATACGTCATCCAAACGGGCCGTAAGTATTCTCGGCATCATAGGAAGGAGGTTATCTTATTCACATCCCCTCCTGAAAGGGTTACGGAAGCACCACTTTGGAGCCCACTAACACTTCATCGTAATAATTTGAACCAGTCATCTTGTAAAACCCGCAGAGTAGTGTGTCTATGGCTCTATGCAAAAAATCAGCTTGACCAAATATTAATAAGTATATCAAAAATTGAATTTCCGTGCAAAAAGCAACGGCCTAGATTATTTCAGAAGTTCAAATACACTTTCAACAGTGCTATGGGTACACTAAACTCACGTATCCCAATTACATCACCAATGCATCACAACTGTCCATCTCAGAAATCAATGTTTTGGATTTTTAATAAACTCTTCCGTGAATAGTTTATTAAAATCCAAAAAGTCAAACATGCTTTTGGACGGTTGTGATGTTGATTTCAGAAAAGAACCGTTTATATGTGTTAGTGTGCCCGGCCTCGTTTGATTCGCGGATTAAAATAGGTGGGATTAATAATCCGGGATTGGTAGTCCCGGATTATTTATCCTGATATTAATTTCATCCCTAAGCTACCCAATCCCATGTTTGATTCACGTGGGATTATTTATGGGATACATTTTTTAAATCAAAAACATTTTTGTTTGAAAAAAAAAGAGTTAAAAGATTTTTTTTTTTTTAAAAAAAATATTTGTGGCAAACAATTTTTGAAAAAAATTTATTTTGAAAAAAATTTAAAAAAAAAATTGTTTAAAACAAATATTTTATTTTAAAAAATTATTATTTCCAAAATAATTTATTAAAAAAAGTTTTTTTATAAAATATTATTTCCAAATGATTTTTTTAGATATATTTATTTTTTTGGAAAACCTTTTTTTGTATAAATAGAGTTTTCTTAGATAAATAATTATTTCAAAAAAAAAATTAGATAATATTATTTTTCTATAAAAAAATTTTAAAAAATTTAGATTTTTTTTTGGAAAACATTTTTTAAAAATAATTTTTTTACAGAAAATATTATTTCAAAATTTGAAAATACATTTATAAATTTTAATTTTTTCTGTAAATCATTTTTTTAAAAAACAATTTTGAAAATACTTTTTGAGAACAATTCGAATTCATCTGAATATTTTCGTAAACAATCTCATCTTTGTCAATCCCACTCAATCCCACCTCCCCCGGGATTATTTAGTACCCCGCATATAAGGATAAAAATAATACAGGGATTAACAATCCTGAGCATCATTTGGGAACCAAACATGGGATAAGCCAAGAAGTGATACAATTAGTTTTATCTGAAACAGGCCTTAGAGTATGATGTGGTGTACCCATGTCATTTTCCTAAAGGGTAATTCTATTTACAACCCTTTTTCCCTCAATACAACCCATGCAAAATAAATACCAAAACCTTCCTCGCGAAAAGACCATTTAGCCCCTCAAATTACTTCATACCAACCCTCCCCACTTTTTCCCAATTGCTAATACCAACCCAGTGCATCTTCTTCTTCCTTCAGCTCCATCGTTTTCTCACTCTTCTCCCTCTCACGTCGAAAAAATCCCTCCTCTTCTTCCTCCTCCTCCAGCCATTAACCTCCATTGTCCTCCCCTGCCCCTCATCTCTCCTCTCTCTCTCAATGGAGAATCTTGTTGAATCAATGGAGGGATCTTTTCCCTCACTAGATTTGGGAGAAGAGCTCCAAAGAGTATTGGAGCAATTTACAACTCAAAGTCCACCAATGGATGCACAAATACAGACCAAGAGTAACCCGGACATGAAGATTTTCGAGCAAAAAACAACTCAAGAGTAACCCATTGTTTTTTCGATTTATCAGTCGCTTTTTGTTCGAAACGGTACCACAGTCCCGAAAATCGTAATACATTTCGGTATTTAATACCCGAAATTTACCTATAAAACCGGGAGTTTATATCTGAAATTGGTGATGGTAGTTAATATCCGCAATATTGACCATAATTCAGTAGTTTGTATCTGAATTATGTGCTTAGTTTCTAGAGTAAATATCCGAAATGTGCCAAAACCAGACGAGTAAAATAGCGGCGATTTCTTTGACTGGTTCGACGGAGAGGGCGATGGCCGAGGTCAGACGGAGGGAGGAGGGAAGAGAAAAGGGTTTTGAGAGTTTTGAATGTTGAAATTTGGGACAAAAATAAGGAGGGGCAATTTTGGAAATGTGCATGGTTATATGAAGCAAAAATAAAAATTTACCACATCAGCAGGGTTGTATTTAGCAAAAGCGCTCTATGAAGTCGAAAAAGGGTCGTAAATAGACTACCCTTTCCTAAAAGGACAAATTTTGAATGCGACTCGCAGTTGGTACGTTGAAGATAGCTGATAGTCTGATAGATTTCCTTCCGAAGAATCCGAACGTGCAAATGTGCGTGAGTTGCAGTTCCCTAACGTGCGCGTGAGAGAATGGTGGAGCTAGCATCACAAACGATTATATGTTCGTTGACGAAATCAGATATTCCTTCTCCCTTCTCATGATCTGATCTCCCGCCGACATCTTCTTCATCCCCATGGACGGACCTAGGAAACATCAGGTTCTCTCTCTCTCTCTCGCGCACATTCACACACTTGATTCATTAATTGACTAAACATGTCCTCATCGATCGACTTATTATTAAGGTGTTGGGTCCTGATTGCGATGAATTCTTCTAAAATTGTTTCGTTTTGGGGTTTACTTTCGAAATATCTTGTACTTTAGTAAATGATTTGCAGATATCAAATGTTGTTGTCATGTTTCTGACTTGTTTCGAATGTCGATTTTGTGCAATTAATTATTTGATTAATGGGGGCTTGATCAGGTTTCGTTGCGTGGGGCGAGTGCCAAGGAAATCACAAGGGATGCTCTTCTGGAGAGGGTCTCCCAAGAAAGGGAGCTCCGTGACTACACGCGCCGCGCTACGGCAGCCGCCCTCTTTATCCAGGTGCATTTGGCATTCCTCTGTTTTTCATTTACTAGCATTTGGTTCGTCTTTATTTTGGTATTTTGGACTTTGTCTGTTAACTAATAATAATATTTATTCGTAGAAAAGAAACGAACCTTTTACGTGTGGCTAGAATCTCTAACAAATAGGAGTAACAATCATGTGCTGGTATTCTGATTACAAAGTCGGCTGTAAGATATGAATACATGTTAGTGGTTTGTTTGCAAGCAAAGCTTAAGCTATTGGAGAGAAGGATAACGTTATAGTTTGTCCTCTATAAGTGAAGGATCAAATTCTAATCATTGGATCGGTTACGCATCAGTGATGGCGAACTTGGGGCGAGGTATAGTCCACGAGAGAGGCTAGCTATCGTTCTAGAAGAAATTCTTATTGACTCTCTTGAATCTACCAGAGAACCTTGAATCCATGAGGAATATGGTGTGGGTAAATTTTGATCGAACTAATTTCCTCAAGGAATACACCCTTGTTTGTTGTCGAAACTGTCCAACATGGAACAGTTAACGAAATAACACAAATTTGCAGTGAAAACAAATTTCAAGAATCCTAAGGCTTGTAGAGCAAGAAAACTAAAAATTTTGAAAATCAGAATATAGAAGTTGGCGAGATGTTGTCCCACATTATTCTCTCTATCTTGGGCTGCTTATTGTTGTAATATGTGCAGAAAAATTGCAGAGAGTACTGGTAGTTTCACTTGACAAATACCTACCTCAAAATGCATTGATATTCAAATTTGGTTCGCAAAGGACTTTGAAGTAACATATCATGATTGGACCTTAAAGGCTTATACAACAGCATACAAGCGACAAAACTCATGTCACATATTCTGCTCATTCTCTAGGCTACCTTCATATGTTTGCAATGTCAACCCAAATGCTTTAACCTACGAGCTTTACTAGCCATGAGAAGAAAATTAGATAAAACTTTATCATTTGTGCTTTTTTCCATAGTAGTTTCGAACATAGGTCCACTAGCTCAAATTTGATAGCCCCTTCTTTGATTTCTTGGACTTCGACTAGTATAGGTTTTTTGCAGTGAATGCCCTTTAGAGGTAATTTTGGCATGAGTGTTCATGCTTTAGTGTTTTGACTTGTATTTGTTCCTTCAATAATTGCTCATAGATTCGAAAAATCCCATTATTTTTCTGCAAGTGGACCATAACTGCTCGACGATATGCAGAGAGTTTGGAGGCGCTACTATGCGATGAAGGTAGAAGCTAGCAAGTTCCAAGAGGAGTGGGAAATGATGTTTGACCCTCATGATCTTTCCATAACCAAATCATGGATCTCCAGCAGCTTCTTGAGACCTTTTCTTTTCTTTGTTACATGTTTATCAACTCGATGTCAAAAAATAAGAACGAGAGATGTACAGTGTGTGCGGACTTGCTTCAGAATCTTACTGGAGAGCATGAATTCAACAGGTATACCATTTGTTGTTCTACCTTCCCATCCATAATTCAGTCTATATTGGGTTTTAGGTTGTAAATCCCCTCCATAACGGTTGTTATTTTGGAAAGTTCCTTCGTTTATATAGTAGTGCGTCTCCAACTATCCTTCAATCTTCAAAATGAACACTCAATTTTGGTTCTTCATGTATGAAGACCCTTCAATTTATAGAGATAACTTTTTACATGATCAAATATGCGCAAGTGTTATTCAATTATCAGATTGTTTTAAATTAGTACCATTACAAGGGTATTCACGATACCTTTAAAATGCCAATGATGCATATATTTGATTGATGCTTGAATGTTTGGTAATTCACATTTTGGAGGGAAGTGATGGATGGTTGAGTTGCGAGGAAATTATTGGAAGGATGATGGTAGGTATAGAGAGCTGCCATTGGAATTTGAATGAATAGCAGTAGACGAAGATAGGAATAGAGAATTGTGGTTCGAATTTGAACGAATGTTAGTAATATCTGAATTAGTTTTCTAACTAACAAATAACATTTTTGTTGTCCAAAATGAAGAATTGGGTTGGAAATGATCTAATAAGTACCATGCACTTTGCAGTGATGCTTTAAATTGTGTAGTTCTTATTTCGTTAGCTGTTCTTATATTTTTGCCAGATGATTCAACTGCTCATGTACTGATCTTTCGGGTTGTCTTCAATTTTAGATCCTGCGAAAAGTTTTTGCTCTCTGGCAATAGGCACACAAGATGAGAGGCGCATATGGATTTATCAATCAAGGAAGCTAATTTCTCTATGCTTATTTATTCTTGGAGCGTGTGATGATTCCCATCAAGATATTGTTGCTCTTACGTCTCAGGCTATGCGTTTGGCTGTTGTCTTGACTGATGTCAAGGGTTGGAAATGCATTGCGGATGATGATCTTAATGATGCAGACATAGCAATTACTGATTTGATTGACTTTATGGGAAGTGAGAAAAGTGGACTGTACCTTCATGTTAGAAGATACTTTGAAAAATTGGATGCTTCTTTTTCTTTAATTGAATCTCCAAGCACCACTGAGGATCAACTCTTGATTACTGCGAGTGCTCTGACTTTGGCCTTACGGCCTATTCATCGTGCAAATACAAATGACCCCAGTGACTTAGCTGGGCATAATGCTGCTGAGCTGTACTGTGTGTTTGTTCTCACAATCCCTTGGCTTGCTCAACGGCTACCAGCCCCGCTCTTACCTGCTCTCCAGCACAAGTCTATTTTATCAATTTGCTTCAGGACACTAATGGTATAGTTCAATCATCAATGACTGAGAACTAAGTTTAATTGTAGTATTTTAGCTCGTGCTCGAAAGTCCTTGATTTTAGAGAGGAAAAAATGTGCATCCTATAATGTATAGAAATCAAATAATATTCCTATTGTTTAGGTGTCTCTCTATGATAAAAATGCATCCATAAGGGGAAAAGTTTGCATTTACCACATTGTTTTGGTCTGTGTAGATAACCCAGATACCAAAAAGGTTCCTCAACCTGTCAGCTAACTACGTATACGTGGTATAAAATAAAGAGCTTTGGTACCTAATTTGTACACACACACACACACACACACACACACACATGCATATGTACTGTGTACATACCTGCCGTTTTTTTGGTCTTCTATTTGTTATGGAAACAGTTAAAGGGACAATCGTGATTGCTGACTCGCTCGTCACAGTAGCCCCACTTTGGCCAACGTTAGACACAGAGAGAGTTGTTGACCAAGCCTTGTGCTTTTTGGTGGAGAAGTATCATACCTACCATGCTAGTCACCAATTGATTGATACAGCTGCCAAGGTATCATTCGGTACTTACCTCTGCCGCACCCATGATGGATTCGAAGTGTGGTCCTAGGATGTAGAAGATGTTGAGATACCTCCATCTTGTTTAACAAAATAGGTTATGTCACCTGTCTACAGGATAGCTGGCCTCTGTGTTTCAACCGCCCTTTATTGGCGGGTCCTCCATGCAGTTTTTAAAATGGTCAACCTCTATAGAACCACTCCTTCCTTGCAAGCACAAGTGAAGCTTACTCCCATTGCCATCCTCTCTCTCACTAAGGTTGCACGTGCACTCTCCTTACTATATCAGGCAATTTATGGCCCTTGAAGTACTGTTAAAACATGCCACCACATCTTCTACCCTTTGGACAGATACAGGGTGGCATCATAGATAACGTCAATGTCTTCATAGACATATGGTGAACTTTTAAACGTCTGTCGATCCTATTGATGTTAAATTGATATAATTAATATCTAACTTACAGCTGTAACAAACAGAAATGAAGCTGGCATATGTCTCAAGGGTTATTATGTCAAACATCTTCCTATTAATTGCCTCCTGTAGTAGTTTCTTCTTTGTTTAGCGTCTTACCTTGTAGTAATGCTTGAAACATACGGGAGCTGATCAAACTATGGCAGGTGATGGCAGATCCTGAAAGAGAAAATTTTAAAGGAAATTTCAGAGGTGGATCAGGCGAAGTTCAACTCTCATTACAGCACGATGCCCCAAGTTGGTTGGCTTCTTGCAAATGTTCTTTGCTTTTCAACAGTGTCTGGCAATTATGGGATTCCTGGAAACTTCACTCAAGACCTAGACTACGATTCCTATGTCCAGGTTGTCATCATCCTTTCAGAGAACTTACTAACTTGGTTGGATGATTCTGGATGGGTAAAAAAGGAGAGCCAACAATTCCAGGTTCAATCTGAATCTTCTGGAGAGCCTGTTGATTCACAGTCATTGAAGGTATCATACATTGACTTTTATAAGCCTGTTTATCAGCAATGGCATCTTGTCAAACTATTAGCCTTGGTGAAAGGAGGTTTTGGGTGTGGGGTTGGTAATCCACTGTCAAACAATCTCGATTCTTTGAGGAAGTGTGATCTGCTTGATGTTGCATATTACTATTCATACATGATAAGAATATTTTCGCTACTGAATCCTGTGGTTGGGTGTTTACCTGTTCTCAACGTGCTGTCTTTTACTCCTGGATTTCTTGCCAATCTATGGGAAGCACTGGAAAGACTGATGTTTCCTGGAAAGAATCATCTTAATGGAGATAATTATCTTTCTCCAAATAGAGACTATGGAAACAAGAATGATGGGGTTGGTGAGAGAAAGCAAAAACAGTTACCAAAGGATGGAGCCAATAAATGGTCAGCTGTATTACATAAAATTAGGGGTAAAGCAGATATTGATAATAAAGGTTCAATAGAGGGTCAACCTAAGCATAAACAGGTTGATGAAGATTCTTCTGATGTGTGGGATATAGAGCCTATGAGACACGGTCCTGAAAGCATATCAAAAGATATGTCTTGTCTACTTCATCTATTTTGTGCCTCCTATTCACACCTGCTGCTAGTTCTTGATGACATAGAGTTCTATGAAAAACAGGTATCCTGGCATAGACTTGCATAGAGTATGTGTGATTCTCTTGTTCTCGTGTTCCCTTCTCCTTGTAGCCATTTCTATGCAACTTGGCTGTTTCTGAGCTCAAACTTCTTCATAGTGCTTTTTTCCCGTTTTCAAATAACTTTGTTTTAGTTTTTGGTCAATAAAAATCATATTATGATTGGTCTTGCAAGAGAAATTAGAAAATAAAAAATAAAAAAAAATCTGAACCCAGTTTGAAAAGCCAGAAATTTGAGATTGTTTGGCTTATTTTTGTCTTTGCTGAAACAGTTAGAGTTTTTTGTAAGAAAAAAATTACTTTGCAGATCCCTCTTGCAAAGACGAATCATGATATTATAAAATTTTGACCAAAAAGAAACAAAATTTAGATGACTAAAATAAGTAGAAGAAAGAAAGCAAAAGCCAAAAGCCAAAAGCTAGTCCAAACAAGTGACTTGGGCATTTTGCGGAATGAATTAGGTTCCTTTCACATTGGAGCAGCAACGAAGGATTGCATCGATGCTTAATACCTTGGTGTATAATGCATTGTCTCATAAAATCAGCCAGCAGAAAAGACCTCTCATGGAGGCTGCAATTCGATGCCTTCATCTGTTGTACGAAAGGGATTGCAGGCACCAGTTTTGCCCCCCTGCTTTGTGGCTGTCACCTGCTAGAAAGAGTCGTCCACCAATTGAACTAGCCGCTAGAACTCATGAAGTCTTATCAGCTACTGTAAAGTTGGATGATGCTTTGACGCCTCCAAGCATGGGATCTGTCATCACTGCTACGCCACACGTCTTCCCATTTGAAGAAAGGTAAGCGAAACTTAATAATTTTTAGAGTTCTCTTTTAAATCCATTTTATGATATCCTTCTGTAATTCTGCTGCTTTTGCTCACGTTTTACTTCAGTTGTTTTTCCATATTATGGTATCCTTATTTTGCGTTTGCTAGCAGTTTCCGCTTAACTTTTTATTTAACCCGGAAGTTCAAGCAAAATTAACTAACTGCTTTTTGTATGTATCACCAATCATTCTCTCATACATAGAAGATTGAAGGATAGAGAGAAGAAGAAAGGGAAGATAATGTAGAGTCTATTAGAAGTCTTTAAACCACAAAGAGAACAGAGGAAAAGGGGAGAATCCTAGGAGTTCTAGGGGGCCTTGAATCCACAAGGAGAAGAATAGAGGGTAAATGGTACATGGCCGCAAGCCCGCAACCCTCAAACAAACCAGCAAGTTCTAATACATCTTTTGCCTCCTTTCAATTGAAGGAAATGAGTCCTATACATAGACTCTTTAAACCCTAAAACAATATGGAAAAATTAACCCTATTACTGATACTTAGTATTGACTATTAAGTACTTTATTAACAAAATCATATAATGCATCACTTTTTCTCTGGAATTATTATTAGATTCAAATAAAGTTTTGCCATCTTGTTCCTATCATAAGCACTCTTTTTTTAATAAAGACCCACTAAACCTTTACGGAGAATCCGGATCAAATCTCTCTATACCATTGTCATGGTTATATTCCAGATCAGCCAAATTCTTCCGTTCCTGGCTTCATTCTGCACAGTAATGGATTTACTAGCATCTGTTTCTAAGCATGTTAATCCTAACCACCTTTCCACTCCTCACTTTGGTTTCCACCAAGCCAATCAAATCTGCCTCAACAGTTAAGGTTGTTTTTCAACACTTCTAGTCTTGTCTGAAAGTCCGAAGGCACAACAACTTGGACCTGACTTCTCAGCCAAAGGAATGGAAGTTTCATGTCCTACAGCTTTTGAAAGTTGGGGTGTCAGTCCATGTGTTTGTGTCATGTTGTGTCCATTTCTGAGGTACTTAGGTTCATAATGTTGTTTGTCTGTCTAGTTTCTCCTCAAAGTTGGTGAAAACATCTTTCCCCTACATGTCAAACCTGCAAAGTTATGAATTTTCAGTAGTAGTCGTCATTTTTGTCCCCCGGCAGAGTTCAAATGTTCAGAGAATTTATCAGCATGGACAAAGCATCTCGAAGAATGGCTGGTGAAGTCCTTGGACCTGGTTCAAGATCAGTCGAGATAGTAATCCGCCGTGGTCATGTCGTTGATGATGGGTTCCAACAATTAAATTCCCTCGGGTCAAGGTTGAAATCTAGCATCCATGTCTCATTTGTTAGTGAATCTGGCTTGCCAGAGGCTGGCCTGGACTATGGTGGTTTATCTAAGGAGTTTCTGACTGATATATCAAAAGCCGCCTTTGCGCCTGAGTGAGTTTAACATGCACTGTTGTATTTTCTCCAGTATAATTACTACATTCAATGTTTAATCTACTGAGAACCTTTTCTTTTTGTTTCCGGTCAAAAGGTATGGGCTATTCTCTCAGACCTCAACTTCAGACCGACTCTTAATTCCTAATACGGCTGCCAGGTTTCTAGACAATGGTATCCAGAGGATTGAGTTTCTTGGAAGAGTTGTTGGCAAAGCACTTTATGAAGGAATATTGCTAGATTATTCGTTTTCACATGTTTTTGTTCAAAAGTTGTTAGGCCGCTATAGCTTTCTCGATGAACTGTCTACACTAGACCCTGAGCTCTACAGGAATCTTATGTATGTTAAGGTAAAATTCTTGTTGAATCCTTGTGATGTATTGAGGCACTACATGATGGGAGAGCAACAATCCTCTTATCATGTAGTCCCTAATGCTGGCTTATATGTGTGGGAAGTTCCACTACTAGCTAAGTAAACACTCAGTATTAAAGAACCCGACAATAACTAGTACATTACCATACTTAAGATTTTGAGTAAATTTGGTATATTTATAATTATCAGCAGAATCTGTGATCTCTTAAGTAAAAGTCACTAGTACACGTGTAAATATTAGTAACTGCTACATTTTTTAGCAACCAACTTGAATCGCTGAATAGGATATTAGCTTTTTGTATTTGTGCGAATAATATTTCGTACCACATGCTAGATATGATACTCCACAAAACTTGAGAGATTCCACTACTGGCTTACTTATCCAATATTAGATCTTTCAAGATGTAATATTGTGAAGTTTTTGGTATTCAAGTCTTTGGCTAGTGTAGGTTCACTGGCCAAGAGCAAAGGCATTGAAACAGGGTATAAACCTATACTATTATCTTAGTCAAAAGTTTTTCTTGAAGCTTTTTTGTTCAACTTTCGGAATACAATGCTAAACATTTTGAGCACTCGATGGGTACACAAGTAAGGAATGTGATGAACTTCATAAGCAGTTTAATTTTCAGAATTCAAGAAAGTAGAGTCTGAAAAGGCATACATTACACTTTCTTTACTGATTTATTTTCCGTAATAAATGTAGCACGTCTACAGAAATTTCAAATTTAAATCATGCCATTCTATCGTTCTTCGTGGTCAGACTAGTTTTCTGTTGAGGAAGTTCTAAGATGGTTGTTGTAGATTTTGTTCTGCCTCATTTTACAAAGGGTCTAGCCAAATTTTTTTTGGAAATTCCTCTATGATACTTTGAATTTCCAAATATTGCAGCAAATGTAAGGAGAATATACATAGCTATGTATATACATATGCAAATAGTTTCACATTATTGATATCTTGCATGCTGTCTTTTCAGCACTATGATGGTGATGTCAAGGAACTCTGTCTGGATTTCACTGTCACAGAAGAATCAATTGGGAAAAGACATATTATTGAACTTAAACCAGGTGGCAAAGATGTGTACGTGACAAATGAGAACAAGTTGCAGTATGTTCATGCAATGGCAGACTATAAACTTAATCGACAGGTACATGATCGCTTATGCTGTGAAACCGTGTGATTTACTTCCTTCTAGTGGTCAATTTATCTGGATTTCAGTCGTGGATTGCAGATATTGCCATTGTCAAATGCATTCTACAGAGGGCTGACAGATCTAATAGCCCCATCTTGGTTGAAGTTGTTCAATGCAAGTGAATTTAATCAGGTATTCCCTGTTATGTGCATTATATTATTGTCGTTAGACTCTCTGGGGATACACTTCCATGGCTTATGCTCGGATAAGATTCATGTCATGGTTGAAGACAGTGAATTATTTTCTAATTATTTGTATCTATCACTTTCTTTCCTTTTTCTCCCTTACACAATATAGCTTTTGTTTGTAACTAGGTAAGTGCGATTCTTTTAGTGACTTGGATATACGATATGTGCAAAATCGAAATGTATCTGTATACATTGTGTTCACTTTGTTGATTAGCTGCTGATCCATAATCATGGTGTGTAGTTGCTTTCAGGTGGAAAACATGATATTGATGTCGACGACTTAAGAAGTAACACACGATACACTGGTGGTTATACTGAAGGTAGTCGGACCGTTAAAATCTTTTGGGAGGTATGAACCGCAAAATAGCTGTTGGATTACCTCATAAATATGTTTAGTTAACATTCTTGCTCTTTGTGGAGGCCACATGCACATTCGGCTTTCATGCTGATTACAACACCATTATGTCAATTGATTTTTCTTTTCCAATTGTCCACGACTCTTTCCCCATGCATCCCACTTAACTTTCTCATTCCCAAGTACTTTATATTGACATTAGTTTGCATGAGTAGTCCAATTTTAGGAATTTCGTTTGACCAAAAAGGCAAAACCTATTCATATAATATTTTTATCTTTGAAAGTCCATTTTACTTGATCTTTCAGTTCAGAGCTCTATTTTAAGACAGATTCCAAACCACCCCCACCCACCCACCTAGAGGTGAGTGTCATTCCACTTCACCCCCCTAATGTTTAAAATAGTGCCATTCCGACTCCTTTATTATGGACAAAGTGACATCATCTAACACTGACATTAACAATCCTTTTTTGGCGACAATTTTTTTCATGTTTGAAAACCCTAAACATTCTTAGCGGGGCCCATGGATGGGATTTGTCAAGTTGTGGACGGAAGTAGCAGTTAGCCTTCTCAGTGTGATTATCCCATAAGCGGGACAGGGAGAGATTTTTATTTGACATCAACTTCATCTGAGCATATGTGATATGCTAACTTGGAATGCTTACTTACCCCAGTGTTGCACACTTTTTGTGTGTGTGTGCGCGCGCTAGTATATGAATGGATGCCAGTAAACATACAAGCTTCTTGTGGAGAAACTTAATTTGTATTGAGTTGATCTTACTTCATGTCACAGGTAATCAGAGAATTTGAACCAAACGAGCGTTGTATGCTTCTTAAGTTTGTAACAAGTTGTTCTCGAGCTCCTTTACTTGGATTCAAGTACTTGCAGCCAACCTTTACCATTCATAAGGTATCCTTTTTTATTTTAAATTACACTTGGACAAAAATGATTGATTACTTATTATGAATTTAAAATCTTCTCTTTTCAACCTCACAAGCCAGTTTTGGGTTCTTTATTTCTGAATGCTAACTTCAAAACATTTAATTAGTTCGCTTTTAAACATTTTGGTTGGTGCAAGCACAAGTGCCTACTTCAGATTTATGATTTGGCCAACTGCATTTCTATATGCCTTTTCTCTTTATTTATTTATTTGTTCCTCCTCCAACCAAACCTTCCACTCCAAAATGGGGAAAGAGAAAATGACAAAAGAAAGAAATTGTATGTTGAATTACTTACTAAAAGAGTTGAATTACTTAAATCGGTATCAGGTTGCATGCGACGTGCCTCTTTGGGCAACATTTGGCGGACAGGATGTGGATCGGCTTCCATCAGCTTCTACATGCTACAATACTCTCAAGGTATTGAAATAAGGAGAAGTCTTCTGCTCTCATCAATCTAACATGCTTAGAACGCAACCCAGAATGAGTTTTTGGCTGAACAATAATCTCATTCATCTAATTTTACTTTCATAAGTTGCTTGTTAAATTTCTTTCAACTTTTTTTAACGGTTACAGCTTCCAACATATAGACGGTCAAGCACTATGAGAGCCAAGCTTCTGTATGCTATCAACTCTAATGCAGGATTTGAACTTTCATAGCATATACACCTCATGAGGTAAACCTTTGCTTTTTATCTTTCTCCAAGCTTGACCCTGGTGTTTTATTAGAATATGCGACTGATGGAAAGCATGCTTGTTAGATTAAGCTGCTCAAAGATTTTGAAATGCATTGACCTCTTACAATAAGATTTTGAAATGCATTGACCTCTTACAATAAATTAGGTTAATATGCTTTTTCATTATATCTTTTTCCTCTCTTTTCTAGTTTTCTTTTCTTCAGAAAATCATGCTTAGGAAACTTTGCATTAATACTTGTTTCCTCACAACGATGTTTGTTAGAGCATGAAATAACCATCATACAGGCTACACATGTTACTTCTTTGTCCTATTTTTCTTATTAATAGGAGGATGCTTGAACAAATTTCGTGAATAGGAGAAACACTCCTTACCCTCTTCTCATACCACCTGAGCTCAACAAAGTCTACAAAGCATAGGAATGTAAGTGGTCTAATGAAGACAGGTAAAGAAACTAAGTACGATATTTCTTGTCAAAACTGTACTATCCCAAAACACGCAATGTGATTCATTTCAGCATGTTCCTATAGACCTGGCATTTGCAAGCGTTCCTACTGGAAGCCTTAATTAAAAGAACCCTAGAACATAGTTGTCGAGGAAATTTGCATCATTTTACCTTGTTAAAATGATGTTACCCACCGTTCTACACAATTTTGTATCATAAACTTCACGGGCATTAAAAGAATTCTGTTTGGGGAAAGATTTGTAAATCCGTTGTGAATTCAACGCTTATGAAGCTTAATGGTGTTAAAGGCCATGAACAATCCCAAAGGCAGCACAGTAGAAGTAAAATAAACTCATTACATCTGCGAAAGGTTCACTGCTTCGATGAGATTAAGCTCATTACTAATCACCTGACACCCAAAAGAAGAAACTAAAATAAACCAATAGAGCTTGTGATTTTGATTGCTTATGCATGCGTTTCATTTATAACTTTTGCAGTGGGACTTTTAACCATGTCAGGTGAGGCTGGTAGATAAAATACCACAAGTTTAAGAAAAGGAGCTTGTTCTTGAAGTACCGAGATGTTCCATTTAGCTCATTGTTGAAGGAAACTGTGTCTTCATTCAGCCTTCCAACATACTGGTTACTTCTTGCGCCAAATAGTGCAATTGCAGCTGGTTAACAACCCAGTAGCCAGTAGGGTTGTCGCTTCAGTCTTTCTTACACCCAGCTCATAAAAATTCTGTCGTGTGGTTTTGTTGATGTCGAAGATGCACTTGGTGTAATTAAAACATGTCTGTCTTCGGAGTTTGTATATAGTCAAGCTTTGTGCATTACAGTCCTTAAGGAAAACAAAAGAACATTAGGACTAATCGAAATTGGACTTTTGAAGTGCATGTTACTACTCAAGTGGTTTGTAACTACAACATTATTACGGTGTAAATACCAAATTTAGGCAATGTTAAGTTTATATTCGATATGTTGTTGATACCTCGCATGTACTCCAGTGCCTAGGGATGGCAACTTCCCCATAACCAGTGGATACCCGCCCCGCCCCCGCTCATATGGAGGCGGAGATAACCCATAATTTTCCCCAATAGTAGCGGATATGGTAGGATATGAAGAAAATCCGATCGGGTATGGAGCGGGTATGATTTTGTTATCCTCACCCCCGAATACCCGTACCTGCCCCATACCCGATTATACATGTCACATATACCATATTATATATATCTACTAAAGACTCCCTCAAACAAAAATTCCGTGCGGACCTCACCATTTTTCGACTTTCCGGATCAAATTTTGACGATCCGAACCGCTCAATGTTTTTAAAATGCATTTTCCAAGGTCCACGCGGATATATAGTGTTTTTAACAAAAATTGATCCGATCAAGCCCTTCCGGGTATTTTTTTTTGAAGATTTTCCGCGTGGACCTTGGAAAATGCATTTTAAAAACATTGAGCGGTTCGGATCGTCAAAATTTGATCCGGAAAGTCGAAAAATGGTGAGGTCCGCACGGAATTTTTGTTTGAGGGAGTCCTTAGTAGATCGCCTTCCATATATATAGGATAATGATCTATTGAGGGAGTCCTTAGGATAATTCCGTGCGGAGCTCACCATTCCGGATCAAATCTTGACGATCCGAACCGCTCAATGTTTTTAAAATGCATTTTCCAAGGTCCACGCGGAAAATCTTCAAAAAAAAATACCCGGAAGGGCTTGATCGGATCAGTTTTTGTTAAAAACGCTATATATAGCGGAGAAACCCCAAACTCCATCGGGAGGTGGGTTTGGTTCTTCATCTAATTTCCCCAATGGGGATGGGGGCGGGGATGGTGAAAGATCTTCCAATCGGAAATCGGGTATGGAATAGGGTCCTCCGATCCATACCCTACCCGTTGTCATCCCTACCAGTGCCATGATCACTATGAATATGTGGTGTAAGATTTCATCAAGTGATTCTTATTAAAATGCAAAACAATTTTTTCATGATCTGCATAATAAAAATGTATATTTATTACTTGGATGAAATATTTGGGGCAATTTTATACCTTCAATTAAATGCTTGGGCCAATATCGCAATTTTAATGTGGTCAAATACTCTAATTAACTTACAAATCTTTAACAGCTACCAGTCCCGGCCCTGAGATTTTCGTGGCCTCAGACGATAATGTAAATCAGGGCCCTATGTTTTTCTATAGAGAAAATTAAAGAACCAATATTTATTTCAAATTATAAATACTGTGTTTCATATTTTGTCTTTTTTGTAATTCTTGTCTTCATGTTAATAAAAAATAATTTTCGGTCATAATTGTCTATTCTTATTGCAAGAATTAGAAAATCAATTGAAATGGGCAATGCGAACATTTTATGAATACGCATAAATTGTTTTATTTATTTTTTCCCTAATTACTACACCGGCATTTTTTTATAAAAAAAGCCAACAAATGATAATGATGTAGTGGAAAGGGAGAAAAAAGAAAGAAAGAAGAGAAGGTAGAAACTAACTATGGTAAGAAAAAAACAAAAGCGAAGAGAAATGGTAAGAAAAAAGAAAAGGGAAGAGAAAGTAGAAAAGGAAAATAAAGGCCCATGGGAATTGAACTCTGGCATTTACTAGGAAACACACAAACCTTTCCACTATGCCAAATGTTTCTCTATTTCTTAAAGTGCAATATTATATATTTATAATATATAATACCTAATTGGGGCCCTAAAAATGAGCTATTTTTTGTGGGCCCCAGACCCAGGTCTACCCAGCCTGCCCACAAGGCCGGCCCTGACACCTACGTTCCAATATGTATGGCCCTTCTGGGGAATGATGATTTCAAGAGGACAAGTAATGATGACATTTAAATTGAGAGGTATCAACTACCTACATTACTCCTATATTCTAACTTTTTATCACAATTATTGCTATTAACTAGGGATAGTTTTTTTTTTTGGGGGGGTAATTTAGCGTGAAATTAAAAGAGATTAAGCGAATGTACAGTCTACAAGGGGCATACCCCAGGAAGGACAAAACAAAAAAAAAGAAATAAAAGAAAAATGCGTACTCCCCGGCACAACCCGCCGGGGTGGAAAAATAGGAAAATCTGGCACAACCCGCGCAGTATAAGTGTAAATAAGCAAAATGCAGTAACATAGCAAATAGAACCATAACCATAGTAGCATTGCATTAACATTAACATTAACCAATTAAAAAAAATAAAGAATTACTCTAAGGTCCATTATAGTTTTTTGTAACATGTCTAGTCCACCTCTTAGTTCTATAACTCCTCTAATCCACCTTTTTTCAATTTCTAAGGTGTAAGGTCCACTCTCCATTTTTAATAGACAAATGTACCCTCACATTAAATTTAATACATAATATACTTTCATAGGGTACCCTAAGGTTTAGGTTTATGGTGCACTTTCATATTATAGGGTTTTTAGTGGTTTAGGCACTTTCATATGTACCCTAGGGTTTAGGGTGCACTTTCCTATTATAGGGTTTTTAGTGGTTTAGGCACTTTCATAGGGTACCCTAACAAAAAAAAAAAAAAAAAAAAACATCAAAATCTGGAGGGACAATAGCCCTGGTCGCACGATAAAGACAATAGCTCTATATAATAGCCCTGGACAATTGTCGTGCTTCAAGATGGTGGGGCCACATGTTGCATTTACCAACCCATCAAAATCAGGTAAGTCCGGATCATAGGGTACCCTAGCATGCACATGTCGCCATCACCCCTCAGGGTTTTGCCTTTAACCGAGGGACTGACGCGTGAAAATCCTCTGAACGACTGACGCGCACATGTCGCTATCACCCCTCAGGGTTTTTCTTTTAACTGAGGGTTTTTTTTGTCTTTTGCTCGCGCGCGTGGACTGCTTCTGTTAGGAAATTATTGTGTGGACTAGAAGTGTTAGGAAAAAGCTATAATTGACCCTATAACAATTCCTCCCTTAAAAAAATTGCATGTGGCCCCATTTGATTTCAATCAGCTGTTGGAGTAGTGAGGATGGCCCACCTTGCTTCATGCCCCACAAAATGTTGGGTTTCGGGCACAATGGCCACTATTTGATTTTCAACGTCTAACATTTAGAAAAACTTTCGTTTTGGTTTTCAAGAACCGGTTTTCTCAATTATTATTCAATTATTACCCCTATTTTTAAATTTTATTTTTATTTTTCTCTCTATCTCTCTCCAATCATTAATACCTATTTTTTTAATTATTATCTCTATTTCTCCCTCTAATCATTACAAAAACCAAAACTCAAACCCAAAACCAAACACAACCTAAAACTTCTTTACTTTGACTTTTCTAGAGGGACAAACATTTTGGGACATTCAAAAAATGATGAAAATGACAGGCAATTTGGGACGGAGGGAGCGTGAATTTGAATGCGATCAAGTGACCCACTTGACCCTTGTTGCCTCTGCCCACGTACGAAAAGAAGAGAGCAATTTTGTTCACCCTCTCTTAAAGAGGGTGAACAAAACCCTCTCCCTCATTGGCTAAGAAGAAAAATGGGGACCACTTTTAACCAACCCAACTTAACCCAAGTTACTTTTTAGTTTTTTTACCTTAATTACAAAAGCAGCCCCTGAACTATGGTCCATAATTACTTTCACACCTAAATTTAAAAATTGAACACAAGCAATTGAAAAACGTAATGGAACAACAGAATCCCATCAATCAATTTCCTCATCGGCACTTTAATTCCTCCCCAATTTACTCCTCAAATACTTCATATCGTACCCTCCAATCAACGGAATCGCTGGAACTTGGAAATCTTCTCACTAGGGGTGTCAAACGTGTTTGTCGTGCTGTGTCGTGCCACTCAACTGCCGTGCCTACCGTGCTTCGTGTCGTGTCGTGCCGTGCCCGTTTACCTTATCGTGCCGCGTCGTGCCGTGATAGACCGTGCTCGTGTTGTGCCGTGTCATGCCAATTTACTTTACCGTGCCGTGTCGGGTCGTGCCATTTTAAAGTCGTGACGTGCCGTTCCGTGCCCAATTTAATTACTCGTGTCGTGTCGTGCCGTGTCGTTGACTAAATCGTGTTGTGTCGTGCCTATTTCTTGTCGTGTCGTGTCGTGCCTTTTTACTCATGTCGTGTCGTGTTATTTTGAAATCTTGTCGTGTCGTGCGACACAAAAAAATTGGTGTCATGCTTTTTTGAATTGTGTCGTGCCGTGCCGACCCGTTTACTTAATCGTGTGTCGTGCCTTATAAAATCATGTCATGGCAGTCGTGTCATCGTTTTTCAATTTCAACTTACATAATGGAAAAAAATTACAAGTTATACTAATAAAAAAAAATTTGAAAGCTATTAACCTATTTACAAGTTACAACTTACATAATTGAAAAAATTACAACTTAAGTCACAAATTACAAAGAAAAAAAACTTGTACAACTTACATTTCTAAAATTACAAAAGTAAAAAACCAAACTACATCTAATTTCAAAGAAAAAAAGAAGAAAGGATGCCCGTCCTCCGATGCCCTTGCTCTTGTATTGTTGTACATGGCCTTGTATAGTTGTATGGGGTATAAACTTGAATCGGGCTCAGCAAACATCATTGCCCATATAATTGAAGTTCAAGTGCAGCAACACATTACACAAGTCACACCAAAATTCCAAACAAGTAGTTGAATGAGTTGAATCGGGCTCAGCAAGCATCATTGCCCATATAATTGAAATTCAATTGTAACAACACAAGTCACACCAAAATTCCAAACAAGTGCAGCAAACAAGTGCAACAAACAAGTGCAACAAACAAGTGCGCAAACAAGCGCAACAAGTGCAACAACAGGTGCAACAAACAAGTGCAACAAGTGCAAAGAACAACGGGTGCGGACAAGCAAGTGGAGCAAACAACTAACGGGAACAACAAACAAGTGCGAAATGGTGCAAAAGCAAACAAGTGCAAAGCAAATGCAAAGAATGGTGCAACAAATGCAAAAGAATAAAAACAAACAAGTGCGAAGACCGGTGCGGCAAACAAGTGCGACAAAGAATGCAAACAAACAAGTGCAAAGAACAAAGTGTGCAACAAACAAGTGCGACAAACAACTAACAAGAACGACAAACAAGTGCAACAAACAAGTGCAGCAACTGGTGCAGCAAACAAGTGCAGCAAATGCAGCAAACAAGTGCAGCAATGGCAGCAGGTGCAGCAAACAAGTGCAGCAAGTGGTGCAGCACACAAGTGAAAGAACATCGATCCACCACTACACCACCACGTCCACCACCATCCACCACCACAACACCACCAACAACACAAGTCAATACAATCCACAAACCATAATTCAGTCAATCCAATCAAGTCAACCAACACAAGTCAATCCAATCCAATCAACCAACACAAACTACACATAAATGGGCTCAACAATCATCATTGCCCAAATTCAGTCACTATAAGTATAACACACAAATTCAGGGCTCAACAATCATCATTACCCAAATTCAATCACTAGAACACATTAATTCGGGGCTCAACAATCATCATTGCCCAAATTCAATCACTATAACAGATTAATTCGGGCCTCATTGCTCAACAATCATCATTGCCTAGATTGAGCTCAACAATCATCATTGTCCAAATTCAATCAATATAACACATTAATTTAGGGCTCAACAATCATTATTGCCCAAATTCAATCACTATAACACATTAATTAATGGCTCATTGCTCAACAATCATCATTGCCCCAGATTGGGCTCAACAATCATCACTGACCAAATTCAGAATTCACAAACTGAAAAGGATGCAACATTATGTTGCCATTTAAGACCATCATAAGTTACAAATCACAATTCATGTGTCATTTTAAGTTTGAACATGGAGATAAGGGGTTGTGTATGTGGCTTATTCATTTCAGACTAAAATGAGACACACATACACACCACACTCCCACACACACACACAATTGAAGTGGGGGCAACATCATGTTGCCATAAGTTGCCAAACCCACACATAGTCACACAACTGAAGTGGGGGCAACATCATATTGCCATAAGTTGCCAAACCCACATACAGTCACACATTGAAGTGGGGGCAACATCATGTTGCCATAAGTTGCCAAACCCACACAGAGTCATATACTGTTTGCTGCACTTGTTGCTTCACACACACACACACACACGTCATAACTGAAGTGGGGGCAACATCATGTTGCCAACCCACTTCAGTCCACTTACTGAAATGAATAAGCCACAGACACAAGCCCTGCATGATTAATGAATATTAGGCTAATCACTATCTATATCAGAGTCTGCAAAATAACCTCTAAATTCTTCTTTACCTGAGCCTTTTTCAATTCCAAGGCGTGCATCCTCCCAATCTTTCAAGCACATGAGACAATCCAAAATGTCTGAAGCTAGTCTGCTCCTCTTCTCATGCA
This sequence comes from Vaccinium myrtillus, assembly GCA_016920895.1. Taxonomy (NCBI): domain Eukaryota; kingdom Viridiplantae; phylum Streptophyta; class Magnoliopsida; order Ericales; family Ericaceae; genus Vaccinium; species Vaccinium myrtillus. The sequence continues at coordinate 11,775,447 of CM029280.1, forward strand.
ACACTCTCTTACCTGCACTAAAGTAGATTCGGAGGCCACTGAAAACACAAGAGCTATTAGTAGATCACGTGCCATGATTGAAAGAATGGGATAAGTCGTTTCATGAGATTTCCACCATACTAAGATATCAAAATTAATCATGTCATTCGCGCTAACAGATTCTAGGTCCAAATATTTAAGAAGTTCAGTGCGTGAAGTTACAGAGCTACTTCCTAATCCTAAACTTGAATTGAGCAAAGACCAAGATGCATCATTACTTGTAGAACAAGTCAAAGAAGAAGCAGTACGTGTAGCAATTGCACCAAACTTGGCTTCACATCTAGCATACAATGCATTCAATAAATGAGTCACAACATCAGAAGAAGGTAAAGTATTAATCCCTAAATTGGCACCAATCTCTCTTAAGAGCACAGAAACACCTGTTAACTTAATCCTAGGGTCCATTACTATAGCTAACATAAATAATGCTGGCATGTCCTCGTAATATTTTCTTAATTTTACTTCCATATCTATACAAGCATTTACAAAATTTGGTTGTGCCCTATGATAACTAAAATTTAGACTAATATTGTAAAGATGATTAAGCACAATAGAAGAGGTAGGATAATGAACACCCGAACAAGCTAAGGTAGCAACTAAGTTAATGACATGGCACACACATCGAACATGCAATAAGTCACCAAAATATGCATGAGTCAAATTTCTTTCTAAACAATGGCAATGCAGCAGTATTAGCAGAGGCATTGTCTAAAGTAAGGCTAAAAACTTTATCAACAACTTCATAATCCTTAAAAACAGTCATAACACTTTCAAATATTTGATCAGCATCATGAGGAAACTCCACCAAACGGAAAGTAATAATTTTTTTTCGCAAAGTCCAAATAGAGTCTATATAATGAGCAGTCACACAAATATAACTACGATTATTTATACCAGGCCACATATCAGAAGTAAAAGAGATTGCACCAATTCCAGCAAGTTCAGAAATCAAATCTTTTCTAACTTCACTATACGCTTGTAGACACCCCAATTCGAGCCTACGAAAATCCATAGCGTTCCCGATGATGAAAATGGACTTTCAAACACGTTTTAGAGCTTAAAAGGGATGATTGAAATCTATCCAAAACCCTACCAAAATACTTCCAACCCAAAAACCAAAAGAAACCATTGAACCCATTCCATGCACCTGAAGCACATTTGCATGTGCCTGAAGCACTTTCCTTCAGGCGCCTGAACCTTTCTCATGCACCTGAACCATTCCCCTTTAGGCGCCTGAACCATTCCCCTTTAGGCGCCTGAACCTTCCCCATGCACCTGAAGCATCACCTTTAGGTGCCTGAAGAGGCCTTTTAGGCGCCTGAAGGGCTGCTTTAGGCGCCTGAAGCTCTTTTTCCAGAATTTCAAAATTTAAGCGGGAATATATTGGGTGCAATGATTATGATTCGTTTTTGTAGAATATCATCAGGGAGGAGCGTCTATACCTAAACCAACCCCTAGAATGGCCCCTAGGGGACCTAAACCAACCTTTGGAGCCTTATTTAAACCCCCACACCCCTCCTTTGAAGGGGTTCCACCACATTCTGAAAAAAAATCAATCAATTCAGCCACTTCTCACTCATAAAAACCACAAAAACCAGTCCAAAATCACCATACATTCCACCAAAAAAATCATTCCCGTTGTTCAATCATCCATTTTATGCTCTAAAAGGTAGTGAATCTATCTAATCAATGTGGCAAAGTTCTTGTTGAAGGAAGTCAGTAGGTTCATGTTGGTTCTTGATACCAATAACAATGACTTCAATATATCAAAAGAGCATTTTCGCTCGACACCTAAAGCAGTGGCTTCAGGCACCTGAAGAAGCAGCTTCAGGCACCTGAAACAATAGCTTCAGGCCTTGTTCATTTTTATCTCTTTCTATCTTAAAATGCTTTCTCTTGGTCTATCTTTATGATGATGATGGTTTAAATCCCAGGAACAAACTGTTTGCTTTCTGTTTTCCACTCCAAGAGGTGAAAATCATATTTTTTAAGGAGGAAAATGACCATCAATGTAGTTAAAACCATGTATTTTTCACAAAATATCTATTGGAGGTCATTTTCTTTGCATGTAAGAGTGGAACATCTCTGTTTTGCTATTTGAATGGATGAAAAACTTGTTTTTTTTATGAAGAATCAATGATGTTTTATGGTGTGAATGAGTTTTAAATGAAGCTTTCAAGTTTGTTTTCCTCATTACAGTGAGTTAACATCATTTTACTATCAGTATCAAAAGTAGCTTCAGGTGCCAGAAGCAGGTGCTTACCCAAACTCATTTTCACCACTGTTTTGCCTTTGAAAATGGTAGAATAAACTATTTGAGACCCCTTTTGGAAAATCCAATCTGATCTTTTTACTTTCCTTCAAGCACCTAAAGGTATGTTTCAAATGCCTGAAACTGAGAGGATCAGGCGCTTGAATGTTTATCTGGATGTTTAGTGTGAATGTGCCTACCATGCTGCCCTACACCGTTTAAACTTTTGCAAGCATATACTACGCCACAATAATTGCATATTGCCTTAGGCCCTATATCAATACCATTTTCATCTTTGTAGTTTTTATTTATAGAGAAGTGATGCCATACCCATGATGTGCGTTTCCTTTTTGAACCACTACGGGTTGAATTTGTAGGAGTAGAAGATGCAGTCGGAGTAGAACCCGAAGGTCCTGTTCCAGTGTTAACATTGGAGACAGTTTCACCAACAGACTCCAAACCCTGTCCCTGTGGTGCAACATGAACAGGGACAGGGTTTTCACCATGTTCATCATCAGAAGACTCAGAGTAGGGGTTAGGATCCCCTACTCCAAAATCAATATTACTCGCATCCATCTACTGTCACTGATCTACGAAAAATCCAAACACAAATCAAACCCAAAACCCAAAACACACACACACACACACACACACACACACACACAGAGTCTTACCCACAAACCCTAGCCGATGGTGAAACCCTAGCCACAAACCCTAGGACTGGTGGTGGATCGGTGGTGGTGTTGTGGTGGATGGTTGTGGACTGGTGGTGGATCGATGGCGGTGGAGTGGTGTGGACTGGTGTTGTGGTGGTGGATGGTGGTCGATCGGTGGTGGACTGGTGGTGGACTGGTGGATCGATCGGTGGTGGAGTGGGGTGGACTGGTGTTGTGGTGGTGGATGGTGGTCGATCAGTGGTGGAGTGGTGGTGGAGTGGTGTTGTGGTGGTGGATCAATCAGTGGTGGAGTGGGGTGGACTGTTGTTGTGGTGGCTGGTGGTGGATTGATCGGTGGTGGATTGGTGTTGTGGTGGACTGGTGGTGGTCGATTGGTGGTGGACTGGTGGTGGGCCGGTGGTGGTGGATCGGTGTCCGGCGAGATGAGAGAGAGAGAGAGAGAGAAAAGACCGTTCGAGAGAGACACAGTACATAGAGGACCGTTCAAGAATGTAGAGAGAGATATGAGATTAGGGTTAATGGTGGTGGGCCGGTGTTGTTATAATGGGGTATTTATACCCCTTATAACCTAGGGCTACCAGTAACAGATTAGTGCACAGAAAATGACACTTTGGTTCCCACATTTTGATCCCGCGTGAATAATCCGAACTGTTACATAGTTTTAAAATAACGTTATGTATGATCTTGCAAAAAATCAGAACAATTGGATATGCGTAACTGGTAGATCCAAAACTGCAAGTTTTGAAATCAATTGGATGTGCGTAGCTTGGATCGACGAGTTACGCATATCCAATCGACCTGATTTTTTGCAAAGTCATACAAAACATTATGTTGAAATTATTTAACGGTTCGGATTAGTCACGCGGACCAACAAGTGGGACCCAAAAGCCATTTTTTTTGTAATGAATGGTGAAGATCGTAATAATTGTGTTCCGATGAAGGACCTTCAAAATCCGATAGACGAAAAAAATTGGCGAGAGTCATTAAAACATCAACACAAACAAAGTGAACGGTGTGGATCATCATAGTTGTGTTGTGATTGTGTGGCTTTCGTACATTATACTATAACATAGTAGCTTGGTTCATATAGAAGTAAGTTCGATGTATAGAATTGAAAGGTAGGTGCACACTCGTTTTTCCGAATGTTCGATCTAAACCGTTACGATTTAATATCTTATCGATTCTATCATTCTCGCCCAAATCGATGATCATCCGATATCGGCAACCACACGATCAGAACACATTTATTGCATTTCGTGGAAATTCAATACTATAATGCACCACTTCAACGCCACCTAATCAATTTTTCCAAAATCAGAACCGTTAGATGTGTTTAGAACGTGTTTTTAAGGTCCTGTGCAAGGATTTGGGGAAAAAAACTAGCCAGAAGGGCTTGATCGGACAAGGTTTTCGTAAAGTAGTTTTACGAAAACCTACTCCGATTAAGCCCTTCCGAGTACTATTTTTTGCCAAATCTTTGTGTAGGACATTGAAAACACGTTTTAAACATATCTAACGGTTCAGATCGTCGAAATTTGGTCTGGAAAGTGGAGGTCCATTATTGTGAGTCTTTTATAATTTAATAAAAGAATTTAATTCCTATAATTTGAATTTCTATCATTTTTTTTATAAAAAAATTCGTAATTTTTTTTTCTTTTTTTGTCTAACTCTCTCTCTCTCTCTCTCTCTCTCACTCTCTAAAAAAATTTACTATTATTTATTTAGTTTTTATATTTTTTTATATTTTTGTTCATGACTTACTTACAAAACATAGATTTTTTATTTTTTATTTTAATTTTTCACAAAAACAAATTGATATTTTTTTAAAAAAATCTTTATTAGATAAACTCATAAAAGGCAATGTATATGAGTATGTATAATATCAGTATATATAAATATGTAATATGTGCGAACGTGCGGTATGCTGGTGCCGGTATACATTTTTTTTCATGTTTGAATTTTGATTTTAAATTTATTAATCCTATAAAATGTTTTAAAAGCTTATTTATTTATTTTGGCCTCTCTCTCTCTCTCTCTCTCTCTCTCTCTCTCTCTCTCTCTCTCTCTCTCTAACAATAAAATAAAATAATATAAAATAAAAATTTGTAAACCAAATGGGCTGACCATAAACCCTTTCGTTTATGGTCGATTTCGATTTCAAGGTTCGTCCTAATCTATAGCGTTACTTAAGTTGTAGCATAGTGGATTTTTGAAGGGAAAATTTCAAAAAACCCCCCAAACTTTACACTCAATGTCTCAAACACCCCTGAACTTCGCTAAACTTCAATTGCACTCCCGAACTTTCACTCCGTTATTCAAATCACCCCCCACCGTCTCCCTTCTGTTAAATCGCTAACGGATTCGTTGATGTGGCCTTGATGTGTCGTTAACCTGCCTAAAAGTGGATGACATGGATAAAAATAGATGACATGGATGAAAATAGAGTAAATCACTCATTTTTGGAGGAAAAATGCCATTTCTCTCTCTCTCTCCTGCAACCTAACACCATTTTCTCTCCCTCTCTTTCCTCCATTAACAGCCCGAACCCCAAGATTATTGTATCCTACACACACACAAAAAAAATCTCGGCCAATCGCCCGGGTGCATCCGGTCCTTGGTCGTACTTGCCTGAAATTATGTTTGTTGATGAAATTCTCCTCATCAGCAATCGAAAGAACCTCGCTCTCATCAATGTACTCGACGCCAACGGAGTTTACGATTTGGGATTCGACGAAATGCCCGACCTGGGACTTGGCCATGATCGGTATCGAGACCGTGTTCTTGATCTCCTTTATTAAAGACGGGTCGGACGTGCGGGAAATTCTCCCGAGTTCGAATGGATCTGAGATAATGATACATGAAGATCCAGTTGATTCAGCGATCTTTTTTGGGTCGATGGTGGTGATGCTGCCGTTGTAAATTGTGACAGCGCCGTCGTCTGCCATTACTGGTGAGGTGTTTGTGAAAATGCTTGTGATGGGTTTATTTGGGTATCAGTTCGTGGAATGGATCAATTCAGGGATGAGTTAATTTGGGTTTGGATTTGTTTACAGATTTATCAAAGAAGACGATGATTCCTTGCTGGGTTTTTGTTTGATTTTTTTCTCTTCTGCGTTGTCTTCTTCGTTTCTCTTCTTTCTTTCTTCTTCGCTTTTATTTTTATTTTTTAGAGAGAGTAATTAACGGTGTTAGTTGTCCAAGTCAGCGATTTCCGTTATCAATTTGACGGATTTGGACGGTGGGGGGTGATTTGAATAACGGAGTGAAAGTTCGGGAGTGCAATTGAAGTTTAGCGAAGTTCAGGGGTGTTTGAGACATTGAGTGTAAAGTTTGGGGGGTTTTTTGAAATTTTCCCGATTTTTGAATTAACTTCTCTTCCTCAAATTCAAATAAATCTAAGTATAGTCTACGAAGTACCACCCATCTTTTGGGGCTTTTCTAGTTTGTCACAATATCCATCTAATTCGAGTCCGCATATACCCTCCAAAACACAACCCATCTTTTGCGGCTTTCGTAACTTATAACAATATCCATCTATTTCACCACCAAACATTTCGCTCTTATTTATCACAATTTCGCTCTTAGGTCTTGCTTGGCTAAAGCATTACCCATTCTATTACAATTGCGAGAAACAAACTTAAAAGACAAAGACAAAATCAAATCAACAAAAATAAGGGCTTATTTACCTTTTTAGTCCCAAAAGTATTCGCGAAATGTCAATTTGGTCTCCAATATTCAAATCGTGTCTATCGAGTCTCCAATGTTCCCAATATTCAAATCTCCTCCTTTTCCATTTCCCTTTCCCCCGGCGCCTTTCCCAAACCCAAACCCTCCTTTCTCCAACCTCCACCTTCGCCGCCGGTTTCCTCCCCCTACCCACTTCCCCAACCCTCTTCACCTTCTCAATCTGGTACAACCACCACAACAGCACCACCACCACCCACAACGTGGTCTGTCCTCTTTCTCTCTCTCAATTTGAGTTATTGGGTAAAAAAAAAAACCCTAATTAAAAAAATTTCAGGGAAACAATTTCAGTAGAGAGGGGCTCCGTTTTTTTGTGGTGGAGAGATGGATTTCGGGTTGGTAGCTTTCGGTGGTGAGGGGTTATGGAGGATTTGGTAGTGGTTTTGTAGAGAAGACAGAGATGAGAGGGATGTGAGGTACGGTCGTGGTGGTGGTGTAACACGGTGGTGTGAGATGAGAGAGAGAGGGTAGGTGATGGTGGTGTACGGTGGAGGAGAGAGAAAGGGGTCACGGTGGAGATGGGTCACGGTGTACCGGTCGGGTAGGAGAGGTGTACGGTGGTGGTGGCTATGGAGATTGGAGAGATGATGTTAAGGAAGAAGAAGAAGATTTGAGAGAGGGGGAGTGTACCGATCGGGGTCAGAGAGAGAGAGAAGGAAAGCTAATTAGTCTAGGTTTTTTTTTTCCTTGCCTTTTGCTTCAGTTGACATAGATTAGAGGTTGAAGAAGATTTGTGGGGGTGAAATCTCGAAATTACCCCTGCATTTGACGGAGAAGACGGACGGAGTTAGACACAGGGACCATTTAAACACACATTGTGAACATTGAGGACTTGATAGACACAATTTGAATATTGGGGACCAAATTGACATTTCGCGAATACTTTGGGGACTAAAAAGGTAAATAAGCCCAAAAATAAGTGTATCCTTGATGAAACAAGTTAGCACTAGTAGCATTAGTCCCCTATAGCATTTTGATCACTCTTTGAGCATCGCCTTCTAAAATGTAATTGGGAGCCTACAGTCTCAAAAGTAGTCTTCGCCGCTAGTCGAAACCCCAAAGCTTCCACCATCATAAACCGCAACAAATATGCTAAACTTATCGACAACATAAACCGCAACAAATATGATAAACCATAACAAATTGAGCAAAACACAAACCACTTTATTCATAACTGATACATATATGTTACTTTTCTATTGTGTACCCCGACTGATAACTACAGCAAAAAATAGAAAACATACATCTAGCAAAATGTAACATTTTTATGATACACACACTCGTTCTTCTTACGAGTACCAACTTTCCTTACTGAATAACTTAAAGAACAGAGGGGGTTGCGAAAGAATACAAGAAGACCACGCAGGGAGACCTTCGAGACAACAAAAGGATTGAATCCTTGTACTCAGCAATCGGCTTTTTTCTCATTCAAACGGTCTAGTTCTTTCTCCCACTTCAGTCCAAACATCTGGCGGCCAAAAGGAACAATGAGGTTGTACCGGAAAACCTGCATTTCAATGTTATTTCAGTACGTTCAAAACAAAAGACATTATTTCAGTAAAAGTGTCAAATTGGGTCACCTCTACAGCGTCTAAATACACCAATTCCAGAAGTTTAAAGTGAAAAAAAAGTGTCTTTCCCAGCTAGAGAACCACTTCCCTCGTCGTCTCATTCGTCCCCGGCTGTTTTTTTGGATGCATCAGTTGCACCATACTTTCCTATTTATTTCAACCTCTCCTTTTGTCTTCAAAATATCCAAAACCTAGATGCACTTAGTACATCTAAATGAACCAAAAACGAAAAGAAAAGAAAGCATTGTTCGCTGAAAAATTAACTCGCTGAGGTAATTAAATTAATGTTGTATTGATTCAAAAGGACAACCACTAAATAAGACAAACGGTCGTTCTTTATTCGCCTATCTACCTGCATCATGTGTGCGTTAATATATGTTGCAAAACCATCGTCAAAAGAGCATTATTGGCATCCAGTTAGGTGTTTCAGCCTAGTTAGGTCACATGTGCACAACCAGCCACTACTGCCTATTTTAGATTCAAAATCCACATAAACCTATACGTAAGCACCACACAAACGCCCTTGAACTCACCTTATTGTTGATGCTACGTAATTGCAATTTCAAAGCCTCTGAACACTCAATCCATTTAGAGTTATTTCCATCATCTCTATACGTTGTTGCTCTATGCAGGGCTGATCGCCATTCAGCAATATTACTCCTTATCTCTTTGTTCAATTCAACCCACTCAGGTAAACATTTATTCCTTGAAAGGATTCTGTACAAGGTGTCTTCAGCTGGGTCGGCATGAGGATTAGTACTTAGGTCAAGCGGTTTGCCTTTCCCTGGTAAATTATCAAACTGCCCTTCCTCCATAGAATGCCATATTCTTTGCTCAACAACGTTCATGATATCAGTTTCAGACCTGTTCGAGTGCACACAAAGACATATTGACACCGCCACACATAAGAGTATATAATGCACAGCTTTCAAATTCTTTGTATCAAGTATTTCAGATCAATGAGATCAACCAAGTAAATTTAGGTTTTACAACATGTCTGGAGAAAAATTAGTCCGTGTATGACATATATTACGACATTCCTAACAGCCCAGGCATATTGGTGCGGCAATAGGCAAAAATAATATGGGCAGGAGTGATGCAAATTGTCCCAGTTAATGAGAGAATATGGCATTAACAAAAAAAAATAAAAAACGAAAACATGACAATAAAAATCATATCATCCACCAAGATAGTTTAGAAAAGGGTAAATTTCACCGACTCCCCTTAGATAGTTAACAAATGTGCTGCCCTCCCTTGTAGTTTCTGAAAATGCATTGCCCTCCCTTGCTTCTGAAAATATTCTCCAGATTCCCCTATACCATGAACTTCTGGCAAACAGTGTAAACTTTTTAGGTGAAAAGACACATTTGCCTTTACCATATGTTCCCACGCTCGTCCATTTCCCTCCTTCACTCCCCTCACCTTTTTTTTTTTATTGGAGCTGACTCCCCTCGCTTCATTACTTGTTGAAATACAATACTAGTTGTATTAAATTATTTGGCTCTCTTAATGTTTTACAGTACGTTTTTTTAAAATAAATTGATTCAGTTGTGTTTATGCATTTTGAAGCACCTAACCAAATGCTAAACGTGGAGATGATAAGGACAAAAAATAATAATATGGTTAAATTATTTAGCCAAAAAAAAAAAAACCCTATATCAACCAAACTAAACTTTTTTGCGATTAAAAAAATAATAATCCAAAAAGTCTGTTTGTTTTGGATTATTTTTGTCTTCAGTGAACTTTTTTAAGAATTTGATCATAATTTTTTACTTTTTTAGATTCCTCTCGTCGAGAGAAACCAATAATCCACAAAAAATCAACACAAAACAAACAAATGGGAATAAAATTTGAACAAGGACAAAAAAATATTTTGGCTCAATTGTTTGGCCAAAACACCCCAATTTCCTCTTATCTGAATGTTTACCAATTCCAGTCCATATATTTTTTCTCTTGCATTGAGATGAATAATCGATTTTGTTTTTTCTCGAAAAAATAAAAAAATAGAAAAAGAAAAAACCATATTCGTGTTTCAAACAAATTAATTCAGGTCAAACTCACCCCAAGTGAAACAGTTCTTTTCCCTTGTATATAATATGTTTCTTTTTGAGTGAATTTGTTAAATTTACTTGGAAGAGTGAGAGAGGGGTAAAATGGCCATTAAAAGGATGACATCATCAATTTCTGTCAAGTGCATTAACGGACGTTAAGAGGGGGGAATTTGGAGAATAGTTTCAAAAGCAAGGGCGAGCAGTGTATCTTCAAAAACCACAAGGGAGGGCAGTGCATTTGTCAAAAACCTCAGGGGAGGTAAGTGAAATTTACCCATAAAAAAATTGGGAAGCAATACGTAACGTAGCAAAAGAAGAGATTCTTCCGACGTTTGCTACCCAACTATCGCCTTCTGAACATCTCGCTGGACAAAGAGCACGTTTGGCAAACTCGAACTAGCGGAGCTGAAACTAGGTGTTTAGCACACACAAAAACTAGGGACACCTTTTAAATTTCTACAAAATTCCTAATTTGGGACATTTGGTCATTGAACCAACACACCTTGAAACATAATTAAATCCGGAATATATCAATTTATATTGACTTTCTTCAAAATTAAAAGTGAATCATAGGAGTCAATTTGTCGCTCCTCAGCAGATATGAACAAGCAAAATATCTATTCTAAAATTATATTTCCAACAATGACAACTAAGTTCTCATTTTCATCCACATTAACTTCTAATCCAGCTTTCCGTGGCACAACTCTTTTTTCATGATTGGCCATTTAGTTTCCATATTGTGGAAGCTATTCACACACTCGCCAAGTGCAATTACTTACAATAAGGAGAATTTATCAAAAATTCCATCGTAAACACAAAACTTCCAGTGTCTCACACTATCACTAATATCATCAAAACCCAACTCAACCCAATTGGGTTCATGTACTAATTACTAACGGCACCTTTACAAAGCACATACTAACATTGTCATGTAGACACATTTTCCCCAAATAAGTCACAGTCCTTAAAGTCACTTTTGAAATTTGCCTTTATTCAAAAAATAAATAAATAAATAAATTCGCGTTTGTTAGTTTTGCGTTTAAAAGTGCTAAAAGTTGGTCCTTTCCTAGAAAAGTTAGGTAAAAGTTGTAATTTTTTACTTTTCCAATTCCTTTCATCGAGGAGATAAATTACAAAAGTTTAATGCAAAACTAACAAACGCCAAAAAAAAAAATTGAATAAAGGTAAACTTTAAAATTGACTTTTAGGCTCTGTTTGTTTGGACGTAAAATATTTTACCGATTTTTTGGCGTTTGGTTGGATTAATGGCAAGTAAAATATTTTTACTTGTAAATTATTTTCCTTGATTCGGTGTAAAATAACTTACGCCATAAACGGCGGAAAGTTATTTTCCCAACGGCTTGATCGTCCAATTTTGCTACCAGCACTTTCAGCCTGACTTTCATCTCCCTCAGCCGCAAGTCAAATTCCAATACTCTGTTTCCCACCCACAAGCCCCAAGTCAAATTCCAGTATTTTGTTTCCACCGGCAAAAATTCTCTCTCTCTCTCTCTCTCTCTCTCTCTCTCTCTCTCTCAATTTACACTTCTCTCTCTACAATTACAAGTTCTTTCTCCCTTTAAAACATATTTATATACTACGAACAGATTCAAAACGGATTTGTCGAATTTGTCTTATTCGCATGGATCTTTCATATTTTTGTCATGTGCCAACCAAATACCGGAAAATAAAAGAAAAAAGTTTGTTTTTAGCAAAAGTATTTTACATGGAAAATATTTTACATTGTAAAACATTTTACATCGAAACAAACGGAGCCTTAGTACCATGAATTATTTTGGGAAAACAAGGCCACATTATTAAAGACTTGCAATTTTTCGGACAAAACTAAATTACTTTCGTACATAATTTTTGAAATTTCTTCGCACAAATTTGAAGTTCGAACGAGTGCTTTAAATTGGTTCAATGATATTAGAAAAATTATGCACAAAAGTATTTTACTATGCTATCCAAAAATTGTACGTCTCTTCATACTGGACTATAATATTGGGTCAGAGGTTTGCGTCCAACCCTCTAATAAGACGCTCAAGTTGCCTTCATAAAAAATTACAGGAATTGTTTGAAGAACAGAGCCGACGGATTAAGAAGGGGGCTTGGGGATGAAGATGGGGTCGAGAGCTTCTCTCTCTAGAATATAGAGGGAGAATGCACTCCCCTTTCTCATATCAGCCATTTATTTTTCATTTATCCCATTATTGGGTCTAAGGTGGTATTTGTTATTCATTCTTTGGTTCCGCTGAAGTTGGGTTCACGCCAATCTACGGGTAAGGTTTCGACATAACATCTCTTGTAATGCATTTTCCAGTTTCGGATCTGGGCATGGAAGTTCGTGGCTACATGAGGGATCTGAGGTTGCGAGGCTTACAAGCCTCAATGGCTAAGCCTTACGGGCGGCTATGGAGTAATTGAAGGCTGCATCTCCAGCCCTGGATTGAAGCAACTGAAGGCTGTATGTAAAAATCGATTCTTCAAGATCAGAACTCAGCTTCTACCAGTTCTTACCAATCAAAAGGGGATCTGATCTCCACTACATCAAACCGCCACGACGGAGGTTTTTGCGATATGGGTTTTCTCGGTTTTACGATCCAGATGACCGTTTCTCGAGGGGGTTTCATGGTATGGGATTCCAGTCAATATGCTTCAATTTCAAGATCTGGACAAGAAGTGAGGAGTCGATTGCTACCCAAATCAGAACCCCGAAAATTGGTGGATTCTCTAGATGCTTAAAGTGGGTGTTCTTCGTGTTCATCCAATCGCTCCAATGGAGTCGGACCTAAAATGTGGTATGTCTTCACAAAACATATGGGTCAACATATGCTTTAGACCAAGTGGGTTCAGTTGTTGGCAATAACAAAACCAACTTATGGACCCAATGTTTGAATGGCTCATGTGTACAATGGTTCTATTTTCCTCCGCTTGGCAATGGTGCACATTTGGAATTTGGTACTGGCGTCCTCAGCGTTTGGTAGGGATTGATTTGGGATCCGAGGGCGTAGTTACTTAGGTTGATGGCCCAAGCTTCCTTGGTTTGGGGTTCTTTGAGGAGGACAGAGTGTACTACGGGGCTGACCCTAGTCATGGTTCTGCTGCCGTAGCATGGTTCAAAGGTCTCGTCCACCTTTGGCCCCGAGTTCTATGTGTGAATACTGTTTTCAGTGCGAAGGTCATTTCTTTACTTTACTGTGTGTGGAGGTTGATGGATTAGGATAGTTGCACCTTTGTGGTTGATTGTGTGTGTATGGACTCCGAGGGCGGAGATTACCATTGGATGAGTTTCACGTAGTGGTGGCCTTGGTTTTCTCTGGTCCGGGGGTTATTCCCTGGGGCTGGCTCTGTCAATCATGATCTTTAGATTACTAGGGATTTCACTCTCCTTAGCCCTTTTCTCGCCTGTTTGATAACACCGCAGGGCATCTTTTACTTTTAAAGACCATGGGCTACCTTAAGTTGTGGATGGATAATGGCTTTGGAACTTGGATACAGATGTTGGGAGTGAGTGGCGGACTAGGCATGTGTTCAGCATATGGGTTCTATGGAGGAGTTCCTTTGGGTATTCTTGCTTGCCGAACTGCCAAAGGTTTATCTCATTTGGTCAGAGTTGCTCTGCTATTGTCGTTTCCATTGTTGAGGGTCAATCGCTCTGGGTCACCAAAACAAATGTGGCATACAATAAATCTGCAACGTATTAGCCTGCATCAATTGGATAAGGGCGTTGTAGCAAATGGTGGACTAGGCATGTGTTCAGCGTAAAGGGTTCTATGGGGTGGTTCCCTTGGTCATTCTTGCTTGCAGGACTACTAGAGGCTCATCTCCTTTTATCCGAGTTTCTCTGTTATTGTTGTCTCCATTGTTGAAATTGGAAACCGCTCTGTGATTAGCGGTAATTGTTAACCATGTGCTGGCATTGCAAAATCGTGTTTGTAATAGAGCTGCAAAACCGTTTTATTCAAATATAGTTGTTATTTATCCCAGCTTTGCGGGATGTGCATGGCATTAGTCATCCTCTTGAGCTACGCTTACTTTTGAGCTACGCTTACTGCATTTTGCATATCTATACCTATCCCAGCAAGTTGTGCAGGGACTTCCTATTATCTCACCCCTGCGGGTTGTGCCGGGAGTACGCACTTTTCTTTTCTTTTCTTTTCTTTTCTTTTCTTTTCTTTTCTTTGTCCTTCGTGGGTATGCCCCTTGTAGGCTGTATACTCGCTTAATCCCTTTTTATTTCCACAAAGAGTGTGAATAACCTATGCCAAAAGTGTGTAATCTGTATAAAGATCCAATAATCGTTAATCCATTTAGCCCTAAAAAGCACCCAATCTCATGTCAATGCAATAATTGAAGAATTTCACTATAAGTTCGACTACTCATAATAAAATGAGAAGAAACGAAATTGAGAAAAGAGAGAGGGGGGAATTACCTAAAGGCGTTGCGCTGGCCACGGAGCTCGGGTGGGAGTTTACGGTCGTTGACGGCGTCGATAACCGTCGACAGACGGTCGGTGATCTTCTTATTGGAATTGTTTGGAGAGGCTGTTGACGAATTAGTGGTAGAGGAAGAAGAGGCCCGCCGGGGTTTGGACACGCCATGGCCCAAAATTCCGATCGACGGCGACGATGCGGCAGCTCTCGCGACGCGAGTTGCCATGGCGCGTAGAGAGAGAGAGAGACAGAGAGACCGTCGGAGGAGAGCTCTGTTGGCCTACATTTCGTTGCGACGTTGCCTCATATTTTGTCGGGTTTTTTTTTTTTTTTTTTTGGACGTGGCGAATTTTGGACCGCGTGATTGTGGCGGTTTCACCGATTTGGCTGAAAGAAACACCGATTAGACCGAACCGGTAGTGCAAAGTAAACCCGTTCGGTCCTTTTCTGTTTATTTTTTGAAGATCTTTAAAAAATTAGCAGCTCGGTCCAGTTTCTCAAGTCTCTGTGGGGGCCATCTAATGTCTCATAGAGGTGACCCGAGCCATACGGATGACCCGAGCCGTTCATTTCATACATAATACCTTGTAAACAAACATCGTAGAAATTTAGCTCAATCGGATATTAATAAATCCTCAATCAAAAGTTGGATGAATATCCTATCAAGAGTTCAGAATTGAAAATGAACTTTTGATCAAGTAGTTAACGATATTAATAAAAAAGCGTGTTAGTTGGGAGGTGTCTATTAAGCATTGAAACAGTGATCAATGAAACAACAAGGATATGAAATTATTTTCGACAACTAACACGCTTTCTTATTTAGTATTTCGCAAATGTGGTAAATTAACAACTGTGAAAGAACAATATAATAACTTAAATATTTTATGCTCTCGAGAGAGCATCATCTCTAGCCCTCACTCAAATATTTTTTTCTAACAAAAAAATTTTGGTGAAATTTTTTTTCACAAAATTTCAAATTTTTTTCCCTAGAAGCTTCCCATTTTCTAAAGCATTTTTAATTTTGGGCAAGTTCAAATTCTAAACATTTTTAATTTCAAATTCTAAACTTGAATTTGAGTAAATCTTCATTAATGACAGAGTTGTAAAATTAAGACGGAGAAGGCCTTCAAACTTTGATTAAGATAAAAGTATCTCTTGATTTGATAAATATTTGAGTAAAATTCAATTCAACATGAGTTTGAGTCAAGGGCTGGAGTAAGATTTAGAAAATTTTCCTCGTGGTTCGTTATGTGGTGATCGGGAGCCCAAGTTCGATTAAGATGACTTCCGTATCCAAGATGAAATCGATCGAAAACAATAAATTCAAAATTATCTCGGGTTAACACGAATAAAAACTGCTTGAATAAGGTTTTGGTTGATCCGAAGGTGATGAGTTTCATGCAGTTGTAGTTTGTTTGTTAGTTTTTTTTTTTTTTTTTTTTTTGGTTAGGGTTTTAGCGTTTTTTTGGTTAGGGTTTTAGCGTTTCTGATTTTTCTGAAAAATAGAAAACGCTGTCTCGAGTGCTATGCCAATAAACATTGTACAGCTATAAAAACAAGCTTCGAGGATTCCAATATCCATCATGAATCATATGGTTTTCCAATGAAATCGTTGGAATGACCGCGTGCACACACCATTCAAGAGTAACATTTTTAGCATGTAACTATGTATTTTCAAAAGTCGAAACAAAAACCCAACAATCATTCAGACAGCAGATCCATTACAGAAACTCCATATCGACATATTGAAAACCCCACTTTGACTTCCAAACCAAATAGCAGAAAGAACTTCCCTCGCAACTGACTCGATTTGTAAAACCAAATGAATGAATCCCTAACTAGTCGCACGGCTAATTATCATGCTAAGGTACATCAAAGATGAATCAAATAGTTTGTGTACCCGGCTACACTAATCAGTTGGAACACTGAAAGATCACTGTTGTACGTATCCACACGTAAACACTAGATGCCAGTCCTCATCTTAATTCGTATGTGAGACGCGATTCTAAGTATAGTCCCAGGTGATCATGCAAGCATTTAGAGCAAACCAGCTTTTTTAAGAGCATCCACAAAATCCTCATCACTTTTCCAGGACGGCACCTGCACCGATAGAATAGCAAGAATAAAATCAGATCTTGCCCAGCTATATCTATTTTGAGAACTTTCTAGCTTCAATAGGTTATTTCTTATAAACAAGCACTAAAACAAACGTGTTCGCTTACAAAATTGCTTGTTTTTCTATTTCTCATGTCATTGTTGGATTTCAGAAAATAAGCAATGAAGCAATTGGTATGTGCACCAAACCACCTTATTTCAAACAGGACATGAGACAATAGCATTTGCAATGTTATGTCCACTGGCCCAACCGAATTTAAATTGAAACCCTAAAATCAACTGCAAAGTTTGCCTGCTGCTTTTGTGCAAGGAAAAGGAGCACCAAAGAAAGATAAATGCATAACCTGGTAAGCAAGGCACATGCATTTATTTACCTGAGTTACTTCCCTGTTGAAGTGCTTCTCAATCTTGGCCATGATCATGTCATCTTTATCACTACATAGCAGATTGAATACAGCTCCTGTTGGAATTGAGTGACAAATCATGATTAGATGAAAGTGAGGACTGAGGAGGAAGCTCTATGTACTAGGGTTCCATTTATTCATTATTGAGGGAGCACGGAATCAAATATAGCATGTTGTTCTATAGAAACACGCCTAAAGAAGAGGAAATGCATGACCACATATATTCCAAGCTATGTTACATGGAGTGTGGGTACGGGTGCAGATCAAGGTTCTAAAACTCGCTAGGCGCTCCTAGGGCAGCCGGGCACCTTCTAGCTTCCAAGCCGAGTACTCGGCGCCTAGTTGGGCGACTAGTTAGCTAGTCGGCGAGGGGCCTTCAAGCGCCTAAGCGGTGAGTACTCGACCGTCCAAACCTTCTTTTGAAAAATGGTGAAGATATGTGTTTAAGTGTCAGGTTTACCAATTCACATCTAAAGAACATGCAACATGGTTAACATTTATCTCTATACATAATTCTATTAGTTTCTAAGATAAATCAGGTTTTGCTTAGGTGCCTGAAGGCATTTCATTCACATTATAGGAGTCCTACGCATTGGCTGATAACATTCTTTTTCTTTTTTTGATCGGCACATTGGCTGATAACATTGCTTATATTAAAGAATATCTGTACATACGTAAAGGAGAATTTGACTTGCAAAATATGCTTGCTACTTGAATGTTCTACTGGACAGACACATATCTCCTACATGTGTCGGGCATCCATTATTGTTCTTTATTCAATCAGAAGAGTCCACTGACACAGTTCCTAACTTTTTGGTAGTGAAGGTCATACAGTGCGTGCAAGCTTTGCACTTACAATGGCATATATCGTATAGAACTTACCCAAGCTCCATCACACGACACCCGATCATATGCATCCAAAACTGAAATTTGTTTGGCTGATGCTTGTACTTTGTAGTATATAACAAGCAAACAAATGATACAACACTAAGGACTTTGCCTTATGGCTTTTTGAGCTTTTTGGGTTGATCTATGAGAGGAGAATGACTTGTCACGTAAAGCGTGAAAAGCCAAAAAGTCCCTTAGTGTAACAGGACCTAACTTATTTGACCCAAGACCAGGAGTTACCACCACGTTATGATGCCACTTTATTTCATCAAAATATAAAATTATAAATGAACTGGTAAGATCTAAATGAACAGCAAGAGGGGAAAAAATGACTTTAAATAGTTCTGATTGACCATGACTTCCCCCCCATTTTACAAATTTGAGTCCTAGAAGTTTATGCAATGGGAACAAACATATTATTTGCCGATGTGAAAACCTAATTACTACTAATTTCACCTTCCTTCAACATTAAATTCCTAGCAGTAGGAACAAACACCATTATTTGCAGATGTGAAAACCTAATTACTAATTTCACCTTCCTTCAACAATAAATTCCTAATTGCAAAACTACTATCAACAGTTTTACAAAGTACTCAGCATTCCAATCAATCAAATCTATGACATGGCTAATAAATTCAACCATGTTGATCCATTTCAGAATAGGCAAGAATAGCAAATAAAGGATCCTGAAGTGAAAAACTAAAAATTACCCTTGCGGCCAAAACGTCCGGCCCTCCCAACTCGATGCAAATACACCTCACAATCGGGTTCTGATGGCATGTCATGCTTCACCGGAAGATCAAAATTGACAACCAAATTAACCTATTAAAATGGACAATGTCAGATGTGAGCATTATGAACCCAGAATAGCCAAATCCCCAACAGATAAAGGTCAGAGGAGCACACCAGTGATTGGTCAAAACCCCGGGCAAGAAGATCAGTTGATATGAGAACTTGAGTTAATCCATCTTTAAACTCCTTCACTATCTTGTCCCTATCATCTTGCTTGAGAGCACCTTGAATTGTTGTAACCTCGTAGCCATACTCAGTAAGTGCTTTATGCAACATGCTTGCACTATTTCTTGTGCGGACAAAGATGATTGTTTGCCCAACTTTATCTCCTAATTCCAAAATTCTATCTTTAATCACCATTATCTTTGCAAGTTCATCAGGACACCTCACTTTGTACTGCTTTACTGACTCCAAAGACAGTTCTTCTTTGTTGACAAATATTTGGTTGTAATCTCCTCTGAAGAGATCTCTAACAATCTTTGATACAAAAGCCCTGACAGCATCATCAAAAGTGGCAGAAAACAGAAGCACCTGTTTTGCAGAAAGAAATGAAAATGATGTCAACCATGTATCTCCACTTTGGAAATGCAGCAAATTTCTATGCCAAAACAATTAAGGAGCAACCATGTAAGAAGCAATAGCCCGCATTAGGTAAACTTTACAGTCAATGAATACACACTAAAAGGAATGCATATGTTAGTTGCAGGTGATCATGTAAGTAAGAAGGGGAAGGTATAGAAATTCGCAATTGTGCATGAGATGAAAAGTGAAAGAGGTGTTTTTGTATATTTGTCCATTCAAAAAAGTTCTTCGAATAACTTTTCTTTTTTTGCGAAAAAGTTCTTGCAATAACTTGGAACAATATTTACCAAATAATTCTGCCTTCTTACTTCCCCTTTAAAGGTCTCATGCGAACTCTATATAACTAAGATAAATATGGCCCTACAACTACCTCAAATATTTCGTATTAGTTTCAGTATAACCTTTTTGATAAATGACGCTCAATATTTCCTCTATTTATAGAATGCAACACCTACGAAGAAACAAGCTCATGTTTGATATTTAGCAGGAAAACAAACACTATAGAGTAACAAACCTGGCAATCAGGATTGCTTCTGTTAATTGCCTTCATTATTCTCAAAGAGTCGTCTTTAAAGCCACTCTGCACCAAAAATATTAATGAGCTACATAGTGCAAATGTCATACCAAAACTGTAGCGAACCCCATGAAATCGTATACACAGTTCAAAATTTTAGAACTACTCACTGCATCACTGAAACTTAATTAATCCTTACTTGCTCACGTTTAACAAAAGGTAGAAGCATCTTTAGGAAAACATAATAAAGGGCCTAACGCTGAGTAGCTAATTGCAGGATTACACAATTTGGGTCAATGACATCATCAGCAAGGTAAAAGAGACCTCTCTCTCTCTCTCTCTCTCTCTCTCTCTCTCTCTCTCTCTCTCTCTCTCTCTCTCTGGATTACACAATTTGGGTCAATGACATCATCAGAAAGATAAAAGAGACCTCTCTCTCTCTCTCTCTCTCTCTCTCTCTCTCTCTCTGGATTACACAATTTGGGTCAATGACATCATCAGAAAGATAAAAGAGACCTCTCTCTCTCTCTCTCTCTCTCTCTCTCTCTCTCTCTCTCTCTCTAACATTTCTCTTGCTTGTACTGTCAGGTCAACACATGTGAGGGGTGAATTATGGTATTTGATTCGGAAAATGAAACCAAATTAATTAAGAAATTATTCATGTCTAAGAAGTGTTGGTTAAAAAGACTAATTTGGAGGCTAATTGGTTAAGGAATATTACTAAAGGAGATTTGGCAAGTTGGGAGTCCTTGTAGGCAACCAAAACTTAATGGGAAAGGAAACCTAGGACATGGATTTTATAGGCCACAAGGTGGGGACACGATAAATATACCGAGGGGTATATGAGTTCAAGTGAGAGATTGGCAGGGGGAAATAAAGATGTTATGAGCAAGAAAAATATAAGGGCTCCGGGGTGACAAAAGGCTCAACTACTTTTGATATTGGTCACCGACCGCATTGTCTTTACTAACTCTTGAACCCTTCGAGCAGAGGTACATCTGGATGTCAGAAAAAATCCGTGGGCTAAAGTAGGGGAATGGGTTTACATATGTTGTCCCTCTCACCTTATTAATCTTTATTTTTATCATAGTGGAATCGATGCCTACCATGGAGTAGGCAAGCTGAACCAAGTAAACTTGGTGTTTCTCTTCTTGAATAATGAATATGCACTTGTTTATCTCTGTGGGTGCTTCTGCTGACTTGGATGAGATCGTAGTTAATAAATCCCCACATGTATCACATATTAAGTTACACATATTTAGTTAGGAACATGGCAACACCAACCTAACAGCACATAAAAAAAGTTCCAAGCCTCGAGCCATTTCTCTTGCTTGTACCTAACATTTTTCCTATCTTATTTTGGATAAACAAGTCAATTTCTGTACGGACTGAGCTTGGCTCCTTAAGAACGTAACAGCACATAAAAATCCCAATCTTGCAACTGTTTATCGCAAATAACTCCAAGACAGTCATGCAAGTCTTGTACGTTCACTTCCTTATATCCTGGACAAAACGTGAAGGGTGAGTGAGGGAGGAGGGATTGGGGAGAGAGAAAGAGGGAGAGTAAATGTCTAGCACATCGAAATTTGTTGCTTCCAAGTTCCAACAAAACAGTTCCGCAGAGCTCCATCACAATTCATAACCATAATAACCCCCTCTTCCGCTGTGCTTTTCTGATCTTATTTCATCTTTTTCCTCCTCAACCAGAATTTTCCAAGCTCGAGCTGAGATTAGCTCAAGCAGATTAAACATCATCTATGTTGACCAAGAACACTCAAAACAACCAACAGGTTGGCTATGCTTTCACTGAGCAAAAAAAAAAGGTTGGCTATGCTTTTGATTGCAAATTGCAACTCCACTATACGACCTAATGCATGGAAAGCTACTCAAAGCTTATAATAGAATAAGGAAATTTCATAGATAAAATCACCCTTAACAATCTATAGTACAAACATGAATTCGTCAAAGGCTGCTGAATACGATGCCTAAACAAAAAATAAATAAAATTGGATAAATCGAGAAAGTCAATGTCTATAAAAATGACATGATCCAAGTAAGTGAAAAAAGGTATTATGATATTACCTCTGCCAACATGTGGTCAGCTTCATCAAAAACCAGAATCTTCAAATAACTCATGCTCAATTTCTTAGCTGCCACCCATTTATTAATTGTGCCAGGAGTGCCAATCACTACTTGCGCTGTAATAGGTGCCCTCTGTGACACTGGTACATAATTGGTGCTATCCATTGGTATAGCACATTCCGAAGTAATTCCAGTATACTTCCCCATCTTCTTAAGAACTTCCATGTTCTGCACCATACACAACCATTATCAGTTAAATCTTAAACTCACCAACACTTCAAAACGTAAGACAAACGCAGTGCAGATACAAAATCAAATTCCTATAAATGATCAAATTGTAAATTGATAACTTGCAGATACAAAACATTAAAAACTTGTAGATACAAAACAAAAACACCTAGTTTCGGAAACACCTAGGATAGAAATAAGTAAGTAGGAAACCTGGATAGCCAATTCTCGGGTAGGACAAATACAGAGCGCCTGAGGAGCACTGAGTTTGGGATCAACACGGCTCAACATGCCTAGAATGAAACAAGTGGTCTTTCCAGAACCATTGTGAGCTTGAGCAATCAAGTGCTTATAAGGAGGTGTCAAAATCATGGGCAAACTGATGGCTTGAATCTTACTCGGCCTCTCAAACTTCATTTCGACATATAAACCCTTCAACAAATCGGGCGACAGATTCAACTCCTCGAAAGTTTTCGCAGAGATGTACATTGTATCCCCCACTGTAACCTGTGGAACCAAATTAAAACCCTAAAAATCAGAACCTACAACCCCCAAAAGAAACTGGAGTAATCAATTAGGTCCAACAATTCATTAATTTGAACTAAGGATCTCCTATCTGCTCTCAGATCGGTTGATAAGTCATATCCCAATATTATCATTCCAAGTGGCAATGCATTGTGGACCCATATACTACCATTTAGTACTTACTATGTCCTCTAGAAACCCTAAAAATCAGAAAATGAAGCCCTAATAAGAAACTGAATTTAATCAAATCAATTAATTTCAACTGATCTTATATCTGCTCACAAATCGATTAATAAGTCCAATTCCAATATTATGGTTTCAAGTGACAATTCCTCGTGGACCCATATATTACTCCTCGCTACATCCTCTAGCTCGAGCCTTGTTCAAGTTTGGTTTGTTTATGAGTCGAACTTATCTCAAACAAGTTTTAATGGAGCCCGATATAGAGTAACTTGAAATTTTCAGACATTATAAGTCAAACAAGCAAAACAGTAGTTCGCTCGAGCTTGGATTGAAAGCTTAACGAGATTAAAAAGATGATAAACCAAGCTTGAACGAGCTTTTTACCGAGCAAACATGAGCTCGAACAAACTTTAGTACCATCGTTAACTTCGGGTTTGCAAATTGAGAGAGAGTGAGTGAGAGGGAGAGAGAGTACGGATTTGATGTTGGAGTCATCGGGGTCGTCGAGGAAATTGTTGACTTTCTTCTTAGTCTCATCGATGGCTAGAGACTTCAGGTTGAGATCCAAGGCAGATGTTTCATCGGAGGTCGACGTAGTGTCGGCCTGTTCTTCTTCGGCTTCGTCGCCCCACGACCGTTTGGTTTCCTGAGGTTGGGTTTCAGCCACCACTCCAGCGGCGGTGGCAGCGGTGTTGGTGGCGACGGAGGAGGAGGAGGTGGTGGTGGTGGTTTCGGCCATTGGGAGAGTACGGTGGAAGTTGGAAAATGATGAATTTCTAGCGGTTTATATAGTTTTGCTTTGGAGCCAAGTTCGCTTGAAAATTAAGCAAAGGAACCGACATGGTCGGGCGGTTACCGAAAAACCAACGGACCAGGCTGAATTTATGTGGGCTGGGCTTAGGTTTGTTTATTGTGAGCCCATATGTAATTTTGAGATGAGTTTTTCTTTATCAAAAATACACAAGACACAACTCCGAACACACTCCCTCACATACACGTCAGTCTCATACACATTTATTACGCGAGATCCATGTATATGTGAAGGGTTGTGTTCGGTATTGCGCCCGGATAGTTGTATTCTTAGCATTTCTCTTTTTTTATTTTTTGAAGAGAAGATGAGTTTAAATATGTTGAAGTAAATTTTCGTAGTGACACCAAATACATCACTTTTACACAACAGTAGCTAATGAAAGAGTGGAAGTTGAAATCAATCCTTTTCAATTTACTTAAATTTTTAGAGACATGATTGTGTAGATTTATTTATAAAATGACAGCAGAGTGATCATTATCAGTATCAGTATCATATTAAATATGTCGCCCTCACTACATAAATGCTACAACTCTTATAGGCAATCGATACGGGTGTTGACATTGTCCCGACTTTAAAGGAATTTCTTCTGATGGAAGGAAGGGGGGAATTAGCCACCCTAAAATATATGGAACCCTTTAGAAAAGATTTTCAATTCGGTATTTTTGTTTATCTTTTTGATTTGTTTATTAAATTTGCATTTTTTCCCTAATAATCATTTGTCTTGCAAGAAAAACCTAAAAAGTACAAATTATGACCAAAAAGGCAAAAAACTAAAAACAAAAAAGTTCGAAACATCTGTCATTTAGTGTCGTCTTATCTAAATTTCTTTCAACGTGGATTGATAATTTTATACTTTTGGATTCCTCTTATTGAGATGAATGATTAATCACAAAAAGATGGGGCACATAAATATTAGTCCTTCAACTACCTTGAACATATGCTATCATCCTACCCTTTTTTTGAATTATATTTTCATCCCGAAATTCAAATACACCCAATATTGCCCTTTATTTCATATATGTATTAGTACGAGATTTAGTCATAAAAAAAGTATACTTTATTGAGGCAGGAGATTTGGACGAATTTCAAAGTTTGGAGGACCAACCCTGTAATTTAAGGATTGGCGATAAAATCCAATCCCCCAATCTACGCTATCAGTGGTCATCCATTTTAAAACCTAGAAAAGATTTCTGTAACGCCAGAATTCGGGACCAAATATTCACCATCCTAAACCTTCACTCCGTCGTGTTCCCAAATCAACGTCGACGATCCTCCCTCCCGATTAAATTGGCGTCGTCTCCTCATCATACCAAATCCTCCACCCTCGCTGTCCCAAATATCCATCCCAAATCTTCAATCGTCAACGTCCCAACTCGAAGTTGACAAATACCAGAGGTTATTGAGAACAAGGCCTCCGTGCAAGCAAGAGTCCTTTACGTACTACTTTGGGGTTATTTAAGAACAAGCCTCAGGTGCAAGCAAGAGTCCTTAAGGTACTATTTTGAACTTTTGGGTGTTTCGGTTCATTACTGAAATTGGGTTTCTTTGATTTTTCTCTACAATTTGAAGGATCAAGAATGCTAACCCTCACCATCCCAAATTGACGTTGACGCCCTGTTAATAAACTTCTCCGTCGCTTTTCTGATTGGGTCCCATCAAATTGCTTTATTGTTCAGAAAATCGCTAATAGGATGCACGGGTGGGGTATGATGCCACGACATCGTAGGGAGAAATGGTGGAATGACAGAAAGAGAAGTAAAGAAAGATGAGAAAAGAAGAGGAAAACTTATGTTTACTGGCGGAGGTTTTTTTTTTTCCATGGTTCGAAGGTGATTGATCGAATTGATCATATTTACCATGGTTCTTATTATGAAATATGGTAAAATTGACCACAAAATCTGGTTGGATGGCTTCCAAATGTACCATGAAATCACACCTCTATTATCAACTGCTTAGGTCAACAAATCATGATAAAAGTCGTTTATAGTGATAAATAATGGTTAAACATTTATATTATATGGTAAATCTTTAATTTCAGTTGTGTAATTGCATGAGTGTATTTACCATGACTTATGAGTATAAAGAGATCGTGTACCGTATCTATTGTATTTATCATGAAACCTGAGGAAAATGACATTGATTATTCATTAGAATTCTCTCACTTGATAGGATGGTAAATAAGGAATGAATCAAAATATATTTGAAATTTCAAAAAATTCCCCCTTTCCTTTTTGGTTGGAAGATATGGATGGATTACAAGTCAAAACTCAATATATTAGGAAACTACAATTAATTGAAATCTCCAATCCTAATCAAATCCCCCTTAATTAGGAAGCTATATCTACATATATTAATAGGTAATAATAAAACGGGTAGAAAAGTATTTCATCCTAAAAAAGGATGAAAACATAACCGTTTAAATTGTCTAGGATGAAAACTTAAATGATGTAAAAAAAAAAAAGATGATTATTTAATTAACTCTAAAAAGGTTGATGAAAGGCAAACAAAATATCCCTAAAAGTCACTTAAAACTTACTCTCTTTAATAACACAACAATTAATTTAGTCCATATCCAACCCGTATGCGTAGTTTAGTGTAAGCATTCTGAATTTTCAAAAATATATAATATGATGCCCATCATGGGGACCGGACTGGATGTATTTTCAACAACTCGGATTTCATCTCGCTACTTTGTTGATCTGAGTCGTCCATTGCCGAGGTGAAATCCGAGCCATTAATTACCAAAATCAACGATCCTGATGCGCACACTTGGGCCACACACCAGCACCCCTGGTCCACATCATGAAACCAACCTGAATCATTTGATAGAAACCAATAACTCATACGATAGATGTATGTAAGGTCATTTCAAACCCTTCACCCTTATTTTCACCAAATTTGAGTACAATTTTTTTTTCAAAAGTCTGATTTGATATTGAGAACTCCAACGACTATCATCAAAATTTTCATCAAATCTCTATCTCATCCCAAACGGCTCCCTAGGAAAGGAACATTGCAAAGGCATTTAATAATCAATTCCAAGGAAAGAATGACATAAAATGCCTTTAGTAGTTATAGAATGTTACCATTGAAAATTTAGTGAAATAATTAATATTCAGGTTTGACACAAACACTAACATTTGTAACAACAATTGTACAAACTCTCTCACATGGGATATGTGTGATCTACCACTCATATGTGGGTCCCACATATCCCATGTGAGAGAGTTTGTGCAATCATTGATACAAGTGTTAATGTCTCTATATTTTCTCATATATGATATAAGTGTTTGATACAAGTGTTAGTGCCTCTATATTTTCTCATTAATATTGGCTATTTCTTCCTTAATTTGATGAAACATTTGGTTTTCCCTTCATTTAGTATCATTTTGATTAAAGGGCTAAAGCTACATTTTACGAATTTTTTCATCAAATTTGGGTTTGATGAAACCTTTGATGGCCCGAGGAATTACATGAAATTGAGCTTTATTGGTTGCGAAAATTGATTTTTAAGTTTTAAAGACTAATTCAAGAAATACCCTATGTGGTGATAATGTCAAAAACTGTTTTTTGTTAATATCAAAATTGCCATCGACGAGGTTTTTGGGATGAAGGTGAGGATGTTAGAATTGCCATCGACAAGGTTTCATAGTTTAAAATCGTTACATAACAACCTCATTATTAACAGTTTCAAATATACCACTCTCAATAAGCAACTGAGCAATCATTCATCCACTGATATCCCATTCGATTGTGCAGATTGTTATTTAATACATTGGATTGATTTGTGGGTTGATTTTTCGGGGTGGGTGTTCAATAAACAATAAAGAGCTATTAGTAATTACCAAAAAAAAAAAAAAGAGCTATTAGAAACAAAAAAAAATTTGGGAGGGTTTTCAAGTGACCACCTTTATCTAAGTGTGGAGTCACCCCTAACAATTGCACTCTAGGGTATGTCTTTTAATGTGCTTTGGGAATTATGCTAACAGTGTAATACGGGTTTGGGACTGTGCAAGTGATTGTTATTTAAACACGCGTGATTTTGTGTTGACCTTTTGGGGCCCTAACGATATCCAGGTCGGATTGATTGACCGAATCATTCATTTTGTTCGTCTCGTCGAGTATGTAATCCACATAAAAATTCATGTTGATCGGACATCGGTAACTATTTGGCTTATAGTTTTGTAGAAAAAAAAAAGCAACTACATCAGTTTCATTGAGTATTTCATTTTCAAGAAAAATGCAGTCTGAAAACATAGTTACGATGTCCGATCAACGTGAATTTTTACGTGGAAAATATACTCGACGAGATGGACAAAATAAAAAGATTTGGATCAAAAATATACTCGACGAGATGGACAAAATAAAAAGATTTGGATCAAACAATGGGACTCGAAAGGGGCCCAAAGGAGCCGCACAACACAGTCCCCAGACCCGTGTAATATAAAACAGTAAAAGACAAATTTTAAAGTGTGTTCATCAAATTGTGGATTGTCAAAATCATTTGACTATCATTTTCTATACCCATAAGCCTTTCTACGGATCCCCTCCCTCTGCCCCTGGAGAAATAATTAAATGCTCCTGGAATAAATTCAAATGGTGCTCCAAATATTAGGTGATTGGTTTATTGTGTAGGGTCCCATATGCTTTGTGTTGCTAATATAGGGAATAAAAATGACACATGATACAATGTTAATGTTGCAGAACTATGCTATTATTTGACCATCCAATAACCTCCTTCACGCTTGCTAGTACATTAGTCCATGATCGAACCCAATTTACGAGTCATTAATTGCTTTTAATGATAAAAGGTGGGCATCAGTTCTACATTTTTATTCCTGTGAATCAATAAATAACATAGATTTAATTAACAAATAAACTTTTTTTTTGTTTTTTCAAGTTGGGACATTTTTATTCCTGTGGAATCAATAAATGCTAGACTTTTCAAATTAAATAATTGTTGGGGAAAAAATAGAGAAATTGATGGCTAGTGCTTGTTCGTGGAGTGGGATTGGTGCCTCTTCAAAAGACCGTTCCCCTGAGAAACACAAGGTCGGGAGAGTCACATCGATTTGTAGTAGCAACCCAAAAAGGAAAAAAAAAAAACCGTTTATAAATGAATATAATTTATCATACATGAAGATTGGCCGCCTCAGTGGTTCTTTGCTAATTCCTTACAACAATGGAGTACGGTTTCGAAAAGCTACCAATTTTGGATCACCCCCTTTTATTTTTTTGACTCTTTCTTTTCCACTTAATCCACAATTTTACAAAAATCACATTACTCAATTACACTTTGCAAGTGGGAAGCCACCCTTGCAAACTTCTCTCCGGATCTCATACTAAATCTTGGGATAGAGTGGATTCTCCCACTTTTCATGGCTAGTGGTTTAATTTGTTTACCATGTTAGTGTTTGTCCGGTGAACATGGTTTATTAATCTATCATGTTGGGGAGAATCGTTTTTAATTTATCATTTTTTAATATTGTCTAAGATGGTTCATTAGTTTATCACCTTTTTTACATAGTCTAATATGGTTACTTAATTTATCATCTTTGAAGTGTTGTCATCGGGAATTTTTCATACTTTTTTTTTAGATTTTAGGTGTGGGAAGATTTTTTTTTTTTAGAGAGAGAAATTAGGAAAAGTGGAAGAGAGAGAAATTAGAAAAATGTAAGAGAGAGAAATTAGAAAAATGTAAGAGAGAAATATTAGGAAAATTGGGAGAGAGAAAGGATTTTTGGGGTTTATTTCAATATCAGGATGAAATCATAAGTATTCAAAAGGTGATAGGATGGAATTGATAATCTATTTTTGTAGTGGGATTGGTGTCTCTAATTAACTCTCTCTTAAAAAATTTACATTTAATAACACAACAATAATGTAGAAGTGATCATTTTTTCTGACTTTTGAATCTTTCATGTTTTTCCCCCCTTTTTTCTCCTTTTCATTTTTGGCTCTCTTTTTTTCCACCCAATCCACAATTTTGAAATATCAGCTTTGTTGCTCAATTACATTTTGTTAAAAATTTTACATTTAACAAACACAAAAATAATGTAGAAGTGATATTTTCTTACATTTAATTAAAAAAATCTAATGGTGGAAAATTTAAAAAAAAAATGAGTGAACTAACACAGTTTATTATTATTTGTTTCACACAAGTCATATTTAAAATATAAAGCAAATTTATTTTCTTCATAAAAATTTAAAAAGTCCAGTGCAACTTGAATTTTTTTTCTTCTGATTTTTATGTTATTTTATTTTTTTGACTTAATGTTAAGTGGGCAACTAAAAATGGCTAGGCAACCTTGGTCCACCTTTAGCATTGATATCACTACTTGTAACGAATGGGACGACTTGGTGATCTGATTGTCGTAGTGTAGTTTTTTTTATTTTTTATTTTTAGGGCTTTGTTGCTCGGTTGTTTTATTTTTTCTCTCTGTATTCTTTGTCTCGAGGCCATCTTCTTGAGTTTCTTGGGCTCAGTCCCTTTATAAAATCGCATTGTTCCAAAAAAAAAAAAAACAAATAAACTTGGTGAAGGATTACTACGTAACAACGCGATCTTAAGCTTATCATAATAAATAATCGTAATTAATTTGTAAAGATGGCAAGGGAGATGTTGTCCTAATCATTGCAGCTTATGACCTTTGCACATGCTTAATTATCTACTAATTATGTGTTGGTGGGTAACAATAGCTGAAGTGCACCCATCCATTTGCTTTCTACATGCAACTTTCCTCCAACTCACGTAAGAAACTTCCTATAAAGTCCTTTGCAAAAAGGAGTTTAATTGTATTCTCAAAGTGTAATCAACAATTTAATGAATAGATTATTGAACTTCTACAACTGGCTACAAAGACAGATATACTCCAGCTGCTTTTGTATCTGGATATATATATATCCGGGATCCTTGATTGGATAATTTGTATATATATATATATAAGTTAGCTAATGGAAATGGACCCTTTTTCAAGCTATGAATTGGAAGGGGAGTCTAACTTTTAAAAGAAAAGCAATGGATTTGGTATCAACGAAATCATAGTACATGTTAACCTACTTTTGTTAAAGGAGTTTATTTGTCCCCACGTTGGAATCTCTGAAAGGAACGAACATTTTGAAATGAAGGGAGTATGAAATTATGGTACTGAGTGGCAAATGTTGAAATCTCTTAAAGGAACCAACATTGTGAAATGAAGGGAGTACGAAATTGTGGCATTGAGTGGCAAACTAATGTGGTGTAATTAATTGTTCTATTGATGTTCAACCAAGTGTGTTCGAGATATGCCCGAGTAGGGATGGCAACAAAGGTGGGTAAGAGACTAAGAGAGGATTGTGATCTATCCCTATCACGATTCTAAATGTGACGAATTATCCTTTTCTCACCCCTACCCCAGGGTGGGTAAGAGCGGATTGTGAACTATCCCTGTCACGATCCTAAATGTGAGGGTGGGTAAGAGCGGATTGTGAACTATCCCTGTCACGATCCTAAATGTGACAAATTACCCTTTTCTCACCCCTACTCCAACTGGGTAATGGAAATCTACCCAATTCCCTCTCATGTCGGGAACGAGTTTACCCTACTCTACCCAATTTTTTTAATTCTTTGAATTTTGGTCCTGGACAACCATTATTCATAGGCACATGCCTACTCCAATTCATCACAAGTTATTGCAAAAAAAAAAAAAAAAAAAAACCCTGAGTAAGAATCACTAACAATTTTTTCGTAAGTATATGCTACTCCAATCATTACCAGCTATTTTCTTTTTTAAAAAAAAGACATTGCAAGAAATCATCAAAACTCACAAGCTCGGACATGATACATAAAAGGGTTAAAATGAAGTATTTCATATATCGGGGCAAGTATCGGGGTTGGGTACTATTACCCTTAATTCTACCTTAACATGGTCGAGCTTTTATTCCCCCAACCCTACCCGTTACCCAAAAATTGGAAAAAACTCTTCCCATTAAGGACAGAATGGGATTGGTATGATTGCCATCCCTATGCCCGAGGCCGAGTTGGCCGTGCTAAGTTTTCGGCCAGCTCGACCCCGACTCCGACCCCACGCCACGCGATGGAAGCATAAATGAGACAACACTACTGTATCAACAGATTTCCTGCAAGCTTGACTTAATTAAGCCAAACCCAAATCCAAATCTAAAACTCTTTTCTTCTCCATAATTTGTTTTCACTTTTCTTACTCATAACCTAATTCAAGCGTGTGGACTACGCACCCGTGAGTCCTCCCTTTTAAAAAATTCAAACTTGGAAAAACACAAGTCATCCACCTTTAATTAAATTCCATGCTAAAGTCAAAACTACCCTCCCGTAAAAGCATTTCATCCCCACTCCTACCAGGCCTTTTCCGTCTTTTCACAGCCAAGGTCCAAATCCCCCCACAATCTTAGCCATTAATCCATTAATTAATTAAATTAATTAATCAAAACCCAAAATTTGAAAGAAACTTTTCGTCCTGTTTTATACATCAGCTTTGCCCCGTCTCTATACGTACACTCTCTCTCTCTCTCTCTCTCCTCGGTACTTTTTTCCCTCTCCAGAAGTAATGCAGAAACCCAGACTGTGAAAAGAGAGATAGGGAGGGAGAGATATATAGAGATACACACGTATACATATATAGAGAGGGAGGGGGAGGGGTTGTGAAAGAAGGGGGGCGGGCGATGCCCGGTCGGGAATTACTGATCTCCGCCTTCTTCGCGGCGGCGGTGGTGGTGCAGGTGTCGGCGGTGTACGGAGGGGGGGTTTTGACTCTCGAAAGGGCTTTTCCGTTGAACCAGGGGGTGGAGCTGGAGGCATTGAGAGCTAGAGACCGTGCGAGGCACGCGCGGATTTTGCAGAGTGTGGTCGGTGGCGTCGTTGATTTCTCAGTCGTCGGTACCTCCGATCCCTACATAGTCGGGTAGGACTATTATAAAAAAAACCCCATTAATAAGCCTCTTTTTTTTTTTCTCCCTCTCTCTCGAATTATTGGTTTATGTTTTGTTAATTTTGTGTAATCTTGGGGTATCTGTTTATTTCAATTCTTCTCCTTTGGTATATTTTGCATATTAGCCTTTTTATTTTTTGTGTTTATAACTCAGGTGTCCGTGCCGGTATACGTGGGTTGGGGAGTTTGATTAAACCCGTGCAGAGCCCTGTATGGACTGGTACCATAAGAGTAGATAGCCTTTGCATAGTTTGGAAAGTTTCAAACCTACGACCTTAGGACTTTAGGAGGGAACAAACACCAAGTACCAATCCAAAGCCTTCACCACCGGGCCAAGCTATTGGGGTTATATTTTGCAAATTCGTTAAGCACCAACTGTGTATGACTTCACTGCCAAGAATGCACATTTATGTACAATGGAGCTGCTTTATGTTGAGATTATTATAAACATTTTATCAAGATATGATTCACCTCAGAATTCTGTATTCATGTAATCTCTTCTATTCATGGAACTAGTCGGGACCATCAAACTAAGTTGTAGCATAATACGATGTGAGAAAAATCCGGACTTGTAGAACCTACTTATGTAGTTTGGCCTTTAAACGATTTTATTTGATTGTTTTGTAGAAGGCGTAAATTTTTGTTTTCCCCCTATTCTTTGTGCTTGATTGTCATTTGTGGTCTTGGATTATAAGAATATGATGGATTTACAGTAATTTAGAGGCGTTTTATTCATATTTCTAGTAATTTTCTTTTTCCAATAATCATATTTGTTAGGAACTCGGTAAAACCTGGCGAGTATCAATTTCAGCAAAACTTGCATTGAGACAGTGACTTACTTATCTATATTCTTCAACTCTTGTATTTTTGTTTTCTTATCTTGTTTGGCTTTTTCTATTTAGTCAAATAATATATTTTTTCCCAACATTAACTTCAGTTTTGTTGATCCATGCTTGTCTTGTAATTTAATACCAATAGTTGGAGTGATGGACTCTATTCTTGATTTTTGTTTTGTGTTTTACGACAGGCTTTATTTCACAAAAGTTAAATTAGGCTCTCCACCAAAGGAATTCAATGTGCAGATTGATACTGGAAGTGACATCTTGTGGGTTGCTTGCAATTCCTGCAGCGATTGCCCCCAATCAAGTGGCCTCGGTGTGAGTATTTTCTTTTCTACTTGCGATATTGTTTCTTCAGTCTATTGTGTAGTTTGATTGAGGGTAATTTAGAAATAGGTCCAGATACTTATACTGTTATGTGTTTGCAGATTGAGCTCAATTTCTTTGATGCTGCCAGCTCATCAACTGCATCTCTGGTCTCTTGTTCGGATGCAATGTGTGCCTCCATAGTTCAAACTGCGGCTGCTCAATGCTCTGCCCAGAATAATCTATGTAGTTATTCATTTCAGTATGGAGATGGAAGCGGGACATCTGGTTATTATGTAACTGATCTGCTGTCTTTTGACACTGTTATGGGGCCTTCATTAGTTGCTAACTCTTCCGCTCCAGTTGTGTTCGGGTATGCTGATATGACTTCTAGTGGTGGTGTTTGTCAATATGGTGTTGAAAATGACGTTTGAAGGTGTAGAAAATTTTCAGGAGAGTCAAAGGAGAAGCCTGTCTAGGTTAACACATGAAGAACTGAGATCTATACAATATTTATAATTTGCAGAATAACAGGAAAATGCAGTGGCTAACCAAACATAACTTAGCCAATCTTGTATTTTGAATGACATCAAATAGTTTCTAATTTATCCCACAAATTAGTGGTGTCTCTTAGGTTATACTACATTGCTATCGTTAACGGGGAAAGAAAGACGGGGTTGCACAGTTGAATGATAACTAAAGAGATAAGTAATGAAAGTAGGGAAAAGGGTTGGCAGTTAATGGTTATTAAAGAAGGATTATTGGAGTTACGGGTTATCATGGATAGTTTCTCGCATCTGCAACCTCTGCAACTGCAAAGTATGGTGTTTTTCATTTGAAACTTTAAGCCTTCAATTTGTTCTGTTGTACTTGCTTTAGTCCAATCCAATGTTCAATTTCCAGTTATGAGGTATGGTACTTAAAGTTTCTGCTTGGCTGTTTTGCAATATGGTAACAGGTGTAGCACCTATCAATCCGGGGACTTAACTAAGATAGATAAAGCGATTGATGGGATTTTCGGCTTTGGTCAACAGGATCTATCTGTCATATCACAGCTGTCATCACGAGGGATTACGCCAAAGGTGTTCTCACATTGCTTAAAGGGAGATGGCAGTGGTGGTGGTATACTAGTTCTTGGTGAGATTCTGGATTCAAGTATCGTCTACAGTCCCCTTGTCCCATCACAGTACGTATTCGATGCAATTCCTTAACCAACTTCAAGATAATAAAGGAAAATAGCTTATTATTCTATTTCACGTCCTCATGCAATCAACAAGGAGTTCTGCCTTCAGGCGGGTTTCAACATTGAAAACTTCTAATGTGCTCTCTCGTTTTTTTTTTTTGATATTTGATTGCATGTGGCAGTGGAGATTCAAGAATAATGTGCTCTAGGGTTTTCCTTTATTAGGACTTCAGGGTTTCATATATTGTCATTATCTATCTGTTGCATTTTCAACTGACCATTCCATGCAGTTTGACCCACTAATATTCTCTGCTCATGTTAATTGTCAAATTGGACTGCCTCATATATCGAATTTCATGGATGTTTAGCTTAGTTGGCCACTACTGAGAGGTCAAAAAGTCCAATTTTGTGGAAGTCAAGAATTCATCACTAGTTCTCTGGATAGGTTATTTCATCGTTAGTTTATTTATTTCCCGGAGCTATTTCTTGGGGTTTTTTTTTTTGTGTGGCTTAATTTGGGACATCGTAACTCTTTAGATGTAATTATCCTACCCCTTGAACAACAGAAGAAGAAGAAGAATGTTTAGCTTGTTAAAATATGAATGCATGAATATTTAGCTTGTCATTGCTAGGGCAGGTTCTCACTGGGTACAAACTTCACACTCCGAGGTCTTGTTTTTAACTCCTGCTTGGAACACTCTGACTTAGCTGATAGTTGTGGCTCATGTGTGGTTGCAAGTATGTAAAGTTTACCATGCATGGGTGGGGCCAACATGGCCCTGCCTTGGTATGGTTCCGTGTCTCAAAAACAAAAATATGTTTGTTATGTTGATAGATATTGTAGCTTTTGTCCCTAATTGGAGGACTTGAATTTAGTTCTTAGATCGCATGTCAAACAAGTTCATGCTTTCTGTATGGTTTCTTTTTTGTTTAATAATACGGCCAAAGTTCCATTTTTCTAAGTCCAATATCTGCTGAATTCCCTGTCTAGCAAAAATGTGGAAATTTGGAGGATGAATTTTTTTCTTTTGCTGTGTATCTTGATTTCTTCTGTCCAACCTTTCAGGCCCCATTATAATTTATACCTGCAGAGCATTGCTGTCAATGGGCAATTGTTGCCTATTGATCCAGCAGTGTTTGCAACATCTACCAACCGAGGAACCATTGTTGATTCTGGAACAACTTTGACATACCTTGTGGAAGAAGCTTATGATCCTTTTGTCATTGCTGTAAGTTCATTTTATTGTTGCCCAGCAAAAAAAAAAAAAAAAAATCGTTTTATTGTTTCCTTACCACTAAAACTTTTGTATTTTGCCTGAGACAAGTTAAGGGGAAATAGTGGTCTATACCAGTGAATTTGTATCAAACATTAAAATGCCGCTCTAGTTGTATTATGCCTTAGTTATGGATCCGGAAAAATGAAAGGAGAAAATGAGCACTTATGCGCAACGGTAAGGTGAAGGAAAACATAAGTACCTGAGATGATATACCAATCCAAAATTACAGTTGATTCTTATACAAAGTCGATTCTCGAGTAACATGGGTTCCAGTGTGTCTAGTGTCTACCTGACTACTGAGGACATAAGCAGTCCAGAATCCAGATGTTTGTTACTTTTCTGAATTGATGGAATAAAGACCATTTATATTGAAGCCTAAACGTTTTCCCTTCCCTATTATGGAATCCATTTCACCCACTGCATGCTCTTTAAATATCATTAGATGAGATGCTATTACAGTTTAGGGACATATTAGTGAAACTGAGACAAATTTTCCTCATTCTAGGATTGAGAATTTACTTATTTCATGGTTTGGAAACACAAAGGCAAGTGATGGTAAGGAATTTCTAGGAATTTCACTGCCCAACTGGCATGATGCTTATTTTTTGCTTATATTGACTGTACAGGTAACTGCTGTTGTTTCACAATCTGCGACGCCCTTTGTTTCAAAAGGAAACCAGTGTTATCGAGTACCCACCAGGTTCATGCTGTAGAGAGTTTGCTGATATGTTTTTAGTTGGAGCACTTCTTAGAAATAAAAGAAGAAAGGTTTGACGTTTCTGATGCCTGAATTGGATCCACATTTGTTTTATGTACAGTATAAATGAGATATTTCCTCCAGTTGCTTTAAACTTTGCTGGTGGTGCATCCATGGTTTTAAGACCGGTAGACTACCTGGTACATTATGGTTTTGTTGTAAGTTCTCGAACTTGCCTCTAATTAAATTCCTCTCTTTTCGCGAGTATTGTGCAATAGACATACTCATGGTGTTTTGAAGAGTTCATGCTTCACATGTTACATAATCTATAATTGGACAATCTAATGTAACAGGATGGTGCTGCTATGTGGTGCATTGGCTTTCAGAAAGTTCAGGAGCCAGGAGTTTCTATTTTAGGAGGTTGGTTCCAAGACAAATAAATAAATTATTTATATCAATGGACCAAAATGTTGGCAGTTGTGGAATCATAATGCAACTTATCCAACCCTGTATGTTATGAGCACCTAGCAGGTTTTAGTTATTCCACTGAAGTTGGAGGCTATTTAGTTATTCGAAAATGCGTATATAGTAGGTGGAATGATACAAACTGTTCTAAATGTGAGACTCGTAATACTGTCAAATTTTATTGGCGGTGCTTGTGTTTGTTTTTTGTGCTTCTTTTCAAGTTCCATTTGGAATTGCAACGCAAATATGCAATAGGTTTCTCCATCTGCTTTTCCTCTTTTCTGCGTGTTTTGTAATAATTTTTTTGTATGATTAGTGACTATACATCTATGGCTGCATATAAGTATTTAAAGAGATCAATTTATAAGCATCGTTAGCTTGGTAATAATATCCACAGGAGTTCATTAAAGTTCATGTCCAGTGAGTGAGTGTAGGTTCCACCTTGCCCGGAAAACATAAGTTCCAAATATAAACATCCTCATCCCGCATACACTTGTACATGTCAACATTTTATCCCCGGATAGTCCATCAATGCACATTGTGATCTTACTGGGATCACTGATTTTATGTTTCATTAAGCATTGAAGCTCGCATATTGGCAAGCATTTAGAGGTTTCCTTGCTTTGCCCCCGTGTGATGACCTTTTATTTTGAGGCTGACAAAATCATTGGGTTACTTTGGTGCAGATCTTGTTCTGAAGGATAAAATAGTCGTTTATGACGTAGCTCGTCAACGGCTTGGATGGGCTGATTACGATTGTAAGTCTCCCACAACTCCCATCATTTTCTCCAAGCTCTTTTCTGCACCCACTGTCATTTAATTTCTGTCTCCTTCAGGTTCAATGTCTGTAAATGTCTCCATAACTTTTGGGAAGGATGAATTCCTAAATGCTGGGCAGTTGAATGTGAGCAGATCATCAAAAACCACTCTCTTCAAGTTGATACCTTTTAGCATTACTCTTCTCATACTCTTCATTCAGTAACTTCAATCCTTGGCTATTGAAGCCCATTCTTTGCCTCACATCTTTAGGCTTTGCTGTTTTTATTTGAGACATCAGCATGGCCTTGTGTTAATTTTCTGAATCCCGCTTATCTATTGTTGACCTCGTTATTGGGACCCCTTCACTTTCCATGACTATAAATTCGTCTTCCTCTCGTATAAGGGTCCATGTTGATTCTCGAGCACTCCCTCCGTGGTTGTCGAATGATGGCGGCCACTGCTTTCAATATAGCAAGAAATTTGGAAGTAAAGTTTTTTTTGTAGGTGGTTTGATTCCGTTATGTTTATGAGCTGTCTTTTTTCTTTTCATTTTCGCGCCCAATATGTAATATTTAGCTTAGCCTGTTCTGGTGAAATCCTAAGATGATGTTTGTTCCCAAAATTTTGTAATTTGTGTATAAATTGCATGAACTTTTTTATGAGGTGATTTTCGATGTAATGAGCATATATTTGACAGCGGTATTATTATTTTTTTTTTTGTCTAGAGAAGAGACTCTTCAATGTAGCTTGAATTCCTATAATTCACATTTGTTTTTAACATGCTAGTAGAGCCGGCCCTGGACTACAGCCCTCGAGGCAGCTGCCATAATCCCTCATAAAAGTGCAAACATAAGGGCCTCCAATTATTTAGGTACTCAACATGTATGCTAAAAAAAAAAGATTTAGTACCCGGTATATAAGTCCAATAGGAGAAATAAGGATCTTTTCTTTGATATTCGTTTCAGGCTCCCAAAATGTTAGTGCCGGTATGCAAGGGTTGGCCATGCATGCCGGGAATCATTTGGCATTGCTCCTTTTTCTCCATTTTAGGACATTTCAGGGTAAAACGCTTCGCTTAAGCTGTCTTTGCCTGGGGGATTGACTTGTGGGATTATGATGGTACTTGTATATGGTCTCAGCTGATTTTCATTGTCATGGCCGCGGACCAATAGATGAGTTATTGGATTATTTGTCTTATTCACAAAAATTTGAGTTTGGATTATAATTTAGATTACTCTCATCAAAATAACCGATAATAAGATAGATTGCCCCAGTCCAATATTTGACTAGTGGATGCTTTTGAGGTACTACCACGGGTGATAAAGGAGCTGAGCAGTTAGCTTTTTTATGAGACGAATAAATCTCGAACGAGTTTTAATTAAGCTGAACACGAGACAATTTCGAGTAATTTGAATTTTTTGCACAACTTAAGATGAAGGAGACGAGTAGTAATCAACTTGTTCAAACTTTATTTGAATGCTCAACAAGCTTCAAAAAATGTTCAAGCTTGTCTTATTTGTGTAAAAAAAAAAAAAGCGCTCAAACTCGAGTAGTTTGGTTTGTTTATCTGTCCTAGGTATTGTCATGTATTGCATCAACTAGAACGTTGATTTGTATTCGAATTTTACCCAAAACTTTACATGTGCGGATCAACGGTCAGTGTGGAGCATTGTTTCAAGAGCAAATAATAATGAAAAATAATAATGGACTTGACTATGCGTACAGAAAATGTACAATGGCCTTTAAGGTCTAATTTTGGGTCCCACAAATAATCTAAACCATTAAGTAATTTTAAAATAATTTTTTGAATGGCTTTACAAAAAATCAGCTCAATTGAATATGTGCAACTGGTTGATTCAAACTGCGGTCAGCCCCAAAGACCGGTGTACATTTTCTGTACATCTACCTGTAGGTTTATCGAATAGTAATAATTCTGCCTAGTCCAGTGTTTGGCTTCCAGATTTTACTTGCGTGGATTCGTAATAATAATGGACAAATAGGATTTTAGTTGAAGTTTGAAAAGAGTCATTTAAAATATAATACTACCGAATTTAACCAAAATTGTCTTTGCAATCCTACATTTAAAAAAATTGTCTTTACAATCCTACATTTAAATTGTGATGGTAAATAATACTTTTAAGTTGTCCTGAAAGATGAAAAAAATTATTGAACTAAGAAGCAGGACAATAAGGAAAAAATATTTGCTACTTAGGTGGTGCGGTGTCCCAAAATCATTATCTAGTAGGAGTATACTCCCTCCGTTCCTTTTTAAGTGATCCATATGTGAATACGTGCAATTTCAAACCCCTAAAAAACATATTTCTCTATATAACTTTTTAATTTGTTTTATACCAAATTAAAGTGCTCATTGAGTACTTTAATTTGGTGCAAAAAAAAATTAAAAACGATACATGAAAGTATATTTTTAAATGTCCGCAAAAATACACGTTTTCCAAGTGGATCACTTTAAAAGGGACGGAGGGAGTATATTACTATGTCATCTAACACTAAGGGCTCGATTGGTTGCAGCATAAGGAGGGGTATAAGGTTATACCCCTTGGTTTTATCCCGGTCCCACATTTTCATGTATGGTTTGGCAAATTTTTGGGAGGGGTATAAGTTTATACCCCTCCCAGATTAATACCCCTCAATACCCCTGGAGGGGTACTAATTAATAACAAGGGGGGTGTTATTGTTTAGTACCCCTCAATACCCCTAGTTAAATTACTCCAATACCCTCCCTTATCCCCCTCCCCTTACCCCTACAGTTCGTTTACTGTTTTTAACCAGAAACTGAATTGCAATTTAAATATTTTACGAACCCTTGCGATTTCTTTCGGATAAAAAAATGTAAGTACTTTTGCGCATAAATTTTTTTGCACCAAATTAAACTACTAATCGAGATCTTTAATTCGATATAAAAAAGTTTGAAAAATTTTATACTTTAGAATTTGACATTGTTGGCTTGCTTTGCAATATCCTTTGGATAAAAAAATATAGTATTTTCACATTAGATTTTTTACTTTTTTTTGCACCAAATTAAACTAAAAATTGAGATCTTTAATTCGATACAAAAAAAATTAAAATTTTTTATACTTTAGAATTTGACATTGTTGGAGAATAACATAAAAATTACTACTAATTAGTTATTATTAAAAACGTATAATTAGAAAGAAAAAAAACCAAAAAATTAGGTGGTACGAAATATTATTAAAATTAATAATAAAAAAATAATAACTAAATATTTTAATTTTAGATATAATTAATAAAAGGAATTATTTATTGAAAAGTATAATTAATTTAATTAGTATTGTGTTTATATATTTATTTTATCATAAAATCTAATATGACTGTACAAGGGTAAATAAGTCATTTGTCAAGTTTTTAAATTATCCATCCAAGATGGCAATCGCAACCGAACCGATGGGTACCCGAACCGAAACCGCTATTTTTACACGAACCATAACCGAAATATTCCCCGTGGGTATAGGTATGGTTCGGGTATGGTTTGAGGTCATAACCAAACCGTGACCCGAACCGAACCGTGACCCGAAACGAACCGAAATATAAAATTACATATTTACCCCTAAAATTTATAGTAATTGTGTATGTACTCCTGGCTATATATATACCCTTATTTTATATATACATATTACATAAACCCCTTAGGTATATTTTAAAATTACACTTTACCTCTCGTATATATATGTAAGATATTCACAGGTTAGGTTTTGGTCTCACATTCTGTACATTTTGAGACTCTCTCGACTGATATTTTATATATTATAGTCTTGAGTCTCTTGACTGATATTTGTAGCCTCCTTTTGTTATTTATTTCATGTTTTTTCAATTTTTTTGAGATAATAAAATATCCTAAACTCAATTTATTCATGTTTTAGTACGGTTTGGGGTGGGGCGGGATGGGTACAATTCGGTTACCCAAATGGGTAGCTATTTTTTCCTTCACAAAATCGGTTACCCGAAATTACCCGAACCCCGAATGGTTAGGTTATGGTTCATCCTCTCCCTTTTCCGAACCGAACCCGAACCGAACCGAAACCCTTTGGGTTTGGGTGCGGATCGGCCAAAACCCGAACCGATCCGCCCCATTGCCATCCCTAACTTTATCTATTTTTTTTCACAAATTCATCCAAACCACTGTGGGTTCACATTTACTAAATAATATTCTTTACTATCTTATCCCCCTTACTATTTAATACCACCAAAACTTATCTCGCATCCAGTTAGGATCCAATTGGGGCCGTGTATGAGCTCCACGAAAAATATACGGTACATAAAGATATTGGGGCACGATAAGACACTGTCGCAAGACCACTGAACACTTACTCGCACACAAGTGGTGGAAGTACACTCAGTGTGCATGGATTGAGGCATCCCTCAAGGTTAAGCTCTGGCTGTGGAAAAGGCTGATCCGTAAGTGTAGATTTTGGAAGGCCCACTTCTCTCAATTCAACTTTGAACTAGTCATATGTTTCCCCTTTTATCTTGATCAAGCAAACAATAATGCTGTTCAAAAAAAAGCAAACAATAATGAAGTCATACGCGCGGTTCTTTGATATCTGACCGCTGAATCATTTCAATGCTGGATATATCATTCTTTGATTTGATTGTGTAATTTGTTTTCTCGCATGCTTTAATATCTTTTTCACTTGTATCAGTTGTTCTCGGTAGATTATAATATTTCTTATTAATGAAGTTCTCGCACTTCACCTAAAAAAAAACAAAAAAAAAACAAACAAACAACAGTGCGACGCAGTAGGAGCACGCCCACCGACTACACCTCCAAGTCTATATGAC
Source organism: Vaccinium myrtillus (assembly GCA_016920895.1). NCBI lineage: Eukaryota > Viridiplantae > Streptophyta > Magnoliopsida > Ericales > Ericaceae > Vaccinium > Vaccinium myrtillus. The sequence goes on from CM029280.1 coordinate 11,818,629, forward strand.
TGAATAATATATCCATTTTAAATGATGTGTAGGTCCCACATGCACGTGAAAAGGGTGTGGCTGAAGGTGTGGTTGGTAAGTGTGTACTTGTCATTTTTGTATATGCTCAATTTTGTTTTTTTGCATAATAATATCATCAAACAAATATGTCCCATTTTTTGTTGCCTAATCTCTCTCTCCACCCTGGCCTTTTCTTTCACGTGTGAATCCATTCCCCCCGTTAAACAGAGTAATCATTATGTAGCAGTCCCGAACCAGTCACGTGGTGCTCTAGATTATTTTAACACCACACAAATACACAAAATTTATACACTTACTCATAGACCCCACGATAATGTGCGGTGTTGAATTGACTCGGAGCAACTGAATAATAAATGGCCAGTTAACATCTTTGTTGTTCTTTTTTCCATACCCCACCTCAAGTGACATTTAACAGTTAAGTCACACACAAACCATGTTTGCCAACAAAGCCACCTGGAAATATGGTTTTAATCAACAATCCACAACTAACCCCGCCATTAAATTTCTGTCTTTTTTTCTTTCTTTCTAAATTGCTATCTCATTGATGCAACAATAACTCATTGACACACCCAGGGGTTGCCCCAGCGGTTAGGGCGAGTGTCTGACTTTAGGGGTAGTCCATTTGGTTAGGAGTTCGATTCCCTGCAGGGTGAGTACCTGTGCTAAGTGGGAGGCCGTGACTGGTGTGAGTTGCGACAGTTCCCTCCGAGGTTTAGGTCGTGCAATGGGTCCAATTAGTGGCCTGTTGTAGGGCTGTTCCTCGGTTATCAAAAAAAAAAAAACTCATTGACTGGTCCGAAAAATCTGCAGGACCATTTATTTGACGGGACTAACAGTAAAGAAAAAAATACTCCTATAATCTCTATATACTGTTATTAATAATTACCCAAAAAAATATACTGTTATTAACAACGATTGGATTAATAGTATCACATCTCTATGGTATATTACATATACTATACCATACTTTTGTGGAGATTATATATCCAATACACGTTTAATTCGGACTGTAAGAATTTTAATCAAACATCAAATACATTTTTTTTCAATCCGATCCGATTTCCGATCCCGGTCAAGAAATATAGGCCCTTATAATAACACAAACATATGTGGCGATCTATATATTGTCACATGCATTGGAGTTAGATCAATGAACTCGCATTTGTAGATAATAATTTCTCCTCTTTGACAAAGTACATTTCATTATTCATATTTTGCTCATTAGATGATACTAATGTGTTATGTTTTTTTTTTTTTTGATGAGCAAATGGTAAATATAGGTTATAATGTTTTATGTCTTTTAAGGAATAAATTTGTGCAAAAATAGTAGACATATTTAGGTTCATGTACTTTTTACTCGGTTTCACACCTTTTGACATGCTATTTTAGTCTTTATTTACTGATTTGGATACACTTTCAACTGGTTGGTTAAGAATTAAAATCAACCTTAATTTCTCATTTTCTATTGGACCCACCAAAAAAACAAAAAGAAATTGGTGAATTCAATCCCAATTTATATTTATGATAATCGAGTCAAATTTCAAAAACATGAGTCAGAAGTACTCCTCCGTCCATGTTTGTTAGTTCATTTTCACTATTTTACACCTTTTGAAAAATTGTAAATATCTTTCAAAACTAATATTTAAAAATATGCAATATGAATATTATTTGATAGACTCAATTAGTTCCGTTATACGAATTTTTCAAAATTATGAAACCCATTATTAAATTGAAAGATATAGACTATTTTAAACGTGATACTAATGTCGAACCATATATATATGAGAGTAATAATGACACGCCATATCTTTGCTTAAAAAAAAGTTGAAATATTCTCTCTTGTTCATTTAACGGCATACAAACAAAACAAATTAAACCCCTTTTCCCTTCTCTCCGTAAATAATATTCATAATCACTGCTGGTACGCTTTATTTAACACTATCTCCAAAAATATTTGGATTAATTTCTACATATGTTACACAAATTACTCAACTTGTAATTTCTACATTTGAAAGATATATATGTACAATTTTTCAAAAAGAGTAAAATAGTGAAAGTGAACCACCAAACACGGACGAAGAGAGTAATAATAACACGCCATATCTTTGCCCGAAAAAAAAAAGTTGAAATATTCTCTCTTGTCATTTAACCGCATACAAACAAACAAAACCCCTTTTTCCTTCTCTCCGTAAATAATATTCCTAGTCAATGCAGATACGCTTTATTTAACACTATCTCGAAAAATATTCGGGATTAATTTCTACATTAATTTGTTACGCAAATTACTCAAGTTGTAATTTGTACTTACAAAAATTTATTTCAAAAACTGAATTGGTTTATGAATTCGTAGTATGAATCAATAGAATACAAAAATTTCTTAGTTTAGTACAATAAATGAAAATAAAACGAATTTTTACTTTGTTTTTTGTGGGCAGAGATATGGAGTGTGTGAAAATAATGGTTCACAAATTAAGAATATTTTTATTTTCTTTCTCTCTCTGCCATTTAAAACGCGTTTCTCTTTAAATGGAAAATTCTCCAACTAAACTTAGCAAAATAGTAATAACCTTCCAATTCTCTCTCTAGACTCTCTCTCTCTCTCTCTCTCTCTCTCTCTCTCTCTTTACTACCAGAATCCACACCAAAACGAAACGTCACTCTCTCTCTCTCTCTCTCTCAAAGTAGGAGTTTTCTCTGTCTCTGGGCATTGGCCAGTGTGGGCAAGTGGTGGTGTGATAACGTGATCGCCGAAGTGCTTTGCGGTGGTGGTGGTGGTAGGCAATGGCGGTTCCTCCAGCGGTCGCCGCAGCAACGGCGTCACTGTACGTTGGCGACCTCCATCCTGACGTCACCGACGGTCAGGTATTCGACCACTTCTCGGAGTTCAAGAGCCTCGCCTCTGTTCGAGTCTGCCGCGACTCCTCCACCGGTCGCTCCCTCTGTTACGGTTACATCAACTTCATCGCCCCACTAGACGGTAACGGCTTCTGCCTCTCTTGTCGCAAATTTTCGATCTTTTTTCTTCTGGTTAACAATTCACGACGATCCGATCGTCCTTGTTTCTGAATAACTGATAGATATGCTTCATGTGATTGTATACGCATTTTATCAACTTATGCATCTGATCATAATCGAAGAAAAAATGATCGAATGTTTTGATCGTTTGTCGCATTTTATCGTTTGATTAGACCATCGGATTGGATCTCATGGCCGGCTTTAACTAGTAATTCATTTAGGGGGTTCTACCCGCGTGTTCAAAAAATGCACTAAAATTTTGCAGTTCTTTTAATTTAATGCACTGTGTGATTCGTGCATAGCCAATGTAAATAAAAATCTACTTGAAGTTTAAGATGGAGTTTTCGATTACGAAAAGTTTCTGTACGACTCTGTCACTCCCAAAACCGAAATCTTGGGGCAACCCTGGGATTGGATTACAAAACTAATGCACACAATCTCCGGCATTTGGTTCGAATTTTTTGCATTCAGTATTGAAAATTAGTCTAATATGAAATTCTGCAAAATGCAGGGCATAGTAAACATATAACTGTGACATTGAGGTAGTAATAATCACGTTAGTCCAGTGACATTATTCGTCGTACGAGATTATATAAATCTCTTCACTACTAGTCCGACCAAACAAACGGTTACTATGTATCTTTTTACTTTACATGGATTCTGTTGTTGAATTGCAATTTGGATTTTAATCTTCATAATGGTTTCTTTCTTCTTCTAAAATTCTGATTGGATAGCAATACGCGCTATTGAGGTGAAGAATCACTCTATGTTGAATGGAAAAGTGATAAGGGTTATGTGGTCGCATCGTGATCCTGATGCAAGGAAGAGTGGAATCGGAAATCTGTTTGTAAAGGTACAACTTTTTCGACCAAAAAAGATATCCTTAACTTCTGATTTTTTTTTTCTTTTCCTTTTAGTTTTAACACATTTATCTTTCTTCCGTTTTATTGTGATTTTATCATTTGGTTATGAATGAAGTCAAATGGGTTTTGTACCGTTTGTTCCAGAATTTGGGTGAGTCTATTGACAACGCAAAGCTACAAGAAATGTTCCTTAAATTTGGGAACATCTTGTCTTCCAAAGTCGTCGTGTCCGATGATGGAAAGAGCAGAGGATATGGCTTTGTCCAGTTCGAGTCCGAGGAATCTGCTAATGCTGCCATTGAAAAACTTAATGGATCCAGTGTTGGAGGCAAGCATATGTATGAAACTCCTTTTCTCTGTTGTACTTTATTTGATGGCCATACCTTGTGTGTGAATATTCATGCAAACAAGTTATGTCATGTCATGACTTGTTCATGCCTAACTTATAGGTCCATCACTATTTACCTCTTTACAATAATTTATCTCGCAGGTTTGTTGGTAAGTTTGTAAAAAAAAGTGATCGGATTTTACCCAGTACCGATCCTAAGTATACAAATCTCTACGTGAAGAATTTGGATACGGATGTGACAGAAGAAGTCCTTAAGGACACGTTCACCGAATTTGGAAAAGTTCTTAGCTTGGTTATCTCAAAGGATGACAACGGAAATTCGAGAGGTTTTGGATTTGTGAATTTTGAGAGCCCAGATGATGCCATGCAGGCAAGGGAAGCTATGAATGGATCACAACTTGGTATTTAACTTCATGGTTTCTCATTATAATAAATTTTCTTGAGAAGTTACAAGTTCTTAGTTTTCCTTGGCATGTATATATTGAGCAGGCTCCAGGGTTCTCTATGTAGCAAGAGCACAAAAGAAAGCAGAGCGGGAGCAGATTTTGCGTCGTCAATTTGAGGAGAAACGGAAGGAGCAAATATTGAAATACCAAGTACCCTTGTTGATCTGTTCTCTCCTTCGGAATATGAATCATTATCTGTTCTTTCGTTTTTGTGGAATTATTCTTTTTTACTTGTCAATGTAGGGTTCAAACGTCTATGTCAAGAATATCGATGATGATGTGACTGATGACGAGTTGCGAGAACACTTCAGTCAGTGTGGCACAATCACTTCTGCAAAACTTATGCGAGACGGAAAAGGAATCAGCAGGGGTTTTGGGTTTGTCTGCTTCTCTACGCCTGAGGAGGCCTATAAAGCTGTAAACACTTTTCATGGTGAGATTATAAGCTTATATGTATGCCATAAAATAAAAATGCTAACATTTCCCTGCCTGGTCGTGCAAATGGCTTGATATGTTTGGATCTGAAGAAGCCTTTACCGGTCCATTGTCATAATCTTTGGTGTAATAGGTTACCACATTCATTTGTTCTTTGAGGTGATACATTTGCATGATTGATTCAATGGCATTGGAAAACTACATTGAATTGCTAGTGTAACTAGTAAATTTTGATCTGTAATTTGTTCAAGAGTGCCGCCTAGTTGCCCATCTCCGCTTCTTAACTTTTCAATATGAAAATAGAGTGATTAGCATACAAAAGAGAGAAGAAAAAAAAAACAAAGAACAAGTCCACCTCACACAGAGACCGCTATTGGTAATTCCACAAAATTTGGCGATTCCCGGATCATGACAAACTACATGAGTTTGTATTTGTCATATCTTTAATCAATAGCTGTACCCACCCCCATCTAGTCCTGTTTGTGCTCGTCATATCTTTAAAAGCCTTTATAAAAACAGCGTCCTTTCACATGGCTTAAAGCTTAGAAGTAGTTTGGAAATACATGTTATGCAGGATCCACCTACAAAAATCTCACACTCGTTTTCGTGCAGGATACATGTTTCGCAAAAAGCCACTATATGTGGCTATTGCTCAACGGAAAGATGAGAGGCAAGCCCAATTACAGCTTCAGTATGCGCAACATTTGGCTGGATTAGCTGGACCTTCAACTTTTATTCATGGGGCATATCCTCCCCTTTACTACGCAGCTCCTCCATCTGTTGTTTCACATGTTTCTCCACGACCCGGGCTGATGTATCAGCCTTTGGGTTTGAGGCCAGGATGGAGGGCTGGTGGCTTCGCACCGCCTACAAGACCGGGTTTCCAACAGTCCCCACTTCCTGTGGTTAGTACTGAACTACTCATTTCTCTGTTGGTTGTAGGTTTTAGAATCAGTTTTGCAGAATACTTGCAGAAATTGTATCCAGGAACACCCTCACCATTTTTCATGTCTCATACATTTAAACATAAGTAGTTTTCTAGAATTTGAGAACATCTTGTTCATCTCCTTTGTTTTTTTGGAAAATCGGTTACTTTTCCAAAGACAAAAAAACTAGTTTTAGCAACTGTCTACCACACATGTAGTTGGAAGTGTCATGCAAAGGTGATTCTCAAACCTGTAACCAAACAGAGCCTAAGGCAGAGTTCCCTTTCAATGACATGGGTTCTGCATCATTGATCTAATGCTGCTGAATTTGGTTATATTGTTGAGCCAATATAACTGGAGGATTAGGAAGAGTAGAGAAGTTTTGGCAATGTTAACTTCTTATTTACCCACATATGTTTTCGATTTCAGACTCCTCGAAGACAACATAGGCAAAGTAGGGGAAGGATGAACGGGCATATGCTTCCACCGGGTGTTGGCCATACTGCTTCCTATGTTCCATTCATTCAACAACCTTCTCAGCCAGTGACCTCATCAAAAGACTCGAGCAATCAACAGGTCTTCTTTTCCTTCCCATTGATTTGTTTTTTCACAATTCATTTCTTTCCCTTAAGCTAGAAATCATAGCTTGTTCCACAATGTTTTAGTGTCCATGCAGATTGATTCCTGGGCTTTATCTCCTATGACCATAACTCAGATAAAAATACAGAATTAGGGTAATTGATGAACTTAATCGGGGACTAGTAGTCCTTGGATTGTTAGTTCATGGATCAAATGAGAAGACGGTCTATTGTTTGTTTGCGAAATTACGTTTTCTGAACTGATAGTATCCTTGTTTAACTCTATGGCCAAGTACATGGATTAAAGCATCAATGGAAAATGGACCATAGTTCACAAGGGAACAACTTTTTTTGTACATCTATTTATATGCACATGTAGGTAGGCATGGAGAACACAACCAAGCCCTGAGCTTCAAGTTCTAACAATTGTGACAAATTGTTTGCAGCGGACTGGACAGTTAAAATACGTGCCAAATGGGCGAGTGCGTGAAATGAGCAAAGGGTCTGGAATATCATCTTCCGTTCTTACCAATTCAGTTGGAACAGGTTCAGAGGGGTCAGAGATATTGAGCAGCAAGCTTTCTGCCTCTCCCCCTGAGCAGCAGAAACAGATACTTGGGGAGCGACTCTACCCTCTCGTCCATAAACACAAGGTAATATTGGCCAGGCCTACTAACAGTCTTGGTGCTTTTGATACATTGCAAGAAAAATTCTCCATGGTACAGTTTTTTTTTTTTTTTTGCTGACGAAGGAACCACTCCATGGTAGGGCCACTAATTGGACCCACCTATAGATTGTAAACCTCCGAATGAGCTGAAGCAACTACTTCCCGGACCTACCAAGTAAATCGTGGTACCTGCTGTAAAGAGTCGTCGAACCCTGCCCACTTGTAAGCAAGGGCTGACTCCTTCCTCTGGGACAAACCCACGGGTGGTCTCCATAGTACAATTACCGATGAGTGTTTAGATATGTAACAAGCTCTAGTTTCATGTCAAAGCATCAAGCTTGAATCGGGCAATCCAAGTTCAAAACTTATGTTGGACTTGCCTAATGTATTCGTTCTATTCCAAGAAAATAAGTGGCTCAGGGAATTGCTCCGACGTTTAACTTTTTTGTTATTTCTTGTTTGTTGTAGCCTGATCTCGCTGCAAAGATAACGGGGATGATTCTGGAGATGGACAACGCGGAGCTTCTTCTGCTATTGGATTCTCCAGAGTCGTTGGCTACAAAGGTGGACGAAGCCGTGGAGGTGCTTGAGGTCTCAAAGACAAAAGTTTCAGGCCAAGACTCACTTCGTTCGAACTACCTATCTTCCGAGGTTACAGTTAGTTAAGCAGACAATTTTTTGTCCGAGAATATTTTTGTTCTTTCTCACATTTCGATGGCGAGATTATGCTGCCCAGAGCTTCATTGAGCAAGATTTTTGACAGTTTACTTCCATGAACCATCTGCATCTCTGGCCACAAGATATTTTTCCGTTTCAGATTACTTCAATTAAAGCATGGGTTTTACTAATTATGTTGAACATTTAAATATTTAATATTATTTAAGTTGGTATTTAGGGGGTAGTTTTCTGAAAATTGTCTTAAGGATTTGAACAAAAATGATGGTCTTGTTCTTGCTTTAATCTACTTTTGTCTTTAAATTGCGTGATACGAACAAATTGAAAGAAAAAAAGAAAAATAATTGTTTAGTACTACAATTTTACTCGGCAGCTTATTATCTGCTTTAACATGGAAAAATAAGAGATTTCCATAAGCGAAATCTCGTGTGAGAAATACTTATTTAAAAAAGAAGAAGAAGAAGAAGATATTCATGACTGGCTAAAAGTACGTAGGAACAAACAGTAAATAAACTCCAGTTTTCATACATCCTAGGAAGAAGGATTATTTTCTTTGGTCCAAGAAATAAGACCCATTTTCATCCTAGAGCAGTATGATATGTATGCTCGTTTAGTGTCTCGCTTTCTAATACATATAACATCTTGTCCAACATTGGAAGTCTATATAGGTGATCATGAATGTATAAGGAACCATGTAAGTTGTTACTAGTAATTTGGTCAGGTTTATGCATTTTGGACCATGTAGTTAGGTTCCAACAAGTTATTGGGTCAGTTATCTACATGGGGTACGTTGTTACACTACACCACAAATGTGGGAAGTTCATTTCTTATGCCCCTGATATCGCCTTGTATTCTTGAGTCATTAGTCCATTTAACATCCCTAACAATCAAGACACCATATGTGACGACCCTGATTTTTAGAACCATAAAAAATAAATGAACTACATAGCCGTTACGAAAACCTTTCTTTCATACATAAAAATTAATATAGACTTTTTCCATAAAACAAAAGTACAAATTAAGTTCTTTTACAAATTCTCTGAATATTCGGTTCGGTGACTCCCAAGCCGACCCCATTGTACTTCTCACTTTCAAAGCCATCCTGAAAACTAGATTAAACCAAGAAGTATACAATATAACATAATACAAATGCTCAACAAAAGAGGGAATGATAAACATGGTCAATGAATTCAATAGGAACTATTTATATAACTGAACAACATATTAGGCCATTTTTAGTGCATAACCAGTGAACGACCTCACCCCCTCTGAGCCAAGCCTCCTTTTTGGCTTATTCCCCGCTACCTCTGAGCCAAGCCTCCTTTTGGCTTATTCCCGGCTACTGGGTCAGGATCTTGGAAGGTCCACTCAATCAACGTACCAAATAATTCCATTAGCATTGAGTCATTACATAGAACAATATTAATTTTAATGTGGTCATAATATGAAATCCAATTAGAACGTAACGTCAGCAAAAGGAGTACAAAATGAGAAGAACAAAGAAATATTTCAAAGATGTGAGGGGGCATATTGTATACCACCCGGTTTACCTAAATCGAAACCTTTGATCCACTTCCTCTCGCCTTTTTTCCCTCTCTTTTCTTTTCCCCTTGTTCTTTTTTTATCCCACTGTTGCTGTATGGTGTGTCTAGTGTGTGGTGTGTGTATGGTATGAATGGAAGGGGGCTATTTATACTAAGGAAGTCCTAATATCTAGAAAATAATCTCATAATATGTTTCATATAGTCTCCCATTATCTAATAAAATCAAGAATATCCCGCAAAGATATGATCCTAATTATTGTTAGGGTGATTCACCCATTAATAAAGCGCCACCTCACCTTGTTCCGGAAAACTTTGCTTGGGCCCCAAGGCTAATCGTCTCGCGGCGACTCGTGCCTTGACGCTCACACATACATAGAAAAATACTTGAACCATTTTTATGTAGTAAAAATAGAACAATTTTATAAGCCAAATAAGAATATGGATATTTACTAAAATACGGGGGTGTTACACCATAAGAATGAATCATACTGGCCTTGTTCGTTTCATGGTTTTAGTTTAGTTTTAGTTTTGTTTTGTAATCATTACTCTCATTTCTCTCTCTACCTCTCTCCACTAATTACCCCTATCTCCAAAACTAAACTAAACTAAACTAAACTAAACTAAAACTACTAAACGAACAATGTTATTGTCATTAGCATGTAAGCAAAACAAGAAATTTATACTTTAAAATATATTGCCTTAGTTTGGGATAATTCAACAAACATAGCCTCAGTAACTAAACTAATTTCGTGTCTTACAATTTATCAACGGTATTAACTTAGATTCACATTTTCTAGCATTAGCAAGCAACGACATTTCATTTTAACATATTTAGCAAATGCACGTGACCACGGTATGTGTAATTTTGGTAAGTGAAACTATTGGAAAGTGTGTGGGTTTGAGAAGTAAAATTGAAAATGAGGAGCAAAATACCAATTACCAAGTGCAAAGGGGTGCAAAGTGTAGTTTAGCCCTAGAAACAAACAAATAGTACTCGGATTCGAACCACCCGCCCGCTGCTTTTAATTAATCGTCAATAACGAAATCTACTGCTCTTCCATCCATTCACTAAAACATGGGGAAGCACGGAAGCAGCAAGAGCAAGGGAGAATCCTCGTCTTCACGTAGGAGAAGAAGAAGATCAGACGACGACTCGGACTCCGACCCAGCAACCGCATCCGACTCGGACCAGGACTCGCCTCCGCAGCGCAGTCGCAGCCACCGGAGCCGACGGCGCAGGGATTCGGACGAATCCGATGATAGTGATGATGACAGTAGGAGGAAGAGATCGTCGTCGAAGAAGATTACGGATGAGGAGGTTGCTGAATACATGGCAAAGAGAGCTCAGAAAAAGGTATACCGTATGTTCGATTGAATTATTATTTTTTTTTCCTTTCTTCATTTTTAGTGTTTAGGGTTTTTAGGGTTTTTGTTATGGTTGTGTTGAAGGGCGGTTTATGTTTGGTGCTCTTTTAGGCACTTAAAGTCGCGAAGAAATTGAAGACGGAGTCTGGTTATTCAAACGATTCCAACCCCTTTGGTGATTCAAATCTCAATGAAAGGTAATTCTATTTACTTTGCCTTGTATGTCTATGTATATTGATCTATATATGAAACCCATGTACGTAATCCATGTAATGACCAGTGCATAATATAAATTAATGTGCCCTATGGAATGGTGGAGATTTTAATCTGAAGAAAGGGTTTTTAACTTTATCGAGTGTAGTTTTATTTTTTTTGCGAGAGTTGTTAATTCTACTGTGGATTTTAGTTGATGCTGTTGATGTTTCCTGGAAATTCAGGAAACATATTTTTGAATTTGACATGCGCGAAAAGGTGTATAGTTATAATGACTCAAACCCTAACGTAATATCTTGCACGGGAATTATTCTTTTGCAATTTGCTAATTTTGTATGATGTGGCCCATCTGGCTGACATATTATCAAACTATTACCGATGGTTATGCGAAACTTCGTTGCTTATCTATGTTAGGAAGGAGATTAGTATCTCTGGGGGTGCTATTTTATGTTGTGTTGTCATTGAGTCGGGGATCGATCACAGACAGTAGTCTATAATGTACTGAAAGGAGTGAGATTGGATAAGTTGCTTTAGTTACGCGTATTTACTAAATATCTTAAACTTAAATGTCATTACTGAAAAATGTGAATCACGTGTTTTCTATATATAGAGGTCAGGGCACATGCAATGCGTGTGCAAGTCAGTCGAACTTTGACAAAAAATAAAAACAAAAGCATCCGGCTCATCATCGTTTTGTTTTTTGTTTTTTTGGGTCTTTGTATATTTATTAAGATTCGATTTGCACACGCAACGCAACGCTTGTGACACGACCTCTTGTAAGATTGAACCGGGAATTAAAAGACCCATGCAATTAAAATGAAAGAAGAAAGAAAGAAAATTTAAGAGAACCTTCAATTGCTTTCCTTCTAAACTTCATAAACACACTGCGCCATGGGGATTGCTTCCAATTAACCACGCATGAAGACAAAGCAAGATTTGGCAACAAAATTTGTATGAAAAAAGGGTGGTCTAAATGGTGCCTTTGTTGCTTTTGAAACCTTTGATTACTTTTTTTTTTTGAACTGCAAACCTTTGATTACTCACCCTCTCTACATTATACTACCAAGAATCAAGGATTAAAAATGAGAGTTGACTGTCATGTTGCTTCTGTGGAAATCGAGAGCATTTGAAACTTTTTGGAAATTCAAAGTACTTGGAACTGCCACACGGTGGAAGATGTAGTGTGGGATTGATCGAGAGGTTGGCAGTTAGACTTAATGGATGAAGTGTACATATTTTCCAAGTCTGCCTCTGATAGTTACTTGCAGTTACTTCGAAGAAAGACAAATTAAAATGTAAAATATGTTTTCTAGTTGGATAGTTTGGGTACTATATAAGTTGACACAATGACAAAAAAGAGTAGACACCAAACTCATGCTCTCCCTTAATATAATAGATTATACAAATTGAAAAGGAAAAGGAAAAATAGTTTGTAGTTGGACTATGTGAGTACTGTTTACCCTTGAGCTACATTAGCAGTTGTTTGATGCAGATTATATTTAGTTGAAGATGATGGGAAATGTCACAAGATATAAGTAATGATGCATGACAACCGAGAAGTCTAATAGCTGACATTTGTTTAGTTGTTGTGTTCTAAGGTAATTTGATATAAAATTTTAGGGTTCAAAATGTTGAATGGAATGAGTAAGGGTGGTAGACAAACGTTTAATGTTTCTAAAAAGCGGCAGCATACTTTGTTCTGTACTTCAATGGCTTGTAGCTTCTCCAATGGACTTTTATTTGGCTTTCGATCACAATGCCTAGCATGAAGTTTCAAAATTTAGGGCTCCAACGCTGCTAGTTGGGGCTCCATCTGTACCTATGCTAGCTCAAGTTTACTAGGTAAAAGTTTTCAAGACTATTTCTCCCCAACTCTCGCTGTATAGGGCCCCATAAAAGCAATTTTTTCCTTTTGTGAAAAGGTTAGACTAAATAGCATCTCATCTTGGGAGCAACAATCCTATGATATAGTGATGGGATACAATTTGTTGCTATGTTCTTCACTATATTTCAAATGGCTTGTTAACACATGGACAAGGAAATAACCTTTATGTTGTATTTTTACATCTGAATAAATTAATTATTGTACTTATATTTCTTCTATTTTTTGGATAACTGTTGATATATATAGTCCAAAATGAGTTTTTTTTTTCTTTCCATTTTACTGCCTTAAAATAAAAGGAAAAGAAGAGAGAGAAGTATTGCTTTGTTGTATTCTGCTATTTGGATGAATTGATAGTTTAAAATGTGGCGTTTTCAGATTTGTTTGGCGAAAGAAGATTGAAAAAGATGTTTCTCAAGGTGTGCCAATTGACACGTATACAATGAAAGCTGAGAAGAAAAAGTTAAGAGAAAGGATGGTATGTACTCTCGGGACAAATATGTCGTGTTTTTTCTTTGTTGTCGAATTTTTCTTGTTCTACACATGGACCATACCCAGGATACACATATAAAATTGAAATTCGGAAACTCACAAAAAGGAATGAATTGTCGATAAAAATAGTGACGTCAAAATGTTGTGATATAAAACGTATGATCCCATCAAGGGGGTTTAAAGGCTTCTTCTTGACTCACCTCGAAGGAAGTGGTTAAGCATGTTGGAGGTCTGCTCAAGTTGAGCAACCATTATTACCTTCATAATTTTGGCTTTGGCCGGGCTTTCATTGCAATTCCATCTTAAAGGCTGAAGTTGTGGCATCGAGCCCTTCATGCCTTGTGAATTTCCACCTTAACTTCCAAAACAAATGGACAAATATTCATACATAGTTTTGGTCATTTTATTGGTGAGCTTAATCTTGGCAAGTGTCTTTTAAAGTAGCTTTAGCGTATGCCTTTTAGTTTTCTTAATTGGGAGCTCCCTTTGGGCTCTCTTATATTACAGGCTTTGCTCTAAGAAATGAAATTAAAATGTTTGTGTGCATGTCTCATGCATACATTGTTCTATTGGTTTCTTTGGATTTTAGTCTGAAACTGATCATTGTCCTTAGTTATGCCAGTATACATAACTTTTGTTGAACCATTTTTACGAGTCAATTCAATGGTGGCATGGATTGGTTAAGTGCCGTATATCGAGAAAGAATGCTTGTCTGGTTGAACTATTTGTGTCTCCTTTTCTCTATTTGTGTCTCCTTCCCTCAGTAAAGTTCTATTTCTAGAGAACTTTCATTTGGAGGTCCAAGGGGGGGCCATGAGTTTGAAGAAGCAGCAATAGCCTAGTGTTTTGTTCACATGTTATAAAGAGGGTTGCATGTGAACCGACTTACTGGAGAACTAGGTATTGGATGATCTAGACTTGCTCTGTTGACCCAATGAACTGGGCTAGAGTCTAGTTGGAGCGCTATCCATACACAAGCTGGGCACAAGTTGGCCCATTTAGGGCTTGTTTGGGCCTTTGAAAATGGACTTATAGTGAATGTTTTTTTTCAAAATCTTCATGACATTTTGTTAAGTTAGTTTAAGGAGAGGAAAGAAACCCCCCTTCAAGCCCTCAGCCGCCGTAGTCAAAGGTAAATGGCATTCATATTCACTGAAGAGGGAAAAGCATATGGTGTGCAATAACTGGTTGACGTAGCTTTCACTGGGTTGTCATTTCTGCTATTGCTTACATTCATTTTTATACAATATTGCAGGCTGAGATTGAAAAAGTGAAAAAGAGGAGAGAGGAGAGGGCTATTGAGAAAGCACAGCATGAGGAGGAAATGGTATGCCTGGATTGCTTTTTATGTACTGCGATATTCGTTGAAATGGTTGTGGGAAGAGAGTAATTGGTAATTTCTGAGCGGAAAGTTAAATTGAAGTTAATTTTTTGAGTATGTACTGTGGGATCGAGTTCAAGCATACTTTGAAGTGGCATAACTCTTTCTTCTTTTCAGGCATTATTGGCCAGAGAACGTGCTCGGGCAGAGTTCCAAGACTGGGAAAAAAAAGAAGAAGAGGTACATCACTGTAATGATTTCAGCATCGTAGTCCTTTTTCTTTTTTCTCATGGTTTAAAACACAATTCCCTTCTTATGGTTGAATGAGTATCTGTACTGTCCCTTCTGTTCCGTCTATGCCGAGTTTCTAATATCTTTCATGTGCAGTTTCACTTTGATCAAAGCAAATTTAGGTCAGAGATTCGTTTGAGAGAAGGGCGTACAAAGCCGATTGACGTTCTTTCCAAGCAGCTAAATCCTTCAGATGATTTTGATATAGAAATTAACGAACCTTACATGGTTTTCAAGGTAAAATCTGGTGCAGATTGTGAAATTAGTGTTCTTTTATTGACTAATGCACGTGTTTCCACCTTTCTTTATTTTCCTTTTCTTTTCTATTTGTGGTTTCACACTTCAAGTCGTAAGATGTTAATGGACAGGACTCATTAAGGAAAGATAGATGTGAAAAAGGTTCATGCTTATACCTATATTAAGATTTAGGTGTAACATAAATAAACGTTAGTTCCCACTTTGAATGTTGGGACTTCAGCAACTCTCCTGATGTTATGCTTTATGGAAAAGTTATGTTGATCGGGTCGTTCGTTTTATTGACATGAAATCTATGGGAATATTTACTTGTGAGTTGGTTTGGAATTGTGTAGTGAAATTTGGTTGTTTTGGGTTATGTAATTAAATAACCTGCCTTTGATCTTGAGTTTGAACTTCTTTTCCAAATCATACCCGGAAAAGGAATATTTCTTGCAAGTTTTGACAAGGTTTCTTCCGGTGGGACTAGAGAAAATTATGCATTAACCACATACTTCAGGATTAGACTGTCATTTGTCATGTGTGGTGCTTTTGCATTATTTCCCTCTTCTTTTGTGATATTTTTTGGGAACAGACACTGGTTCATAGTTCAAACTCTTGATTGCAGTTGAGGAGTATTTTTATTGGCTCGAAAATTTTTGTGATTATATTTTTGGACTGCCATCTCTAGGTGGTGAATTTCTTTTGCTTTCTTCAGTTCAATGAAAAATTGCTTTTGCCATCTCAATTAAGTAAAATGATTAAAGTATGGATGAACTATTGAGTATCGGCTATGTATATCGCATATAGTAGCATTATGTTTTTGTTTGTGCATTTTTGGTTAGTAGTTTGACTATTCTCTTTGTTACTTTCCACTCATTGTTTTGTCGTCTGCTATACAGGGCTTGACAGTAAGAGAAATGGAAGAACTTCGTGAGGACATAAAAATGCATCTGGATTTAGATAGGGCTACTCCTACGCATATCGAGTATTGGGAGGTATTCTGTTCATTTCTCCTCAATGTTTTTGTGTTACTTGTAAGTTGTAACCTATCCATATTTCATCTCCTGTATGCAATACTTCTACATGCATATTTTAGCTACTGTTGCTACTTGCTATATATTCTTGATCTTTTTCAAAGGTGTTGATTTGGTTCTAAAAGTGTCAAACATTCAAATATATAGGATTTCGCGTACTGCATAAAATCTGTAGTTTTCAATTTGGACTTGTGAGGCTTGGACATCGTATGTGTGATGCGTGTATGAAATAGAGTGATGGGATCCCCCAACCTGGAAACTATGAAGTTGCTTGGCTTATTGAGTATTACACTGGCAATTAAGGTTTTTGGAGGAAATTATTCTAGAAAGTGGATTTATGTTTGTATCTAATAGTGGAAAAAAAAGATGATCCTCTGGAGTTGGAGGAAATTATTCTAGAAAGCGGATTAAGGTTGTTGGAGGAAATTATTCTAGAAAGTGGATTTATTCTGGTGGAAATTCATCAGTGGAAGATTTTGCGTTGAGGATCTCAAATTTTCTGACAATGGAAGACTTTTTCTCCATCGTGTGTAGTGTGTATTGTGTGTGTAGTGTGCACTGAGACATTTTTGCCATGAGACTTATTTAAAGAACTTATATTCGTGTTTAAAGAAAGCATAGCTTTGTGTTCGTTTTCCCTGCTCAGAGTTTTATCTTATCAAGTGGGGTGCTATGTCCGGACAATTCTAGTCACCTAATTGTGTTGGTTTTCTTTCTTGCATTGGTGGAGCAGGTCTTATTCTAGAAAGCGGATTAAGTTTTATCTTAAATTCCTGTAGTTTATTGGTATTCTAAGTTGATTTAAAATCTTGTCAACACATTATCGTGCCTGCACGCAACAAAAGAGCTGGAATACATGGGTTCCACCTGTCAAATCTGAGCTTAATGTCTTTTCCTGATTAACTTCTAAAAAATGTCATGCTTATGAACTTGAACAGGCACTTTTGATGGTTTGTGATTGGGAACTAGCTGAAGCTCGGAAAAAAGATGCACTAGATCGAGCTAGAGTGCGTGGAGAACAACCACCTCCTGAGTTGCTTGCCGAAGAAAGGGGGTTGCATTCAAATATTGAGGCTGATGTTAAGACTGTCTTGCAAGGAAAAAGTTATGCTGAGTTAGAAGTGCTACAGTCAGAGATTGAGTCACGTATGCGTTCTGGCACAGCCAAAGTAGTTGAGTACTGGGAAGCTCTTCTTAAACGGCTGCACATTTACAAGGCAAAGGTACATTGAAGTGTTTTTGGCATGGATTTATTTGGTGGATTACGGATTATAGATTCTCGAATTGTGGACTGTATGGTATGGACTATCGGAAGAGATTTTCTAGATGTCATTCTCAAATTCTTTTTTCCACAGCAAGAATCCAAAAACTTTTCCTGATGATATTTTATATTATGGAGTAAAAAAGACCAACTGGCCCCTACTTGGCCACCATTACAAAACTCTCCCAATATTAAAATGCAAAATCACCTTGAGTGTAAGAACTATAATCACCTTGAGAAATCACCTTGAGAAATATAATCACCTTGAGAAATCTCTGCCAAGAAAGTTATGAGTTTGATTAACAGAGCTTATTTGCTGCAATAACAGGCTTGTTTGAGGGAGATCCATACTAAAATGTTGAGGAAGCATTTAGAACGTCTTGAGCAGTCATTGGTAGGTGGAGATAACTTGGAACCAGAGCAGAGTTTGAGTCCTAAAGAAGAAGAAGAGACTATACCTGATGAGAAGGGTACAGATCACTGCCATTTCTCATACATATGTTTTTGAGATAGTTGGATCTAGGAATATTTGACTAATAGTCCCGCTACAGTTTTAGATGCTCAAGCTTTCTCTCCCGAACCCATTCTGGAAGAAGAGGCATCTGAGGCTGCAGAAGAGGCTGGATCTTATTCACCACAGATGTTGCACGGTGACGAAAATGAAGAAGCGATCGACCCGGAAGAGGACAAGGCTATATTGGTAAATTTTCTTTATGTCGTCACTTGTTATTTGTTTTTTGGTGTACTTGTAAACAGAATTTGAAAGATAAATTTGTTCGATGGTACACTAACAGGAACTGAAACGCAAAGCTGTGTTGGATGAACAACAAAGACGGATCCAAGAAGCAATGGCTTCAAGGCCAGCACCACAAGATAACTTGGAGATGAAGGCCATAAAAGCAATGGGAGCCATGGAGGAAGGTGATGCTGTTTTTGGCTCGAGTGATGAAGTGAACCTCGATTCACAGGTATCTCGGCTTTTAGCCTTTTACATATGCCTGTGGCTGTATGTATGTGTGTGTGTATACACACACGGAAGCACAATGGGACCAGGGTGTCCCCTGGTCTTTGAAAAGGATTTGTATAAAACGACGGCCCCTGCCTGTTAATGAAGAAAAAACAATTCCTTGGTGCTGCTAAATAAAGTCATAAACACCTACTTTCTCACCGCACCCCACTTCACGAACCAAGCATTTTCCCCAATTTATTTAGAGAGGTGTCACTGGTGAGAGTGTGTAGACATTAGGACCGCATTTGGTATCCACCCTGGCTGGAATGACTAGTTGACTAATTACAACTTTCTCCTATTTGCATCCTCTCTTTTTTTTCCCCTCCCTTTGTTCTCTTTTTCTTTCCCATTTTTGCATTTTGGTTCTCACACCTAATCCTTATCTATAGAACAAGTTGGCTATTATTCTTTCACAAATGTTATTGTCTTCTTTTTTATTTATTTATGGGATTTACATATTTTGTTGCAAACCACTAAATAGCTTTCGAAGTTCCAGTTCGTTTGGGTATTTTAGCTGTCATGTTACCAAAAACTGAATTGACGTTTCTCCTCTACTTCTGTGCGCTAAACCTGTTTTATGAGTATTTTCTCCGTAAACGTGTCCTTGGTTCCCCTCGATAGGAAATCCTTGCTTCATCCCCATATCATGTCAAAATATTTTTTCCTGCCTTTCCCTTTTGTAATATGGTCAATTGGTCATTGTTTACAAATAACATTGATTTCAATACAGGTGTACTGGTGGCATGACAAGTACCGCCCAAGGAAGCCAAAGTACTTCAACCGTGTTCACACTGGATATGAGTGGAACAAATACAATCAGACCCATTACGATCATGACAACCCACCGCCAAAGATTGTTCAAGGGTACAAGTTCAACATATTCTACCCTGATCTGGTTGACAAAATAAAAGCACCTACTTATACCATAGATAAGGATGGAGATAGTGCTGAGACTTGTATCATAAGTTTTCATGCTGGGCCACCGTACGAGGATATAGTAAGTTTTCCTTAGTCTAGCATTTACGGACCTATTACTATAACTTGTAAAACTAGATGACTCAATTTCCTCCTGTCATTACGATACAGGCTTTCAGGATTGTCAATAAAGAATGGGAGTATTCCCACAAGAAGGGGTTCAAGTGCACTTTTGAACGAGGAATTTTGCACGTGTATTTCAACTTCAAAAGGTACCGGTATCGCCGTTGAGATGTCGTGGGGGTGCAAGAATGTGATGCCTTGGCTTCTGTTCATCTGTCAAATATCATACTGTCTGTTGGTGGCTCTGAAAACGTGGTTAAATTGGGTTTGGATCAGACTTTTATCTGTACACTTGGTATTTGTTCATGAATTCCTTTAGAGGACAGCTTGCTGGTTTCTTCGTAATCCTGTCAATCCAAGGCATTTGCTGTTGGAGGCAAATAGTTCCCAAATTTTAAAGTTCAGCAACACAATTTGTAAAAAGTTGCAAAAATTTGCCAGTAACCACTACAATTTTGAAGTTGCAACCAACCACAACGAAGTGTGTATAACGGACCCCTCTAATGTAATTCTCTCTTTCATTGGTTATACTATTTTTGTTTGGAGTTTAAGGAAATGATTGTGAAAATAACTAACAGCAATGGCGGCTCACTTGTGATACGAAATTTCATTGGCTAGTCTTTTTGTGATTGATTTCTACTCTTACATGAAATCCATTAACTACTAATGAGAGATGCTAAAATTCTTGAGAGTGAAGGGATGAAGCTACATATTTCACAACATGGAAAAATTGAGGCATAATGTTCCCTTCCAGGAATAAAGAAAAGAACCCCTGTTCTACTGTTGAAGTGAAACAGGTAGGTTGAAGGTGGTTCGTTTCTGCTCTCGGTTCGCCAAAATAGGGAGAAGAGGAGCATTGAGTTATCCTTCCACGATTTTGACAGGAGACCTGAACAACCAAATAATAAAACGGGTTGTGAGTTCCAAATAGATGATAATAATGTGGCAGAATGATGTATACTAAATGTGCTTCTCAGCACCCGGGTTACGTACCCGAACGGGCTTTGTTTGATTGCCAGTAGTTCAACATCCAACTGAAACATGGAAGAGTACACACAGAAAAGGCAGTGGAAGCAGTGTAAGAAAGGCCCAAGGAACAACATAATGAATTTGAAAAATGAGAGATGAATTGTGCAGAAATACATAAGTGAATGAGGAATACTGGGAGTTTCATATGACAAATGCAAGGTGAATAGACCGTAATCATATTGTACAATTACCTCAATCGTCGCATTTGGGGGAATTTCCTGTACCCCTTTGCTTCCATAAGCTAGCTGAGGTGGAACTATCAGCAATCGCTGCAGTAAATGGATAGTGTCAACCCTTTATGATGTAAATCAGGACCCATCTGGATAGCTAAATTTCTCTTCTGACTTCGTGTCTTCACCAATTAGACAACGTAAAAACCGACGCATTCTTTTGGGAGTTACTGAAATTATCCAACGTGTTCATGTGCAGAAGGATAAAACTTCCTCAACTTGCCCCTTCTAAAATACGTAGAAAACTGAACTTCAAACACAGTACAAGAAACTGGCATTTAGATTTTCTCATCGGTGTTCCGTGATACTATGTGAGACGGAAGTTGAAATCATGAGAATTCTGAAATGTTAGTTCAATTGGGTGACAATTTGAGACCAAACAGAACAAGAATGCAATTCACTTTCCTAAGATTTGACTCAAGATCAAGCGACTTAGCTGCTTTTCAAACAAGTTCCAAGTACATTGTGCGACTGAATCTCACCTGTCCTCCCACCCGCATGCCTTCAACACCTAAATCCAAACCTTTAAGGACATTCCCTCTCTCTGATTGACCAACATCAAATCCATAAGGCTGCAGTATAGGAGCAGATACAGATCATTAAAGAAACACAAGGAACTCTTCAAAAGAAGAATCCAAGGATACAACAGGAAATAAGGTAGTTAGATCGAAAGAAAATTGTCCAATATTCTGAAGACAACTTTGGCCACTTCTCTTAATTAAAAAAGGAGAGCGAAAGTTTATGCTTGTTAAGAATAATCGATACATAAGAATCTTGGAATAATCAAAGGATAGCAGTTGATACATGGGTGCAGAACGACAAATCTCCAAGCCTGGAAATTGCTTCTCTCCATGCAGTAATGTAAGCAAAGTTAAAAAAACAAGTGAATTAGCTACTATTGGGAATAGTAACATCGTCTGTGAATAAAACAAGAAATTGATACTGTGTAGACAAAACTATTGCCGAAGAAGAAGAATCCTCCACAAAGAAGAAGCTACACTTGAGAGTAGAAACGGAAATCAATATTGAGAGAGAGAGAGAGAGAGAGAGAGAGAGAGATGCTGTAGACAATTATGATGGTGATACACAATGGATATAGATACAAAATGTTGGAGAATTGTCTATGTTAATGGCAAGCTAGAGGCCCAACTACTTGAAGATTGTCCATCTATTTACAGTATGGAGTCCAAGATGTGGAGAAGAATATCGATGCGAAGAAACAGGACAACAAGTCCATAAGGATGTGAGTAAATCTCGAAGAAAAGACACGGTGACTAATGATTTCACGGAATGCAGACAATGGCAAGCATGATACAACCAAACTCAATTAGTTGCAGTACCAAACATTGCGGAGATAAATTGATTATCAATGTAAAGTGATGAATTATTAAAATTCTCTTTACAGGTTGGCCTTCTCTCTTTTTCAAACCATCACTGATGTAAAATTCGACGAGTTGTGTTAATGGCTTCTGTGAGGTAGATCAGTATTTCTGTGTAAATGGGGTCTTCTGTTGATGAGAGTCTCAAAACTGAAATAAAGAAGATGGAGTGTAAAGAAGGTGCAATAGAGAAATCTTACTGTCCCGCCGCCAACACCCATTCCCTGCCTACTTGTCATAAAAGTGATGCCCTTCCATTTAGCAACATAATGGACCTACAGCATGAATTTGAATGTCAGTTAGGGCAGTTTTCTAGGTCAAAATGATCACAGGAATCAAACATTTCTTGAAATGTTAACGAGTAAATAGGAATGAAAATTTGCAGAATAACTAAGAAGTGGACTACTGTAACCAATACACCAATAGTTTTGACTTTTGATATACATATTACATATTCAGAAACAAATTTCAGACGGCATAAATGCTAGTTCTAAGGAAGAAACTTTTGGACCAGTTGGATGCATGAGAAGGAGTTCACTCAGAGCATATAGCAAGCATTGGAAAAAATGTACTCAATTATATATGATAACTCTTCAAAGCAGGAAGTTGGGAATTAAAACTAAAATAGGCTACAACCGTACTGCAACTCGAGAGCCCTTCACAGCTTCAGTTCCACCCCCGACCTTCAAATCATAATACCTGAATGATATAGGTCATCAGAATTTGCTTCTTGGTAAACTAATGAAGAATGCACAAACATCAAGAAACGGTTTAAATTTGCAAGCCAATAGATGGATTTGCATATTAAATCCCATGGAATTGAGTTCAAACTATCATTTTCAGTACAGAGGGTATGAAAGCTCGTCATGGTGTACTGACTTTAAGCCATTAGGAAGGGTTACAAAGTCTTCCTCAGGTATCTTTGCTCCTCTAAGCTGCAGCAAACAAAAGAATTCACTGTTTCACCAATATCGATTCTTTAACTTTATGATTTATTCAACTAAAACAATAAAGACTAGGTGAATACATTGGAGGAATCTTACAGCTCTCCTGCTTGTGCTCACTGCACCAGCCATGTCAGAGACACAAATGCCAAAAGCTGTGTCATAATAAAAGTTCATTAGATAGTTGACGAAGAAATCCGGAAATTTTTATGAAACTAGCAAAACAAGAAAAAAATTGGAAAAAAGTTGACTATCCCACTCATGGTAATTAATATGTCCAAAGATGACCGTCGATGATACTAGGTCTAACTCACATGTAAAACGAGAAGGAACATCCAAACATACAAACATAAGAAACCATCAATAGGCTAAATACAGCAGCTACACCTAACATGTGAAATGGGTGCATAAGGATATTGTGCTCAGCCTGGAATACGATCATGAAGTTGAAGATTCTACATGATATGGATAGATCAAGAAAACAGCAGTAGCAGCTGCAACAAGAGCTGAATATGCAAAAGCAATCCAAGGTCGCATACCCAAACGGAAACTAAGTTCCCACTCCCGAGTCCCGACCCATATAACTAAAACTTCTTTGGCGAATTGAATGAGACCAAAGTTGAATACAGGATTTGATAATCTATGATCCACCATGAAAAACATGATAGTTAATAGGAAAATCGTTAAAGTGGATTCAAGCCGAGTTTTGCAATCCCTTTTCTTATAAGTGCACTCCAAAAATTTTCCTTGAGAGTGGTACTTAAACTTGGACACAACATAATTCTGAAAATTTGTGTTCTAGTATCTACTCAATCTCTTCTATTTACTCGGGGTATATCCTTGTCCTGGTCGTTATGATTACCCTTTTGGTCATTGTCTACTATGTTTTGAATCTCTCATTTTGCGTCTTGGAATTTCAAATTGCCTTTTCTCATAAAATAAAAATAAAAATAAAAATTTCTAATCGCCTTTTGTGTCTTGTATTACTGGCACTTCAATGTAGAATCTTCAACACAAAGGCCTGAACCTGTAGAATTTCCTATTTCATCTACTTTATTGTGTTTGCATAAGCAACTTATGCAAAGCTCTCTGCATTTCAAATAATTCCTGGCTATATGAATATGATATTTTCCACCAGGTGAGGCCATGTCCTCTATGGAGATTTGAACTTACCTAAACTATTTAAATACTCAAATGTATCCATTAATTCAATTCTCTCTCTCTCTCTGGATATGGACTGGGTTGTAAATCTGTTGGAACAGCATCTCCAGCGTTTGAAGAAACAGTGGGTAGATTGATTACATCTCTGTTAGTCAAGCATTCCCATAATGCATGAACAATAAATTGCGGTGAACGAATAAAATTGTACTACTAATCTCTCACTTTCTTAGTCCCATTATCAAACATGGCCTGAGCCTGAAATTCTGAACTCAGTTTGAACTGATAGCTTAGATTTTGTTCTTAGTATTGAACTACCAATAATCATTTCAACGATCTGAAAGAAATTGATTATACCTGTGAGTACAACGAAACAAACCAGAGAGATCTTCTACCCTAAGACCCATGCAATGAACCCCAATGATGCAAACATAGGCTTGTTCTTATTCAGGTTAGGTCAGGAACTCTCTGTATGTATGTGGTATTTATAGACAACATACTGTCAAGGAAGAGTTGTCTCTAAATGATTTCTTTCTCAATGGGTGTATCCCTTGATCATGTCTCTATTCCTAATGTATATAACTCTTGACGTATCTTTCCCCAATAAGTACACCCTTTCACACAGGATATACACTTTCATAACAAGATACATCTCTTCACACAGGATATACACTTTCATAACAAGATACCTCTTCACAATTAGAGACCTAATAACTGGACAATTTATTTACCACTCATATCTTCAATTAATAAATAGGAAGTGATATGTAGGTCACATTATGCAATTTCTTACACGATCAACTTCTGACATAATGATATATGCTACCAAGTATCGTCGTAGTATGAGCCAATTTCATTCTTTTCACTAATTGAGGAAAGAACTAGGCAAATTGACAAAACCCAGCGGTCGAATTTTCAATCTCCAACGAAAAAAATAAATTCTTTGAAGTTTCCATATCTTAGTTTTCTTGAAACAATGCAATTGATAGTTCAAGAAACTGGAAATAAATATAAAAAAATTGCAAGTGTGAATAATCGCCAAAAAAAATCCATGAGATGAGTGCTGAAGTGGGCAAACCTGATGCTAGAAAACAACCCACCAATGCCCTCCTTCCCTCTTGGTATTGCAAAGCTAGTGCGAGTCCCTCTGCTGTTTTCTCTGAGGAAGATGAAGAGCAACGGCATGACAATTGCGATGCATACGGCCTGTTCAATGGTCTCCTCCCTGTTCAATCAAAGAATTCCTTAGTTTAATTTGTCCATACAGATATGTTTGATAATTTCTAGAGAGGGAGAGGGAGAGAGAGAGAGAGAGAGGGACGGGGGTTGTACTTGTGAGGGAAAAAGAAGTGAGGGAATGGTAATGGAGGAGGGAGAGTTCCATGGGCATTGGGGGTCAGTTAAGTGTCAGTTATGAAATCAGAAGGCAATTTGTAATCAGTGATCTTAGACTCTCTTTTGTGTGTGTGTGTGTGTGAGAGAGAGAGAGAGAGAGAGAGAGGATAACATCTTCAATTGCATCCACATTTGCATTTGTTTCGAATCAAAACCAAAAGGAGCATCCTTTGCACACCGGTCTCCTAGTCCGCCAAGTTCGTCCAACCAAGCTCATTTTTTTAAG
The DNA here is from genome assembly GCA_016920895.1 of Vaccinium myrtillus. Taxonomy (NCBI): domain Eukaryota; kingdom Viridiplantae; phylum Streptophyta; class Magnoliopsida; order Ericales; family Ericaceae; genus Vaccinium; species Vaccinium myrtillus. Next base: position 11,844,652 of record CM029280.1, read on the forward strand.
GGTAATTTGGGATACATATCAAGTGTCGTAGGGATGAGTTGGTTAAGTTTTCGAACCTATTTAGCAAATATGATAGATTTGGAAATATAAGTAATTAGAGGCTGGTCTGTCTTTTTAGCTTTGATTTCATCCAAACCTTAAATATTGTTGTCGAACTTGGATAGGCGCGGCAACAATAGATTACTGAAATGAGGTGGTGCCACTGTTTCACTCACTTATTGTTGTGTGTGTACATAGTAGGGCCCGAGGCCGAGTTAGCCCAATCTTGTCCACACAACCAATCATGAGTGGAATCACCAAGTCAGCATGTCATGCGGTGTCACAGTTACACTCAATATTTTCTCCATCGCAATAGCCTCAAGATTCTATGTCAATTTTCACATTCTCAGTTTTAATTAAACTCATTTCTAATATTCAGAAACTTTAAATTACTTAGAGCATCTCCAATGGGCTCTTAGAAAATGTGTGCTAAAATGTGTATAAACTTATAAAATAAGTAGGACCCATTTACTTTGTTAGGCATATGTTAATTTAGATATTCAATAAGTACTACAATGGTGTAGTTAAAATGTGTGTTAGAGTAAGTTAGATTTATTAAAATATACTCCATCCGTTCCTAAATAATGGTCCACTTCATCTAATTTGTGAACCAATGTCAATAAATTCAAAAAATTATGCTGGGAAACATTTTATTTCTTGATTCGAAAATTGAACGTCTTTTCGTAGTGAACTATTATTTAGGAACGGAGGGAATACCACATATGTATACATACACATGATGTTTTTTCTCTCCCCCCTCTCTCCTCTCCCTCACTTTCAAGTTTGCTAAGAGATTCTCTAAACTTGGCACACTTTTTTGGACACTCCTAAATTAACACACTCTAGCACACTAAATAATGAATAGTACTCTCTAAAACTCTTACTCTCATGGCCTTCTCAAATCAGTGAAGTAACAACCGTCATAACTCTCTCTCTCTCTCTCTCTAATATTTCCTTACCCTAGCTGCCATCATCTTCCTCCTCCTTCCCCTCCCCCCCTTTCTCGGCGGCGGGAGGGGAGGGATCTTCATCCCCCCTTCTCTCTCTCTCTCTTTGTTTTCTTTTGACAGGTGATTGCGGTAGCGGCGTCAGGAGGTGGCTGCAACCCTCGTTTCTACCTCTCTCTCTCTCTCTCTCTCCCTTGTATTAGTTGTGGTCCGACCATGGTTGGTCGGCTGGGAGCAGCTATACTTTTCCTAACGGCACGTCGGATCTTACGTCTCTCACGCCGTCTTCATTGATGGATGGTGCCGGTTTCGAGCCTAAGAGCTAGTGAAGGATGGTGGCTGGTGTTTTGGGGTTTTTTCGGGAGGCGGTTTGGGGTTGCGGGTTGGGATGGAGGGTCAGTGGGTCATTGGTGGGATGGAGGGTGGGTTTTGGTTTGGCAGATCTGATCGTTGGGCGATGAAAGACGGGGTATGCTGATGATGGTGGGAGGTTGTTCGTGCAGATGATGGCGGCGGGGTATGACGGGTAGGCGGTTGGTCCGTCCATGGGGCATAAACAGGGGCTGGTTCCCCGGGTTCCGGCAGCGGTGGTGGCAACGGTCGTTTTCTCTTCATGTGGCCGGTGTGCAGCGGTGTTGGCTGGCGGCAGGGGCGGCTGTGCTTTGATGGGAGGCTGATTAGGGTTCTTTCTGTTGGGCTTGACCCATTTTGTCTAGGCATTTTTGGGTTTGAGTGTTTTCTTATGAGTTTAATGTTTTATCAGGGTTTATTAGGACCCATGAGGGTGTTGGGCTTTGTGCCTATTAGGTGGGTATCCTTGATTGATTTCTTACCAATCATGGAGTGGGTCTCGGATTGAGCTGACATTAGCCTTGTGCTTGTTTGCTGTTTCCTTGTCCTATTAGTCTTGTAACAATTTCAAGATTAATAAAAAAAATTTACTTTCAAAAAAAAAAAACAAAAAAACATGGTGCTCTTATTCCTACAATTACCAAAAATAAAAAATAAAAATTCCCTCCATTGTGTTTGTTTGCTGTTTCCTTGTCCTATTAGTCTTGTTACAATTTCAAGATTAATAAAAAAAAATTACTTTCAAAAAAAAAAACAAGGTGCTCTTATTCCTACAATTACCAAAAATAAAAAATAAAAATTCCCTCCATTGTAGCCTAACCTAAGCCCTTTCTGTCACTTCAAATAGTTTGTTTCCTTCGTCAATATAAGTGGTCAACTTGGTTTACTGGAGTTTAGTTTCTTTTCTCCTCCAATTTATTCTTCCTAAAGCATAATAAAGCACACTTAGGCTGAGTTTTCACTATTTTTTTTTTGTTTTCATCCTAATGCATAAAGACGACTCGTTACTGTTAAAAATATCATTTACTAGTTTATTTAGTTAGGCGAAATGTTTTGTCTTTACCGCTAAAAACACAATTGCAAAATACCAAAAAACCATTTAGCCAATAGTGGAAACTCAAACTAATTAACTCATAAACATGGATGGTAAATTATTTGGCTGGAGATGCTTTTTAACAACCAACAAACTGGTACAATTGAAGTATGGCTTGACTTTGCCACGGAATTAACTGAGGTGAAGAGGAAGAAACAAGCAGCAACAACCGTCTGCATGTAGCTCTACAAGAAGGAAAATAATGAAGAGTCTGTGAGAGTTTCAAGAAACAGGGGTACACAACCCTACATCTGAAAAGGTGCATTTAAACCCAAGTTCTGCATCAAACAGAGGCCTCCTGGGAGGCTCTGCATTGCTTTTATTTAAAACGCCCCCAGGTGCCTCCATTCATATTCCGGCAAATCAAGGGGTATAGATACCATGTACAGATGGGTCTCGGACTTTCAGGGGCCTGCTTTTGGGTCCTACACGAACGATCCGAGCCGTTCAATCATCTTAAAATAATTTTTTGAGGAGCCTCGCTAGAAATCAGCTCCATCGGACGTGTGTAAGTCGTTGATCCAAAAACCTCCCGTTTCATTCAATCATCTTGAAATAGAGATGGTACTCCCTTTGTCTCATTTTGTGTGTCCTTTTTCTATTTTGGTATGTCTCAAAATAAATGTACTTCTAAAAACAACCACAAAAACATGTAAAACTTCCAATTTTATCTTTACAAGTACTATTTCCATCCTAATTGGTTTGTCCACCAATGATATTCGTGTTATTTTTAACTTGTCTATATCTTTCAATTTTACAATGCTTTTCATAATTTTGAAAACTTTACGTAATAAAATTAATTCTGATGTATCAAACAAGATCATATTACATATTTTTTGAGATCCATATTGAAATATGTAAGAAAATCTAAATACATTTAATTAATTTAACAGTTTAAGAGGTTAATTTTAGAAATCTAAAGCAATAATTTTTTGATTTCTTAAAAAGTTAGAATTCCCGTAGGGAGGAGTTACAATGGGACTTGAGGGGGAGTAGTAAATTCTTGATGATTCCATTTGATGGCACTGTGAGTATTTCGGGATAACATACCCAGACTTATAAAAAAAGAATAAGAAAGACAAACAAAATCTTTACATAAACATATTTTACATGCGGTGAGTATATCGTCTCGATTTTAATCTCGACAATATGATTAGTCTCTTAGAAATTAGTTGAGGAACACGTTTGACCTGAATTCCTTAGTTATTTAAAAAGCATATAATGGGTGGCAACTTAACATGGGCGACATGGTGCACAATATTTTAAGCCTTACAAATCAAATTATTACGTACTTGTGGAGTACCCAAGTAGCATTGCCACGTGGTACTCCTTACAAATAAAAGATTGTCATCACACTGTGTGTCACTCATTGTTTGCCAAACACTCAACAGAAGTGAATGATAATTATCTCAAATGAATGATTTGTTGCTGCATATATATTTGGGATTACCGCGTATAGGCAACGCCACGTAGTATTCCGGGAGTTCTCGTTGACACCGGATTTTGCCCCATCCCTTTATGTCAAAGCAAATTGATGACGTTGAAACCCCAAGACTAGAGATGGTTAATGATAGGCACGTCAAACAAACCCTACCACAGCAGAACGCGTGACTTTAGGTAAAGGTAAAATGGTACAGTACGTATCATATTGCTCCCTCAGTAAGATGTATAAATAATTAAATATCCTTTGCATTGAGTACCATAAGACATATGCATGTGTATAGCCTAGTTATTAGGCATGTCATGTTAGGGCGATCATAGCCCGCCTTCCATCGAACGGTTAGAAATCGACTTTTTGTAGTTCGATTCTTGCCAAACAACCAACATTGACTTCGAGAGATCTAGTATCTCATTGGTACCGACAGATGCATTTGTTTTAATATTCTTAAGAGATCGGTCCAAGCCACGTCAGAATCACATGACATAGGTGTGGGACCCACATATAGATCTCACCCCATGTTAGAGCAAGAACATCACGTAGTATAAAATACATATTTGGGCAAAATAGACAAGAGGGAGAAGAAAAGGATGCTGCAGCAGGTTGTCTATTACCTTGGCTATTCTACATTTTCTCTACATTTGCTACAGTACCTGTCTATCTTTAGACAAGCACTGTTCACCAGCCATCAATTTTATTATTATTTTCTCTCTCTCTCTCTCTCTCTCTCTCTCTCTCTCTCTCTCTCTCTCTCTCTCTCTCTCTCTCTCTCTCTCTCCCCAGCCAGCGACGATAGAGTCCTAATCACTGGAGTTGCAGTACCGACGGTGACGACAGAATAGATCGACGACGACGGGAAGTTGCAGTATCGACGGCGAAGGGACGGGACAGGATTTTAGATCTACGACCATGGAGCTCGATCGGCGGGACCAAGATCGACGGCGCGGTGAGAGCTTCGACGGCGATGAGAGCTTCGACGGCTGGGTGAGAGCTTTTGGCGAGGGAGCCGGACGGTGCGTGTGAATGTGTGCTTTCGGGCGGTGATATATTGAGTTTATAAAATGGATAGATTGTTGGAGTGTTGATGGTGACATGGGTAGTGTTATGCATTGTATGTTATGATTGTATTTTGCCCAAATTTTTGGCTTACATTGTTCTGTTGCTCTTAGTGTTGTGGTTGATGTTATGATTGGTTGTTGTGTTCCTAGATTCAGAGGAGACCAACATTATAGGTAGTGTGTACAACATTTGTTTTCCAAGATTATAAGTGACTTGATTTGCTAACCGAATCACTTTGTCGCCTTTCTGAAACAAACTCCATCGCAAGTGTGACAAATACAAAGAGCAGTTTTCAATTCCAATCTTAGCTACAAAAAATGAGATAAGTACTACCAAACATGGACCGGGGGATTCTGTGCATCCCCATGCACAGCACCGTGTTGTGCATCCACGATCGGAAACGTTTCTTTGCGAGAGCTTTTACCCAATAGCTCGTCGAGTAGTACAAGTGTTCATAAGATCAACGTGATCGGATATCGTTAAGTGCGTCATCGGAACACAAATACCTTGAAAAGAAATGGAATACAAATGGACACACACTAGCAAAATCATTGAACCCATTCTTTTTCAATTTATTTGTGTTCTGATGAGGCACTTAAAGATATCCGATCGAGTTGATTTTTGATACACTTATAGTACTCGACGAGCTCCACGCGGTGAACGTCTCCAATCGTCGAAAAGATACCGACGTGGCCACACTGTGGGGCTGCACAACAACCTCCCCCACCCTGGGGATTCTATCGGACATGCTGAGTCCTACATAACAGAACCACCACGGACAAATTTGAAAAGCACTTTATTTTAGCGATTAGTAATAACAACAAACTTAACAGAATGTCCGATAGAAAAAGCATGCTAAACATGCTTCCTCCCCGGAAATGGGCAGCTTTTTAACAGAATCCACACCTCACCAGCACTTATTTCATTTCAGGGGGTGTTTGACAGATTCTGACTTTGTCCAAACTTCCAAATTTGTAAAAACCGATTCGAAAAAGCAGAATTCAAAAGTGTCTGAATTGGGTTTTATTATTCATTGCTCCCGTAGCACAGTTTAGGTACTCTGAAACACTTTAGTACTACACATTCTCGTGAATTGCACGACTAAGTATATGCACTCCAATGGCAAACACCCTAGCTCAGCTTCTGGTTCAGAATCAAGGCCGCATTAATTCTGAAGTGTTTGACCGAAAATGAGCACCAGATTGGACTTAAAATTTACTGTTCGGTTAAATTTTTTTACAGCTCGGATTAAATTTGCATCAAATATATAATCTTACAAAGTGCAGAACATATTATGGAATGTGTGGTATTAGTCTTAAGAAATTATATATCTTCGCAATTAGTCCCATTAAATAAACGTGCCCTTAATCTTCCGTCTTCAATTGTTTTTATTCTATCTCAAGCCATTTTGGTCACTCCATCGATCATATCTGCTTAGCGTATTTCAAAATTCTAATTACAAACTAGGACAAGAAACTTTTAAAGTCGTCGTATATTTGCCCGATTGTAATATTATGATCTCAGAATAAAAAATAAATACTCCATCGTACGCCCGGTTTCTTTTTACATTGCATGTAAGCCGGTCCGAAAACTAGATAAAATCTACCAGTATAAATGCATTCTGGGATGAACTATAAAAATTTCTTGGGAAGTGAGAATTCTTGAACTCTCCTTAAATTCTCCCACCTGACCCTCCACAACCCATTCACTCCCTCCCTCAACCCTACAATAATCCTTGACTCTCTCTCTCTCTCTCAGGCAAAAAAACACCATGGGGTTTCTCCTGAGTATCTATGTTAGTATTGCAATTATGGTGGCCTCAGTGGCCCATGCTGACCCACTGGTTCCAATCTTGTGTGTGTTTGGGGACTCGGTGGTGGATGTGGGGAACAACAACAACCTCAACACTTTGATCAAATCAAACTTCCTCCTTATGGCAGGGATTTTGTTACCCACACTCCTACTGGAAGGTTTTGCAATGGAAAGCTTGCCACTGACTTCACTGGTATATATTTTATATGTTATATATCATATTTATATATATGCATGTAATGTGTTCTTAATTTCTCCAAAATTTTCTCTCCGTACTGTCTCTCTCATTTTTTTAATTTTTAATTTTGGTGTCGTGATTTGAGCAGCTGACTACCTTGGGTTCGATACGTATCCTCCAGCTTACCTTAGCCAGGATGCCAAAGGGAAGAACCTGTCGATTGGTGCAAACTTTGCCTCTGCTGGTTCTGGTTTTTATGACAGGACTGCACAGTTCTATGTAAAACTCACTCTCTCTCTCTCTCCTCCTACACAGAAGGCACATGCATGCACATCTACACATGTTTAACTGTTTAAGGGGTATTCCGGAAACAGAAACCCTGTAGTGCGATGCCGCATTACAAACCATGTAGTGTGGCATCTAGGCCGTATCGCACTGCTTACCTCCAAATGCATTGTTAGTTGCACAATCATGTTATATGAAAAAAAGACAAAGGATCTCTAACGTATGGATTAGGACATGAGATTCTTTTCCCAAATTTCCCTAATTCTCCCTGTTCTGATGTCTCGATGTATTAACTGTTGAACTGCTATGTCTCAAGATTCGTGTGTTTTGAGCCCTAGCTGCAGTAGTCAAAACATTACAATAGGCCTGGTTTATTGGGTCGATCTCGATTGCTAAAAGTTTTAAAATCAGCATCGTAGTTCAATCCATATCGGTTTCTGCGCTTTCGGATACTATTACGTCTCGATATATCTCTAACATTGAAAATTGCATGCTGATTACGGTTCCCCTAGCGTATCGGTCTTTTTTCTGATTCACGGTATTCGATCGTTATCAGCCGCTGCAAAACTCTCTCTTTCCCTCAAAACTAGTTTTTAAAATCCATGATTACAACTGATTCCCGCCACGTTTTATTCAATACTCTCAATACTGTTACAACTTATAGAGTCCCACATCGAAAGATTTGGAAAATTGAGTGTGATATATAATGAATTCCAACGAGCTACTATATAACTCGAGGTTAACCTTTTGAACCACGTGGTGTTTTTAATTGGATTTTGTAGAGAGCAATTTCATTGACCCAGCAGCTAGCATACTACAAGGAGTACCAAGACAAAGTGGTGAGGATGGTGGGAAAAGCCTCAGCAAACACCATGTTCTCAGGTGGGATCCACCTCCTGAGTGCAGGAAGCAGTGACTTCATTCAGAACTACTACATCAACCCCATGCTCCAGAGAGCCTACACTCCTGACCAGTTCTCTGATATTCTCATCAGATCTTTCTCTTCTTTTGTCCAGGTTTTACTTCAATTCTTACTCCACTGAAATTGCATAAACTTATTAGTAGGATCCTGGCAAAACTGCGTTCGAGCCGTTCAATGCACATGGGTCCACATGCATCGAACGGCTGCGGACACAACTGTGTCCGGAGACGTATTTTAAAGTTGTGTTCGTAGACTTTTTGTATTAACAAAAAGATATTTTTTATAGTACTACTTCTGTTCTTGTTTAGAAAATCAGAAACATGAACAAATCTCTGTAACAGAAATGATAGTTCAAGAGATTAGTTTGCAAAGAAAATTTTTCATTAATCATAGCGGAGCAAAATATATAATCGGTATAACAAAAAAGAGTGGAATGAGAGAGCGAGCCGGCTCTTTAGTTTGCAATATCCAATACATTGGGATCAGTCGTGGTGCACATAAGCTTAGTTCGGACAGACGGACACTGTTATCAACGTATTTAATATATCGAGTAGAATTTATGTTTTATTGCAAAAACAGTACAGTGAGCATCTGTCAAATCAAGAATATACACTTTTTTTTGACAGAATCTGTATGGAGTGGGAGTGAGGAAGATTGGAGTGACAACACTACCACCAACTGGATGTTTGCCAGCAGCCATTACACTGTTTGGGGGAGGAAGTAACCAATGTATTGGGAGGCTGAATCAAGATGCTGTTAACTTCAATACCAAACTAAGCACTACTTCCATGTATTTGAAGAAAAGGTTCCCTGGTCTCAAAGTTGTCGTCTTTGATATCTACCAACCTCTCCTGGACTTGATCACAAAGCCTACTGATCAAGGTATGAACCTATACATACATACATTCATATATGTACGCATATAAACACAAACAAACATATGCATAGGCATTTATACATATCTGCATTACGTATAACTAGTTTTTTTACAATCGAGATTCAAAATCTCGTGCTACAGAACGTCAAGGTTCAAGTGATCTCCCATGAACCTATTTGGGTTTGATAGCTCTCTAGTTCTGTTTTTTTGCTACAATCTAATAAGACTTGAAATTATTTTTTTTGAACAGCGACTTGAAATTATTTGTAACTCTGTTTCTTGCACCCTTTTAGGCAAAGTTGAACGTGTCTGTCAAAATAAGTTGTCAAATAACTTTTCCAGAAGTGAATGTCAAGAATTCCCTCAATATATACGCATTTTAACTAGCAAGAGCATGGACACATAAAATTCGTTTCGCAATCTGTTTCAGTAATATGTTTGAGAGTTTATGAAAAACCCCACTTTTCAAAAAACCCCATTTCCAAATTTTCAAAATTATTCCCGGAATGACGAAAATGATAATGAAACTGTTTTCAAACTTGTCATTAATAAAAATGAACAGAACACAAACACTAACAAACGCAGCTAATTTGCATTTGCCTCGGATGGTTCATGTCGTTTTCTTCTTGACATGAAAAATCCCAAAGCCAGTGCATTATCTGCCCTTAAGGTTTCCCACTCTCTTAAGTTTTATTCATCCGCTATTTGCAAAACTTAACCCAGAACCTTCTCTATCTCTGCTGATTCTTTCTGACAATTCTATGATCTAGGGTTCTTCGAATCGAGGAGGGCATGCTGTGGGACGGGTACGATCGAAACATCCCTGCTCTGCAATTCCAGGTCCATTGGAACATGCTCAAATGCAACACAGTATGTGTTCTGGGATGGATTCCATCCCTCAGAAGCAGCTAACCAAGTCCTAGCACAAGCTCTTCTTGAACAAGGATTCGACCTCATCTCTTGAATACATCACCATACCTCCTTTCCTATACACTTGAAAAAAGTCCTCTAGTTTCTACTTATGTCATCTATCTATACAGTAGTATTACAATGTCTAGGAAATTTGTGTGTGAGGTTTGGCTGGCATTAGCTTTTTTGGACCTTCTGTTCTCGTGGATGTTATGTTTGTAAAACTCAGGTTTGAAGAGTATTCTGTTTGATGTTTGATGTTTGATTCTCCCACTAATAAGAGAAAATATAGTGATATGGCTCCACAAGATGACTGGTGAGTAGCTTTTCTTTTGTACACATCAAGTAATTATTCAATAGCTCAAGAGCAGAGTCACGTGATGCTCTGGATCATTTAAACACCATACATTTATATGGATTCCATACACTTATTCGTGCACTCCACGAAAATGTGTGGAGTTGAAGTGTCCTAGAGTATCACGTGACTATGCTCCGTCAGCACTGAATAATTAGACGTAAGGCTTAACATGCTACTAAATGAAGAAATTGGCTTCGCTTCAATTGACTAAAGGGTCCGGTCCAAAAGCCGCGGGTCCAGTCTAATAGCTATGAAACGGGTTTTGGACCGGACCCTCAATTTAACTGGAGTAGAGACCAATCCCCTAATTGCAAGTCAGGAGTAGAATAAATGATTATAAAGAAAATATGCCACCCTATCCCACACGTACATCAATCCAAATAGGTACATTAAATCTGAAAAGCTAATACATAAACAAATGTCAACCCCCAGAAAATAAGGATACAAACAAATACAATACATTTGACTCATCAGTCATTGTTATAGAGTTTACATAGAAGGGAGATGGAAAAAAAGAAAGGTGCCCTCGGAGAATTCGAAGGTAAGACCATAAACAAAAACGAAGAGTATAAATGTATGTGACTATTGACATATGTTGCTCATAATGCACAGGGGTCACCCAGTAAAAGATGTCTTGGCTGCGAGATGGGTGAGAGCGCGCCTGTGGTAAGTGGTACGAAGCTTCTTGTACTTTTGCAAGAAAACTCCTACTTCAATCTCTCCATCAAGAAGCTGCCTGTGCAGGGCCTCTGATTCCTCGTCTGTCTTGTTCATCGCCTCTATAAACACCAAACACGTCTTTTAGATTACCCACACAACCAAAACTTGCCAAGTCTCTCAATGACGAGAATTTATGCAGTTAAAACCCAGCAATGGGCGTCTGGGAAGGGTAAAATGGGTGCAGACCTAAACCTTTGGAATTAAATAGACAGAGTGGTAGTTTCTTAGACATGAACTTGGGGCTAAACTGAAACATATCTAAATTTTGTTCTTACATGCACAAAATAGCTGATCTCGAAGTCAAACCCACAACCTAGATGTTAGTAGGCTGAGTTTCTGAACAGTCAACCAAGTGGTCGCCCTAAAAATCTCCAAATAACAGTTATGGAAATTTTACCTTGAAGCCTACGGAGAAGGGATGCTGGGGAGTAGAATTTAAGGATCTCTTCTTTTTGCCTCTCCAGCTCGTGTAGCTTCTCTTGAGCAGCAGCCAATTCAGTTGTTCGAATAATTCTGCACTGCAGAACAAAAAACAGCAGATGAGAAATATTTACAATCAGTATTCCAACGTCAGTGTCATCGTAAAATAACAAACAACAAAGCTAAATAAGTTCACCTGATTCCGCAGTTCCATTATGTGTGATTCTTTCTCCAAATTTTCCCCTACATAAAGAAATTACTTAGTATGTCTCCTAATATGGTTAACATCGTACTAGATATCTGTCTCTGTGTAGATATATGTATGCCAGAGAAATAAGGTAACTTGGAGAGTAGCAGGACTCACTCGCAAGCTGCAATGTTTCCTTCCGAAGTTCGTCTCTCAGCTGATTTTTGTGACATGAAAAATAGGGAAGGTGAGAACAATTGGAGATAAGAGCAGGGTAAACAAATAATTTCATTTCACCATTTCCACAAAAAAAAAAAAAAAAAAAAATCTGTGTCCACATCTAGTCACTGAAATTGACGTTCTAGTCTATAGATATTGGAAAACTAAACCAGCACACAAATAATCCAAACCAAAATAAAAGTTCGGAAAAATAGAAGAGTGAACTAGTGCAAGCATTTTGATTGTTGCTGAAATAAAGCAATGCAAGACATTGTGGAAGAATAAACACCAAAATCAACTTACATTGTTTTGAATTTTAACCTGGTCAACTGAAAGTAAGAATTGGTGGTACGCATCTTTGTCTGACAAAAGCTTCCGCAACTCATCAATGCTTAATCAATGAAACAAGGAAATCGTTAGAGACCACAAAAAATAAAAGTAACAAGTTTAAGACTTTGTTGCCTGTCTTATACCCCACAGCCTATTGGGACAAAAATGGGAAAAAAAAGAAAACAGAAAGAAGAAAGGGGTAGGTTGCGAGAGAAAAGAACTATGCACCTATTAAACAGTAATAATAATAATTGGCTACCAATGTTAATAGGCTATCAATGTACGACGATATATACACCTATTATGTCCTGAGAATGACAATTCACCAACCTATCTTGAATTCTTGACCATTTGTGTTAATCCCAAGACATACAATATATGTATCTATGATACATCAGAAACTGCATTTTTCAAACCACTGGCATGCTAATCATATACTTCCCTAACAACCATTAATCGTCTATCATTAAAGTCATAAGCATGACATATTTTCACATGCTGTGGTACTTTGAGAGTCCAAAGTCCAAACTAAAGATGAGTACTCCGTCCACTAGTGTCTTCAACATTTTTTCCCCTGAAGATGAGAATGACTCGATATTTTAAAGTTATCATCATAGGGAATATGCAAATTCAATCAACATAAATAAATAAATAAAAACTCAAAGACACACCAGACTTTTTTTTGAAAATTTCAGTGTTTGGCTTGCCATTTCTGTGCCAGTGTGTGTATCAGCCAGCCCATAAGCCATGGCCTTAAATAAAAATCCAGAATAGAGATCAATTAGTATCTATAACTATCCTAAGCTACGTGATGTTCAATATCCAGCAGATCGAACCAAATAACATTGTAGCATCAAATCATGGTCCAAGATTGTCCTCAAATGGAACTTTTCTTCCAGGTGAAAGGAAACAAAGGACATGTTCTTTTATACTGGGCTTTATGTATTTACCATGCATGGCATCCAGCTTCAACATGTCCATGGCATAGTCCTACACAACATCATAACTCCTCTAACTAGCATGACTATATAAGATGACACGTTACAATCTTGACAAACACTGGAAGGGAAAAAAGGTTAGAGATGACGAATCCGAAATGGGACATAAAATCATCAATTTTTGTGAGTTCTCCCTGGAAATCATCAAATTACCAAGGAAACAAATGATGAAGGAATAATACTAAGCAATCTTATTATAATAGAGTAGGGTACCATCACCATGAGCCTTACCTCTTATCCTTCAACAGAACATTAATGCCAGCAGCATCTGTAGGCGAAACATGAGATAGTGTCTGAGGCCTATCCACAGGCCTCTGCAGACTGAAGCTACTAGAAGAGGTGGTACTAGGTGTACCAGGGCGGGAAGATGTTGGAGAGCTAACTACAGATGGGGGATACCATGAATTCGTAGGAATCCCCTGTGAATGTGGCTGAGCTTCCTGCTCTTGAGAACCCCTGTATTTGAATACAATTAGCTTTAGATCATACTACTATGTTTATAACAGCAAATCAAGACAGATTTATTCTGCTTGCAATTCATTGATGAAATGCAAACAAAGAGAATCAATAGAAAACCAAGATCATGGTTCAGAACTTCAACTGTTATCATGTTTAAAACTTGTACAATTTGTGAAAGTAAAAATAGTACAAGTGTTTCTGAGCATGCAACCTGCTCCAATCCAAAGTAACAAAAGAGTATCAACAGTATATGAAAGGAAAGTGCATAGAGAGAGGTCAACAAGCTGGAGAAATTCAAAAGCTGATGCAATCCAAATTTCATCTAGCCAAGATAATGACGTATGTCTAGATTGACTCTAGCAAAAGCTAAAACCTGAAAATTGATCTTAAATGAGGGGAAAAATGACAATTCCTGTGGAAGGTGGACTTAGGTCAAAATGAAATCAATACAAAAAAAGAACTTTCTCAACGAGATCTCCCCCACCCATCTCATAGCACACTTAGAGGGTTTTCCTAGTGCTTTAGTTTATTTTTGTATTGTTCTCACACCTCCTCCATTTCTAATGCTCAAAATCAATCCTTCTGAGTGGAAAACCAGATTGAATCATGCCTGCCTCTCTCACAGCTGCAGGACCAAGAAGCAAATAGACTCTCCCTCAATAGTTTGTCCTCCCCAATTCTGAAGCTCTTCTTAGAACTAAATCCCCTCAATCGAATCCATTCGTCAATAATCACACCATACTCTATTGTAGGCTCGAATATCGTCGGCGACCATCAGTAGCGGGATCCAAGTAAGGAGGAGCATGCTCAAGTTTTACAAATTTATAGTTTCAGCTGACCTAAATACGTCACAGGCTTAAGAAGGGATGGAGCCAACGGGAGGTTTGTAGGCCTCGAACGTCGTACTAAGGTAGTCAGCATCCGGGACGGTCAGGAGAGCACCCCCCCTCGTAATAGAGTGATGGACCGATGCTCGAGTTCCTTCCTCTCTTTTTTCAAGTTACCTTCCTATCCATATCCCTTTACATTTTAATACTCCTTTTATTCTAAAGCTTTAGTATGATATGTATGACGTGCAACATAGCTAATCCGAATTGGGTGTCGGTTTTGGTTATTGGTCTATAGATATGGGTTTGGGCACCTCAAGTCTAAATATAGAGGATGCAAGGGTACATATCCAAATTTGGACACGGATACAGGGCTACACACCTAATAGCCTTTTATTCTTGATACATTTTCTATAAAACATACAGATTTTGGTATGCCAAAAAATAGAGGTGAACAAGAACACAAAGCAATAAAATTCATGACAAGTAATAAAATTCATGACAAGTAATAAAAGCATAAAGCTACGACATCCTTAGATTTCCTATTTCATCAGTTACACGGACTCATAAATTCATAGATTTAACAACAGAGATGTACTAATATATTAGTTACAAGAACTAAGCATAAATATAGAATTTTTAAGTCACAAGAATAAGTAAGTTGGCTTCTCTCTCATCTGTAAGTTGGGTTTCACTCTTCTATTTTCAGATGATAACAAGGTTTCTGATAACAGCATGGTCATCCGCCCGCACAAGTGACGTACTTTGCCAAAAATGGCAGATCCGAGTAATAGAGTTTCTTATCAAACCTCTCATTTCTTCAACTAATGATCACCACTTTGCAGTCCCACTTGTTTAAATAGAGGCATCTCAGATATAATCAAACTTCAAGCAATTATCCAACTTTGGCCATATCAATTCGAGCCCATTCTAAAATCTAAACAGGTATTTATCCAACTCCATTCTCACGCAACGAACAAAGAACAACAATTCCCACCACAACAGACAAAAACAAAAACACAAGTGCAAAACAGACAAAATACCCTAAAACAACTGCCCCGATCACACAACACCGCATCAGCAGCTAAAAAAAAAACAAAAGAAACCCTATCCCGTTACGCCAAAACTGTAAATTGAAGTTCATATGAAATTCGAAAACACAATAAGTAGCAGTGTTCAATAAACAAACGCGAAAACACCTGTTTAGGTTTCTCAATGGTCCCATTCAAAACTCTACGACAAATTTATGAATGAATATACTAAAACAAGGTGAGTATTGAATCCAATCGAAAAAGGAAAAGTTACCAGAAGGACTTGAACATGACGTCGATAGTCGATTCGTCTGATTTGGCAAAAATCGAGAAATAATCAGAGAATCAGAAACAGAATACGCGCTCTCTCTCTCTCTCTCTCTCCAGAATACAGGATTTCGTCTGCCTTCGCCCTTCGGTATGCTCCTGTTTGTGCTTGATATATATAATTTGAAACAAAGAGCGTCCACGGGTTTGGGCTTAATTATTTTTCTTAACCAAGTAAATGCAAAGAAAACAGAAGTAGAAAAGTAAAATTTTTATAGCCCTGAACTTTTTGACAATTTGTAAAAAAATACTTGGACTTCAGCTGGCAACAAAATCATATCTGAATTTAATATTTCGTCAACAAAAAAACTCTACCGTCCCATTCTGTCACGTTTTTAACAGAGGAGACCTAACGGATGATCTTAACAGTGGTTTTGGACATTGGGGTTCCGTTAATTGCCTAAAACGACGTTATTTAGGGCGAAACTCAAAAAAAAAAAATCCTCCCTCTACCTCTCCCTCTCCCTCTCTCTCTCCAATTAAAAAACAAAAAAAAATCAGATTAATTGAACTCCGGCTTCGATTTTAATCTTGAACACCGTTTGTCGCCGGCTGGTGGTGAACGACCATGTGGAAATTTTGATCATCTGGCCTCAAGATACCGTTGTCGTTGCCGTAGTTTGACTTCGACTGATCAACATCGGCCGGGGCTGAAATCATCAGTGGCAACAGAAAGTTCCGCAAGAGTAAATTCCTCCACGATGGTTTCGGAGCGTCCTCCACATCCCCACAAACAATCTCATCATACATGTAACACCCGATCCAATCGTTCAAGGTTTCATTAAGATTATAGGATCCTAAATTCTAAATGAAAAATTGGACGATTCGATCAAACACTTACATGTATCCAATTGAGTTGAAATTTTCCAAGTTAGCTCGAAAAATTATTTGGAAAATAATCAACGATTTGGATCGTTCATCGGTACATCATAAACCACATTTTTGAAAAACTTATCCTGGTGCACAACCAAATGGTAGGTAGGGCTAGTAGGGCTACTGAGAGTTAACCATCGTTAACTCCCTCTGTCAAAAACATTAACAGAATGGGATGGTAGGGGTTTTTTTGTTGACGGAATATGAAGTTCGGGTGTGATTTTGTTGACGGCTGAAGTCCATGTGTTTTTTTTTGCAAATTGTCAGAAAGTTTAGGGGCTTTTTTGAAATTTTCCCAAATTTTTTTATCTTCTATTGTTTGGTTTGGAGAAAAATAACGCTGCTAATGAACCAAGCCCTTCGTAAAATTGTTGGAGGCTCGATTCGGTAAATGCTCGATTCTGTAAAGGCTCATTCAAGTTTGATTTGGATACTAAACGAATCGAATATAATATGCCTTAATTTTAGGCTTTATTGATAAATGATTCGAACTTGAACCTAAATTCTATGTATTTGGCTCGATTATGCTCGCGAACGTAAAGTATATGTATATCTCACAAGAATTACAGATGCACTTATGAATATGCATAAATTTTTACTTTATACGTAATGAAAATTTTATAACTTGTACATTTATAAACTTACATTTGGATATGTTTTTACTCCTATTGTTTTGTATATAAATGAATTTATTTACATGTAATCTCTCCGTTTCAAATTCCTCATGCCTTTATATTCAATATTTCATAATAGTCTCTTTATCAATAACAATGATTTCGTTCAAAAGTTGAAATATAAGAGCATTATTGCAAATTAATGTATCATTTTTAGTGTGAATGCATTTATTGCATTTTTAAAAAAAAGTTGAATTCCCTTAAAAGACCAGCAATTTTGAACAAATAGAGACGTATGAGAGCATAAATATATAATATGTTTGACTTGTTAAGGCTCGTGAATAAGTTCGAGCTTGACAAAAACCTAGGCAAAGCTCAGCTCGAGCTTAACTCGTCAAATTTTCATTGTACTCGAGCTAAGCTTGAGTTCACTTTAAAACTTAACGAATGAATCTGAATATTCTAAAGCTCAGCTAGTTTGTAGCCCTAGAGAGCAAGCCATCAAGGGGAGAGAAAATAACAGATCCAAGTTTCGTGATCGGTAAAATATTTCTCCCATTATCCTTTCGTTTCCCTCTCATTCTCTTTTCTTTTCTCTCACCTTCCTCAAATTTCAAACATAACATAAGTATTCGTCAAAAGACAAAAATATATATAAATTAAAGTTAAAAAAGGCCAAAAAGACAAAAATAAAACTTGAAAGATCCATCTAGGCCTACTTTTCCCAATAATCTACAGTAATTGGCTAAAAGCTCTAGAACGACTTAAAACAGATTTTGAGTAGATCATCTTCTCACAATACGTCAATTACTTTTAGCACTTTTAGTAGAAATGGGAAACGCAAAAATAAATATAGTGTTTTCATCTTAGGTAAATTTAAAAATTTTAACTGTTTTAAATTCTTCCTTTATCTTAAAAAAATTAATGAGAATAAAATAAATAGTTTAACAAAACAATGAATACAACAGTTCCATGAAAGAAGCCCTTACTTGACATATTAACCTAAAAGGGTTTGGCCAAGCGGGCATGAAAAAGTAATAAGTGTTTATCATGCTTGTCTTCCATGAGATTGTATGTTCGACTCTTACTAATGCCAAAAATTTCAAAATACATCGAGAGAGCTTCGAAGAGTAAAACAAGATTCTCATAATGCTGCAGCTCACGAAATCTCAACATATCCATCAACCTCTCGATTTAACAAGAGAGAGAGAGCCGCCTACCCCGAGAGAAACCCTCATCAGAGAAAAGAAAAGAGACAAGGGCGAGCCAAAAAGGCGTACAGGGTCCCTATAGTAAGGGGCTCACTACAGGATTGCAGTGAGTCTATCCGGTCGTCCATTTCGATAATGAACGCTCGGATTTTAATTCAAACAATGAACGACTCGAATCATTTGAAGTTTGGATTAAATCATATTCTTCGGTGCCGAAATGGATGGCCGAATGGGGCTCACTACAACCTCGTAGTGAATTACCCTCCCTATAGGACCCGCTTCCGCCAAAAAGTGTGCGTCCTCAAGTTCACATTTGTTGTGCGGGGAGCCATCTTAGACTCAGCATATACGTGCTACAAAAATGATAGATACACTCCCTCCCCAACCACTCCCCACCACTCCCCCTCTGACATGTGGTGGGTCCCATCGTGGGTCCCACCACATGTGAGAGGGGGAGTGGTTGGGAGGGAGTGTATGTATCATTGTTCTGCGTGCTATGATAGTTATGATTACTGTAACAAAGGACAAAACATATATGCGAAGCAAATCAAACTAACAACATATAATATCAAACCAGAGACAAAGATTTTACGTGGCTCGGCTTACGTTGTGTGTAAACCTACTTCACTGGTAATCGATCAGTGGCTTCCAAGAATGCATTCAACATAGTAAAGGCGAATGCCTCCTTGCAACATAGGAAGGGTCCGATTCCCCCTGAAGGCAAACCATGATTTAAGTGAGAGGCTATGGCGGTGGGTTGCTATGCTAGTCTCCCTAGTTGAAGTTCGAGTAAGCTGACCCAAACACTCGGTCATAAAAATAAAAAAAGGATATAGTCATTGACTCATGTATTTCACGAGGTTTATGAGAGCTAGTGAAACATGGTGCGAGGTTGAGAAGCGACCTTCGATGGTGTGGTACACGGGTTTCTCCATGATGTAAGCGTGCCCGATAGCCCGTGAACCCTGGTGTGGTTGTCCGGTCGATGTATCCAATGCTTTGTCATATAATTGTGGTTACATCTAGTTAATACATACAACTTCACAAATTTGGAAAATTCTAGAAGGTTGAATTCGTATTTGGTGATCGAGTGATGCTTCCCACCATTTGCAGAGAAACGCATGGCTGATCTACTGGAACCTGCGTACATACATACATATGCATTAATAAAATGTCATTTTGTATGATTGAGGCCTCAATGGGTTAATCAAAATCATATTTTTGGAAATGTAGTATGTTTTGGGCAAATAGAATACGAAATTAATCTATTTCATAATTTGTTACTTGACTATACAATATGGTAGTTTAATATCCACATTAATTTTTAGTAACATCAAAAAATAATATATTTATCTTCTTTAAAGTAAGAGATAAAAAATAAAAAAAAAGTTACGCATAAATACAAGAAACTTATATATGAATATAACAGGGAGGAGTCCGGATTTTGCTAATATGATTTTTTTAAAAAAAAATTCATGCTCATATCAAAACTAAATTTACACATGAAAAATAAAAAATTAGTTTCATTCAATATCAAGAATAATGAAAAAACGACAATAGAACTCTGCTAGTTTTACGTTTCAACTCTACGTATCTCTGCTAGATCAATTGTGATATGGTTGCAAGTTAAAATTTCCATGAGCTATAGAAATTCTTAATTCTATTGTGTAGGAACTTTCGGATAAAAGGATATGACCAATGATGCTATAAAAATATAAATAAATCTATTTGCTTAGAGCTTTAAGATCGATAATTCTATAAATTCTAGCCAAATTGTATAAATTTTGTTAGAATTCGATTAAAAGATACATTTTTTTTTTGTTGAAAATGTCAGCATATCATTCAAAACGCCATACGGCATCGATTACAACGAAAGACAGAAAAGAGACCAAAACCACTAGCAAGTGACATGAGTACGGCAAGAGACACTAAACCTCCGACTCTCAGACACACCTGCCGAAGCAGACCCGACACCAGGGACGTGGCTTATGAATCCTATTCACAAGCAAGCGGTAAAGAATCCCAACGGATTCCCAGCTCAATCCATGAAGCAAAACATCGCAGTAGTAATCGAGAAAAAAACTAACGGAGAAACACAAAACAGAAATAAGAAACGAAGTAAACAAAAACAACATAAGATGAAATCCAGTAGAATCAATGCAATCCAAAGCAGCCTCAACGAGTTGAGCCGAGTCGGACTGAGATCTACTGAGTTTATTCGCCCACCACCGCAACCCACCGGATCTGGGGAAACCAGACCGGTTCTAAAAGCCGAGCGCTAGCCGCAGGCAAAAACCCTTTATTCCGACCCTCCTTATTACTCCTCCGCAAGCCGCCCCTCGTCGCCTCCACCACGCCAAAACAGAATCAAGTGCGCCGGATCAACACCACCGACAGACGACGGCGAGAGGACCGAACTACACCGATCCAAGGATCGGCAGCCATGGAAAAGACCAGAAAAGGTTGCGAGAACACACAAGCGTGGAGAGGGTGAGGGGAAGGAGAGGAAGGGAGCTAAGGTGTAGGGGGAGGAGGGGAGCCTCCCCGGGAAAACCAGATCTGGAAGGTTTTGTTTTAGGGCCGGCTAGAGAGAAGGTCTCTCGTTTAGAGAGAGAGCTCGTTTAGGAACGTTTGAAACTTTGTTGTTTTTATATATCAGTGCATGTCATTGCGCCTCAAATTACAACTAAATAATTGGAAAAAAACCACAATTAAAGATTAATGGTTGTAAGATAGTGACGGAATAAGATCACTTACGAAGTGGCCAGCTCCAAGAATCCAGTAAAAGAACAAGTTTTTGTATGACCTAAAGAACCCTTTTGTAATTGGATCATCTTGCCCACAGTACAAAGGAGTTCTGCTCAATTCCAAGTATCCTTTTAGCCCATCCCATCTGCAGAGATATGTGTTCATAATTCAATCGAAGAAAAATAATTAATTTACTCAAGTTAATGGTAAAATACAGAGGAGAAAATTAACCATTACTTGAGTTTGTTGACCCAAGCTTCTGCTCCTATGGTCGCGCATATGAGATCAATCTATCATGTTACAACCATAAAAACCATATCAACCGAAATTTAAAACTTCAAATGTAGGGGTAAAAATACTTTTTTATATTTTCAGTGAAGTACGCCTAGTTAGTACCCATTAACGGCTGTCTAGGAGGGATACATTCAGTACGTAGAGCAACTCCAACCGGAGCTTCGAAAGTGACGTGGAGCACCCATTAATAGTTGCCTAAATTTGACGTTTAAGAGCAACTCCAACCAGAGAATCAAAAGTGACGTGGAGCTTCAAACAGACAATTTTGGGAGCTCAATTTTATCGAACCAGGCTTACTTTTTAAATTTCAAATCCACATGGATTTGAAAACCAACACCTCTTCTGCCATTTTTAAAGCCAAGAGTACCCCAAGATGCCAAATTTGCTTTTGTTTCAAAATTTGATTGGAGATTGAGGGGATTTGATATCAAATATGGGGATGTCAAAATGCAATTTGACATGGCATGCCAAGTGGACGAATTGACATGTGAAGTAAATACAACCACGGTGTCAAATGCTTAATTGGCATTTGGCGTCCTCTCTCTCATGTTAAAGTTGGTAAGTGATGTCAAATCTTTTTTTGGTAATTTTATTGAACATAAAAACTATATATATATATATAAAACTATATAAGTTTGACTTATCGGTTGAAGTATGCATTTTAAGATGTCGAATTTCAACATGCCAATTGCCAAAAAAATTGGTCGAAAAAAATTGGCATCCCCATTTTCGAAGGCAAGATTGGAGATGCAAACCCTTGAATAAATTTCGACATCTCCAATTTGAAGCCGGGGTTGGAGATGCTCTAATGCAAAAAGTATAATTGTGATCCTTGTATACCATTCAAAGACAATGGAAATAATAAGATATCTATAGTACCTGTCCATTGTAAATAGTCACGTTTACGCCTTTAGCTAGGAGCTCATCTACCTGAAAAATGTACTTAATTTATAATTCATGTGTGCAGAAACAGACAACTGATAGCTACAATTTATTAATTAGTCCTATTTCATAAATTCAAAATTTGTACTCCTATATATATTGATCACCTCGTTAATTCTTGGTCTCATGAAATCACCAGTCAAGGCTTCGAAAACAAGTCCTCCCTGTCCTCCCCATCTAAAACACAAATAATCACTTATTTTTAGTCAGGCATACGAATAAATCAATATGGGTAATTAAGTTTTAGTAGACTGAGTTCTACACATTTTGAGAATCCAAACCGTTCATTTTGTAGGTCTCGACATTCACATTATTCAATACAAAAGTCAAGTTTTTTCTTTTTTATTTTGATAAGTATACAAAAGTCAAGTTGATAAGACATTATTAGCAATCTTAAAAATATATACTGAGTATTTTTCTAGAGAGAAATTCTTTCCGTCAATTAATTGATCTGAATCAAGAACTTATCGATATCAGGGACAGCGTGGGGGGTGGCTTTTCAGGGGTTTGTGGCGGCTGTTTTGGGTTTGGCGTCTTTTGGTGCTCTCTTCTTTTTTCTTTCATTCAACTTTCATTGAATGTCTCCTTCCCATTTTCTCAATATACCCTTATCGAGATTCTTTAATAATATTTCTTTTTTCCGATAATAATAAAAATAAAAAAAAACACTTATCGATATTTGAAGGTTTAAATTCCCAAACACTAATAAAAAGAAACTTACGTTACATTGCTCGGAATAATCTTAAGCTTCTGTCTTATAGGCCCATTCATCAAGGTCCCAAGGTCAGGAGTACTCGATGCACCCTTCGATGGAAACGTTTTGGAGCTAATGAATTTCGAGTAGACCTCCACCATAAACCGTTTCGGTACTTGATTCACTTCTGGAGCAGTAGATTCTTGAGAAGAATCCAACAAGAAGTTGTAAAAGTCCTGCAAATTCCATCACAATCAACTCAGAATTATGTTCATGCATGAGATGTTACGACGCCGAGGTACACGCAATGCATGCGCAAGTCGTTTTTATTGATCTGTAATCAATCTGAGTTATTAATAGATATGGTACCACTTCGTTGCTATTGTCCAAAACAAAATTCTCTAGCTCTCCCCAAGTGTTGGTTGCGTCTGCATACTTCCCTTCTTGAATCTGTCGCCGAATTTGTTGCGCTAAGCTGTTGAGTATAAGCGATAATGTTACACTTTTTTCAAAGGTAATTGATTTTCACACTTTCAAATTGATATTCACGTCCTCTTTTTTTTAATATAACCTGTTTGCTCCGCTCAAGCCGTTGTTGTCAAATCTTGAAACATCCTTTAGAAGTGGCCCCCATGAAAACTGCATCACATTCACAATTCATATACCTAAACCAATTTGTTCTAAAGTATCAAATAGAGAGATTAATTGCGATTTGAGAGTTTTGTGTACCACAAAATCTTCAGGAGAAATCCAACTGTCCCCTAAAGCAACTCCTGTATTTTTTGAGCACATAGTTCAGAGTGATAGGCAAAAAGAAATACTTTGATTCTAGTTGTTTCTTCAGTCCTTCACTGGGCTGTCAATAAGATCATTCTATGATCGGCAAGAGTATATTTTTACTGATAAAAGTATTTGCACTCTTATTGGTAAAAATATACTCTTACCGATTAAAGAATGGTCTTATTGATAGTCCAGTAGGTTGATTGTAGAATTTTCCTTGTTTCTTTTTGTTCATGTCATAAGGAGAAAACTTGGCTGCAAATTGGGTACGGTTGACGTGGTTTCCGAATACGCATCTCGGCCGTCCAAAAAGTGTTTTGAACGGCCTAAATTTCTCCTTCCCTCTCTCTCTCTCTCTCTCTCTCTCGTCTTTCTCTCTCTAAATTTCAGACCGTCCATAATACTTTTGGATGGCCAAGATGCACAGTTACCGCCATGTGGTACCCAACTGGCACCCAAGTTTTTCTCATGTCTTAAGAAAGACAGCATTAAAAAACAGCCCGGCGAATTAGTTCGGTTTTTTGGTGGGTTTGCTCCCCAAAAAGTAATTCTACGTGAATCCCCCAGTCTCGACGTGAATGACCAGCTTTGACCTGACTAGGGAGGGTACCCGTAAATTGACCCGGACGCCCCGAC
Source organism: Vaccinium myrtillus (assembly GCA_016920895.1). Taxonomy (NCBI): domain Eukaryota; kingdom Viridiplantae; phylum Streptophyta; class Magnoliopsida; order Ericales; family Ericaceae; genus Vaccinium; species Vaccinium myrtillus. The sequence continues at coordinate 11,869,230 of CM029280.1, forward strand.
CGTCGGAAAAAAAAAAAAAAAAAAAAACAGGACAATTACCTCCAAGTTGTAGCTTTAGTTCCCCTGCTTCTATAGCATTCAAAGCCGATACGCCGAGAGTAGCCGCAAATTTTCCTCCATAAGACTCTGCAACAATGAACAAGGGACTCTTTTGTAGGGTCTCATTTCCATTGAAAATGGCCTTCAACAAGGTAGTTAAATCAGTTGCAGCCTCTTCATCAGTCGTTACTGCCAAATTCTCATCATCCACATAACTAAACCCCGTTCCGACCGGACTATCCTGATTACGAATAAGTAGAGAACGCGTAAAAATGCGTAGACAAAAGATTTATTTTACTTCGCGAAGTTATTACTCACAAAAGAAAGAAGAAAAAAAGAAAAAAAAACGCGAATATATAACAAGTGAGTGTAACATTACCACAAATAAGAGATCGGCTTTGATGAGCCATGTCGAATTCCTCGGCTTCAAATTCAAATCCAACGGTCCGATTTCTGCGAAATTTCCAAAGCCAACTCCCGAACCACCCTTTATTTTGAGGAAAAATCATTACTAATTAGAATTAGATAAAATTTTGTACAATTCTGAATATTGAATTTTAATTTTATTTGTAATATTGTTTAACAGGAATATTTTTACTACTTACAGGACCTCCTTGGAGCCACAAAATTATAGGCCATGGATTGGAAGGATCCACAACTCTAGCAGGACTTCGATAATACCACCAAAACATATGAGCCTCTGCATTACAAATGCAGAACAATGAATTATGTACTAACAAACCAATAATACAGAGAATTATCCGTCTCGTTCAGGTTGGAGTTTCAAAGATATTTTTGGGAATCAGATTGCATTTGGTGTTATCATTTAAAAAAACTTCGGAGATCGAATCGTAGGTGGTTCCATGTAACTATGATCCGATCCCCTACCCGATTTCGATCCATATATTACTAGATCTTAAATATGTTATATTCATTTTACAAATAAAACTATTGTAATGATATATATTTGTAAATTTATTTATCGATTTAGTTTGTAAAATTTGTGAAAACCTAGATTTTAGTTGTTTGGTTTCGATGTTTGTTGGAATCCGCAAAATTGCTGAAATAGAAAGAAGAAAAAAAAATTGGCAGATTATTTGGCCAGAATTTTTTTGCATGGAATTTTTATTTTACTTTCCTTTATAGCTTTCAGTCCTGAAGATTTTTGGGGCAGGTAGGGATCCCCAATCCCCGTCCGGGATGGGAATAGAGAGAATGGAGGTGATAAAGGCAGATATCAAGTTCGGGGTGGTCAAATTCGTCCCCGTTGCCCATCCCTAACCGGCCAACAACAACAATAAAAACTGATAAAAAAAAACAACTGGGCGCAAATAATATTTCAAAACTATTGTTTTCGACGTACTAGGTCGAACTTCGACGTATCCCCATTGTTGTGAACCATCTTCAGTCCCTGCAGTGGGTTGGAGATTTGCATCAACCAAATTAGAACTGGAAACTAGTACAGAAAGGAAGACAAGAAGCCAAAGACTTTGCATTGATGCCATTTTGATGTCCAAATGGAATGGCTTTGGGAAAGCCTCTTATATAGCAATCCAAAGACAAGAGTTACCCTAAAAACATAGTCAAATAAAAAGACCCACAACAATTATTTATTGAGGATTGGCCTGCAATTTGCATAGACTATAGTATTAATTATTGTTGCCTGTGTTGGAATTTAACCAATATTTTTCATGTGTGATGGTTGCAATGTTAGAGTAGAAGATTACAGGATCTTTGAATAGATAGGCTCCAATTCAATTCCTTCACCACTTATGTTGATTTTTCCATTTCACACGTAAGGCTCCGTTCGTTCAGTTGTACGAAAATGATGAATAAATATGAGAAAATTAAATATCTTTTATTTATAATTTATGTGCTGAGAATTAACTAGGTGAAATAGATTTCATGAACACTTTTTTTTTTAATTTATTAATATTTTAACTTGAAAAATATTCCTGCAGTTGATTCTATAATGATTTACATATCTATATATGACGTTTACCATATCAATAATTTTTAATGTGTAATATTCTAATATTTAAATTATCTATACCATCTATGATTTAAATTAGATTAATAATATTAATTACTTTATACACCTATGAAATCGAAGTCTCAATTTTTTCAACTTTATTTGACCTTCCGTGCAGACCAAGAAACCCATTGTCTTGAATTTGAAATCTTACATTTTTAATCCGACTATATATTTTTCCTACGGTTTCTGTTGAAATTTAATTAAATCTCAACATTCTTAATTAAACCCAATATCCCTTCTCTCTACAAACATTAAAAAAAGAGAAGTTATGGATTGTGAACTATAAATATTTATCACATTTAAATACATGTCACCCAATAAGATGAAAATTATTTATTTTATATATCTTGTTGTTTTCATTTTGAATAATTTTCATCTTATTGGGAAAATAAATAATTTAAATAGATAAATAAATATACATATGAACAAATACGTGGAGAGGTATTTAATTATATTTTATCATAAGGTTGGAAAGTGCCACATTTAGATGAACAGAATTCATACGGAAAAATAATACTATCGTCCAACCAAGATTTTTAAAGGTGACATATATCGGTAAGACATTTAGTTGTGTGCGTGCGCGCTGTATATTTTGCTGAGTTTTGGATTTTTTTGCCTTTTATAAGAGCTCTCAATAAAATTAAATCACAGAAAACAAAATAAGGTAGATTTACGAGCAAACAAAATAAACAGTAAATCAATCATACAACGAAAAAACATATAATAAGGTATATATTAAATTTTCGAAAGTAGTCATCATGAAAAGAATGTAAAATAATCACTTAAATATTACCCTTCTTGCATTTTTTGCTACAAAAATAGATTATTTTTTATACTTAATATAACCCTATGAAATTTAAGTTGAGATTCTAAAAATAATAATTATGCCTTGTCTCAGGGATGGGCCTAATATTTTCAGGGCCTATACCTTCTGTAATGAAAAATGGGCCTAATATTTTCCGGGCCTATTAATTTGTTTGTTTAGCAATTGTACAGTTCCATTAGGTCATTAAGTAATCTATTCCCTTGAAAACAAACTTGAGATTCTTTCAGCCATACAAAAATTATCTCAATTATTAGTTCTTGTATAAAAGTTACTGTATTAAATTAAAAAAAAAAAAAAAAGATATCTGAAACTGTAAAATTAGGCAATTTTTCTTCCTTCTTTCTTCTCTCCTTTTTTTGGCCTGGTGAAGTGCATTATCTGACCATGTGCCCCATGCCTAGTTTACACCGGGAAAGGTGGAGAATGTAACACATTTTGCACACGTACTTATAGGCCTATTTTGGCCTAATAAGTCATTGTGACTTATTTTTTGGTCCTTGTTTAATTTTTTTCCGCGTTGGTTTTGCGTTAAGTTTTTATGTATTATTGGTTCATCTCAATAAGAAATTCATTGATAATAAGGATATAGTACAAGAAACCGACTTTATAGGGAGACAACCAGAACAAAAGACCAAAACACGCAACAACAAAAAAAAAATACTCCCAATATAAGATTGCAAAAGCAACTAAACGAACACACATATAGTTCGAAAGTCAATCTAGCACTTGCAAAAAAAAAAAACATTAGAGAATAACGAGCAGAAAAATGATACTAGTGCCGCACACAATGCTGAGGTGCTCGAAAGACATGAGGAATGTTGTACCTATCCTCAATAGTATGCAATCGTTTGCGGCTTATGCCTAGCGTGTTTCTTGAAGGTTTGAACTCTTTGAACATCGCCAAGGTCTTTGAGCCTTGGTTTTTGCCTAAGAGCCACGTAGTTGTTTGGACTAGCCATCTAACGACCTCCTCTTTTTGCAATGCTATCCTTAGAAGTTAGAAGCCATAATTTGCAGACTTGAAATACCTAAAACATGTGCAGTTGGTTGAATGAGTCATATGATGACCTGGATGCATGCTTAGAAATATTGTCCCTAAAGGCCAGGATACACTTAGACTTGAGAGGCCTCAGACTCTCAAAAGAGGTGGAGAGATGTTCAACATAGTATCCTCGGAAAGGGGCATCGTCAGAATTGTATTTCCTGATGCACTGAGATATGAGGTTCCTCACATACGAAGCCTGATGCACATGATGAGCTTCTGTGCTATTCGAAGGCTTTGCAATATTGGAAGATTGAGGCGGTGTTTGTAAACCAACTGACATAGAACATGTTCGCAAACAGATTCATTTGCTACCTCAACAACGGTGGAAGTGTCCGGCACTATATCCTGGGAATCACAATTCACAACATGATGCTTTAATCAATTGAATACTAAAACTTTTACGTTCCTTGATTTTGGATCCTCTCAATTCTGAAGTAGTAGTAGAATATTATTTGCGATCGATCGCCCTTAGGTAACTGTAAGCTCCATAGGCCGAGCTCCTTTATGGTTGGCAATTTCATGTCAAAACACACATCTTTGTGTATCCCATTTTATCAATTTGCATTTTCTTTTTATTATTTTCTAGAGAGTCCGTATAGGTTTGGAAATGAATCATTTTGATTTGTATTTCACTCGAGTGCGGTAGTCATTAAATCAAGTGGTTTTATGGTTTTGGGAAAATTGTGACTCAGCGAAAAAATTATTGAGAAGATTGGGAAGTTTGTATATGGGAAGATTTTGTCTCTAAGGAAGATTGTGAAGATTTTACTCGGAAAGAATTATGGACTTATTTTGTTTGGGAAAAGCAAGATTCTTGGGGGAAAGGAAATTAAGAATAAGGAAACAATGTAATTAGAGATGATCATTTTGTTTAAGGAAACAAAATAATTAGAGATGTGCAATTCGCCCAAGAAGCAACAGGTTCGCTTGAGCGAGTGGTTCAACGACTGCATCTGGGTTGGTTCTGCTCGAGCGAGTTAGTCGAGCAACAATGGTGTTCTTTTATTTGCTCTATAAATACAAAGACATTAGGGTTCAGACATGCATGTACATTGAGAGCGGCCATCACTTCTAAACCTCTGTTCTTACACTTCCAAATACCTTTGAGGGCAAAGGCTTATGTATCTTGAAGGATTATAATGATCAATGGGATCTTTGTGCTAATCAATCATCTTCAAGAGGTTTCAACTACTTCATCAACATTCAATCTTTGAGTTAAGCCCTTTCGTGGAGTTCGGAAGGCACCTTTAGAAGGATTGAGGATTCAAGATTTGGTGATCATGCAGGAGTATGGTGAACGTGGATTCGGCAAGTAGTTCTTAGGACTCGCGGTGAGGATACACAGTCAAGAGTAAGAATACTTGTAACCATACGATGTTTCTAGTGCATGATTCTTTCCCGTGGTTTTTTCCCATTTAGGGTTTTTCCACGTATATCTTGGTGTTCTTCGATTGTTTATTTTCGTTGGTGCGATTGATTAAATTTTTTTATTGGTGAGCTATTTTTTATAAGAGACTAAAACCTAGCAAGTCTATAAACCTAGGCTAACTAGGATTTTTCAATAACAGTTAATCTGCAAAACGTGTCTCGATATTTTTTAGCACATAAATGTTGGAAATTATCAAAATAAATGGGTTTTTATTTGGGGTTTTATCAAAATATTTCTTGTGCCTTTAGAAAGCTTTTATTGTTGTGTTTTTGGTTTTGTCCCACATTGGCTAGTGAAAGGAAAGTTGAGTTGTATATATATGGGAGCATTTCTATAATGTTCACATAATGTTACGTGCATTACCGGCGTAGCCGGTGATAGAACACACTCATACGCACCCGCGCGCGCGCGTGCGTGAGCGTGGCAGTGGGCTGTGTGGCGCTTTGATGGCGCACTTTGCACTTGGCGCAAGGCGCCTTGTAGGCGCCCTTTCTTATTGCCATTTGGCAGTAAGGAGTCCGGTGTCGATACTAGGGAAACATTGTATCGATACCGGTTGGCTATGTTTATCTGACGAACAGTGTATCGATACCGGTGTGTTTGGACACGGATTTCGTTGTGTATGGATGCAACTCTAAACGGAAGGGTATAACCCAAACTCAAGTCTCTTTAAAATTTTTTACATTTGGATCTATAAATAACACCCAAATTACTTTCACTAGATACGGAATTCTAGCCTTGTTACTCGCAAAAACTTTCTAGTTTTAGCAGAAAGTCAACTCCTTGGTTCTTTCGATTCATTTTGAAACCCGTTTGTGCGGATAGGCGGAAACTGAAGGGTTTCGTTGTATGAATTTCGCTATCAACTCGGTGCACACCAAACGGTGCGAATTTTATTTTTCGGAAAAATAAAGCGTCGCCAGCAAGTTCCATCATCAACAAGTTCAGTTTCCCGAAGACTCCCGGATTTTGCACCAACAATAAATTCATATCACTTGCTTATTGTTTGTAAGAATCATAGAAAATTTGCTTATTGCTTGTAAGAACCAAGCAAAAAGCAATCCAGCAGCCACGAAATATTCTTATTTGGTTATTGCTAAATAACCAATAAGAAAATAAACTAGTGAACCATACGAGTCTAATTAAAGAGATTATTCATAATATCAATTGCACGAAAAAATTGATTTTGGAAAATCTCAAATTATCAGGGCGTTATTGTGAATTATATATAGGATCATTATATTCTTCACATCATATTGATAAATGATGTTTTTCATAGATTTGCTTCATTGCTTGCACAACATTATTCCAACTATATTTTCGAATGTATTCATAACACCCCCTTAATCTATTCATCAATTTCTTCCAAAACCCAATATGTTCCTACCCATCCTAAGCCCAAAATAGTGAACCGAAACATTCATTTTATACGTCTAGCAGCAACCAATGCTGGTGAAAGAATCAGTTTGGGTAAACATAGACATGAACAAAGTGTAGTACATAGCTATTACTATTTTGACAAAAAAAAAATACTGTACTCCCTCCTTTCCAAAAGTCGGTCTACTGCAAAAAGATGTGCAATTTTCTGATGAAAAAATAATGTATTTAATTCCATTCGTACGTAATTTTAAAAATTACAGTATTGATATAGAGTACTAACTCATTGAGCTCTTTAATTTAGTACTTCATATCAAGAAATTTTAAAAACTACACAGGAAGTACTTCATTTTCTTATTCGAAAATTGCAAAAAAAAATTGAAGTGGATCAATTCTTTGGGACAGAGAGAGTATTAATTGAGGACGCGAATGACTTTGGAGAAAATTTTTCAATGCCCCTGGGACTTAGTTGAGCTTGATTTTGTACCACACAAAGATATAAATTAAGCCTACTCTCAAGTGTGTAGACCACACATATTTGTGTAGTCAAAAATCGTGCTCAACCATAATCTAGGAGCATTGAAAATTAACTCTCTCCATGACTTTGAACATAAACAATCTTATACAATATTGTCCAATATCCATCATTAATGCTGAAATTTTCCAAATATAATTGTCCTCGCATACGAGATGAACAGTTTAGATGACCGTTATCACCTTGTGGCAAGAAATGTTGAGGTTTCGAGGGATTTGCAGGATAAAGATATAGATAAATAAAGGGGAAAAAAAAAACTAATTAATAAGCAAAACCTTATTAATCTACTCATTCATTTCATTTCTTTAAGCCACCATAACTTATTAACTAAGTCCCAAAACGTTAAAATTTCCATTAAATAACAAAAAAAAAAACAAAAAACAGCTCAGTAAGGAAGAAGCATTCCGTTACCGGTCCCACCCCTTCCCATCCTCAGCCGCGAGAAAGATCTCAACAACTTTGCCGACACTCGATCCAATCCCTTAACCGATCGATCAACCTTACCAGAAGAAGTCGACGTTGATGGCATCAATGACGATGATAGCATTTCCGATGAAGAACCACCACCACCACCAACCCTGCTTTCACTCTCTGATCTCCCCGTTTCAATCACAACAAGATAACACTGATCCATCGAGTACGATCTCTTCAACTTCATCCCCAACCGACCCTCCGGTGGCAAATCGACCGATCGAAAATGCCCTCCTCCTCCTCCTGTTACATCGCTAGCGTAACGATGATGACGTTGTGATGCCAAAGGCTTGTGCGGGACCGGGACGGCTTGCCTTGTTGTTTCCTGAACGAGCCCAATTTCGGGGCTCGTTTTTGATAGCTTTGGAACCATTGGAGCAACGATCGGGGACCGACAAACGGGGCAATTCGCGTGCCCCGTGAACCACTGATCCACACAAGGGACGTGGAAAGCGTGTTTGCAACTAGGCAGCACGCGAACCGATTCGCCTTCTTCCAACTCGCTTAAACAAATCGCGCACTCGCTCTGGTCGATACGAAAAGTGTCGGGTTTGAGGGCCGAGTAAGACATGACCGGGACCGTCTCGAGGAGCTTCGAGTTGAGCCCTCGGGACGGGCTGTTTTCGGAGTCGGAGTACTGTGGTGTGTTGGTGGGTTGGCGGCGGTGCCAACTCCTGGAGGCGCAGTACCTGATTATTATGAGGTGGTAGATGGCTATGGCTAGAGTTGTGGAGGCTATGCCAATGAGGGAGATGAGTAAGGGAGTGGAAACTTGTTTTGAGAGGTCTGGGGGTGATGAAATGTTGTCCATTTCTTTTGCATCCTCTATGGGAAAAGCTCAAGTTTGGTTTTGGGGGTTTTATGGTGGTGGGTTTTATTGGATGTGTATAGGTGGTTGTGAAGTGGGGTTAGTTGGGTACCTCCCTTAAATGAATTTTTCCCTAGTCATATGGGTCTATTTGTCTTAAATTAGTTTATGCTCTTGCTTTTGATAAACTTTTACATCTTCCCCCTTGATTTTCCTAGTCTTTCTGCTTATGCCACCCTTTTGGTGATTGAGAAGTTTAAATTGTTCGATAGTATCTATAGTGCATAGATCAGGTTGCATCCTAAAGTAGTTTCCAGAAAATAAATAGGTTAGAGAAAAAATTTGCTTAGAACCAGTGATTTTCGTCATGCCCCTTTTACACCAAGCGAAGAGTTAGTAGGGCCGGGATGGATTTTAATATGGTAGTGTAAAATCATATCTGAAGATCTTTACTAGGATTGGATCAAGCGAGGAACGAGCTAGTGACCATAAGCTCAAAAATAACCAAGTCAAAAGGGGCTAATGAAACATTTGAAAGGACCTTCTCGAACCCTGCCACCCAACCAAACAGATCAGGGGCGGGCCGAGTCGGCCAATTATAGGTTCACATATTGCCATATTCATACGAGTGAAGGTATAGATTTAAAAAGTTATATATTGTCCAATAACATCTATAGTGCATAGACTAGGTTGCATCGTAAAATATGTTTTAAGAAATAAATAGCTTAATAAAAAAATTTGCTAAAAACAAATAAATTGCCAAATATTTTTCATGGTTATCGAATTTTAGTTTATCAAATCACATATCATAAAAGTCACTTTGCATGCGGATTAAGATCATACTTCTCATCATCACAATCTATTAACATAAATTACTCGTCGTAGGGTGTGAATGAAAGGAACAAACCCATCGGTGGAATATACCGAAAATACATGAAACTATGGTGGTGAATGCATAAATAACTCTTAGTTTAGGTTCTTCCAAGGATGTAGGGGGATTGATTGCCTTGGAAGTACAATACAAAAATGTCGTCCCACACGTGTCATTTTCCAGCCGAAACTGACTTGTACGGTGGGCGTGCCAGCACGTGGAGCAAGGGGAGATTTCTATGGACCTAACCTCATAAAATTTAGGGCACATTTTAGGACAGGTGGAATGTCGTTTTGGCGAATTGGTGAATTGATTTAACCTAAAACGCAACGAGAAATTTGACTTGGTGGATTGCTGACGCCATATAGCCTGCGAAGGGGAAAATTATTTTTAGTGCTAATAAAAAAGAGCAAAAGTTCGCCGAATTACCAGCTCCTCAAAACTTTTTTTTTTTTGTAAAATCGCGGGCAAGATTAAAATAGCTTTAGCAACACGAGATCTGATCCAAAAATCTCATTTGTTAGTTTTGCGTTAGTTTTTTTGTGGCTTATTGATTCATCTCGACGAGAGAAATCTAAAAAGTGAAAAATTATAAACCAAACTAAATTTTTTGTGATAAAGACAAAAATAATCTAATAATTCCCAAAATAATAGATTATTTTTATCTTTAGTGAAGTTTTTAAAAATTTTGATCATAATTTTTTACTTTTTAGATTTCTCTCGCCGAGACGAACCTAATAATTCACAAAAAAAAATCAACGCAATACTAGCAAATGCGGAAAAAAAAAAAAACTGATTTATTTATTTTTCCAAAAGACCCCTGTGAAATTGTTGATGTGAAATGTTGGGACTTAAACTATACTTAATTCCTTCGAAAGGAAATACAGCTGTTTTTTCTACGTTTACTTAAGTTTGAAAAGGATTGGTTCCACTTCATACCTCACTTTCATATCCTTTCAAATTCTCATTGTGGAAATTCACTTGGAAGTTTGGAACAACTATGGTTTCAAACTACTAATCCCATAAAACCTCATACTCATGAAGAAGAATGTCTTTTAATAAGGATAACATTTTGGCCAACATATTTTCAATCCATATTTTGCATTTTTTTGAGGCTTGAGTGAACCAATTTTCAAAGACAGTTCAAAAAAAAAAATGAAGAAGAATGTCTTTAATAAGGATAACGAGTATTTGATCAATCCATATTTTCATTTTTTAAAGCAAATTCTCCTCCACAACGGTGGTCTTGATAGAATACGCGAGTATTTGACGTTTGCAAATTCTTCCACAACGGACTAGACTACCCGATTTTCACCGAACGGAAGTCGCACTCCAATCTGATCGGTATGCGAACCAGAAAATTACGCAAAACTCTCAGAATGTTTAATGTATATATGAATTGATTGAATTCTCTCCCACACTTGGCTGTGGAGAGTCCTTGATATTTATAATATGTTTTGATACAAAGCTTGGTTATAGATAACTATGAAAAGATAAAAGCCTATCTAATAAGATACAATCAAAATATAACAACCAAGGTGATCTCTAAGGTACAGGATTAGGATTATCCTTAACAGTGTCCACTTGGAAGTTCCTTACCAATTAGACAGTCACACCTAATGGTTTCTTAACCATGAGGAACAAATAATTTGATTCAAACAGTATTTTTTTTTCCTAAAAGAATATATATCCTATATATTCATTAATTATTTTCATATGGTTTATTTTGGAGACAATTTCCAATTCACTCATAAATATGATTAGACAAGCCATATTTTTCCAACAAAATCAGCAAATAAACAGATACATATAAGGAATGGCTATATGCGTAGAAGCTTAGTTCTTTCCAAAATGGTTTTTTCCAAAACAAATTTCAATTCATCACAAATAAACAGATAAAACAGCTTTTTAAAATGATTAGTAAAATTCTTTTTATGCATCACACTTGTGAAGTTTAAAGGTTGAATCATGCTACATGTCCCTTAGCATACAGGTCCCTTTGCTGTCGGTCGGAGCCCCATTATTCAATTGCAGGCTTGATTTTTGTAGTGTATATCCAGTCTTTTTATGTATGTGTCTGTTTTAAGTCTTTGTTGTTATTGTTTTTGGCTCTGATCTCCAGTGATGATGATGCAGGTGTCCTGCATGTTTTATTTCTAGGAATTTTGCCTTCATTCTAGGTTTTTCGAGCATTTTGTCTTTTGATCTTCTAGTTTTGAATTTGATCAGCATCTTTTCGGATTTATAATAAAAGATATTGAATTTTAAAGTTTGTAATGCAAAAAAGTAAAAAAATATTTCCACATCAGCATGTGTCAACATCAACCACATTTTCAAAACTGCTAGGGTAAACGGATATATATAATAAAAGATATTGAATTTTAAAGTTTGTAATGCAAAAAAGTAGTAACAAAATATTTCCACATCAGCATGTGTCAACATCAACCACATGCTTAATATGTTCTCCCACGCGTGAAGGGCCGGTAAGGAATGGTAAGACAAAAAATGGCTGGTATGGGACAAACCCCCTTTTGTGTGGGGGCGGCCAGTAATTTCCCGAAGTAACTTCAGCCAACAACACACTCAAAGCCCAATGGAAGTCGGTAGTGGATAACTCTGGATCCAACCCAAAGTAGCTTCAGCCGACAACACACTCAAAGCCCAATGGACCGCATTTCCCCAATCCTAAACTGAAAGATAGATGCCAGAAGGGATAAGAATGGGCCGGTCCAGTTTTTTGGCCCAATTCACACCCAACTCTATCTTTTTGTCCGGAAAAAGTATAGCCCACTCCATCTCCATTACCCATCGTGCACAGCAAAATAAGGAGGTGTTCCACTAAACTAGTTTTTGGAAAAAAAAAAACTAGTTTTCACGGTTTTTTATATGATGTGTTGTGAGAGAATGACATGTCTCGGTGTTTGAAAAAAACAGTTTTTTGTTAGTGGAACACCCCCTAAATAAAAGAAATAAAAGAAAGGAGAACTAGATATAGGAAATAAAAGAAAGATAGAATTTAAGAGGCCAGACCAATTAATTGGTGCCACTAGAATTAATAACCGAAAAGTTATGAAAATATAACTACTCCCTCCGTCTCAAATTGCTTACCCTTTTTTAGTATCTGTGCATTTTGCACGCCAAAAAATAATGCATAAGCATTCTTTTGTTTTCAAAAAAATTTACACCAATTTAAAGATCTCATTGAGTAGAAAAAATTGGTGCAATTTTTTTTGAAAAATAATTTTTGTAAACACATTATTTTTTGCGTGCAAAATGCATACTTCAAAAATGAAGTTAATTGGTCATTGTTTCGATTTGGGACGGAGGGAGTATACAGAATAATGGAGGGACAAAATAAGTAATGAGATGGGGAGCCCATCAAGAACTCCTAACGACTTATCGTATCTCTGATTGATTAAAGAATGTCTGGCAAATGAAGTTAATTGGTCATTGTTTCAAATTTTATTTTAGGTATATTTGGAGTCAAGAGACTTTTTGGCATAAAAAATTACCCATGAGCTGTCAGTTTTTGATTTGCTCAAGATCCACAAAAGTCTCCCACAGCACCTCATTATTTAATTAAATTTTTTGGTTTCACGGTTAACGGTGTTCGGCCCAACTTTTACGCACCTCGATTAAATTCAGTCTTCTGACAAAGACAAACCATCCACACCAAAACTAAAAACCCAAAAAGATGTCAAGTTTTAAATTCAAAATGTCCGAGTTTACGGCTCACCTATGTGAATAGGTTCAATAATTCAACATTAGACAACCTATTTTTCTTTTTAATAGTCCAAAAGTGAGAGAAACATAAGAAAACAAACCAACCACTCACCTTCAATCCACAAACCCCTAAACAGACACCACAGATTCCACATACCATCTGAGAACTCCTTTCCTGTATGATCATCATGGTCTCCAGATGTTTCACCCTCCATCTCTCTCCCAATCCCCACCATTCTCTCTCCTCTTCAATCCTTCCAAAACCAAAACCCAATTACCCCTTGACCACTTCTCTCACTCCAACTCCCCTATCCACCAAAATAATTCTCACCCACAAGAGATGTCACAAATTTCATCCCATGGCATCAAACCAATCCAAAATTAGCCCCGAATTCGACGAGTCCGGCCCGGATCCGACCCTAACCAACGATGATCTCAAGCCGACGAAGCCCGCCGACCGGACTCTTTCCGGGTGGGAAATGGCCAGTTTATGGGTTGGGCTTGTGGTGGGTGTTCCAACATATTACCTAGCCGGTAGCTTAGTTGACCTTGGCATGTCATGGTGGCAAGGAATTGCCACGGTTGTTGCTGCCAATATAATCCTTTTAATCCCACTAGTCCTCACGGGCCACCCGGGGACCCGTTATGGGATCTCGTTCCCGGTCCTGGCACGATCCTCTTTCGGAATCCGCGGGGCCCACGTCCCAACGCTCCTGAGAGCGTTGGTGGGTTGCGGGTGGTACGGGATCGAAACGTGGATTGGCGGCGAGGCGATTTTCCTCCTCTTGCCCAATTCCATCAAGGAATCAATATTTCTCTCTCGGAATCTCCCTTGGCTTGGTACTTCCCCACTTGAATTTGCTTGTTTCATTGTCTTTTGGTTTGCCCAATTGGCAATAGTTTGGAAAGGAATGGAGGGGATCAGAAAGCTTGAAAAATACTCTGCCCCAATTCTCATTATTCTCACATCTAGTCTCCTAATTTGGGCTTATGTCAAAGCTGGTGGCTTTGGCCACATGCTTTCTTTATCCTCCAAACTTTCAAATTCTCAATTCTGGTCCCTCTTCTTTCCTTCTCTTACAGCAAACATCAGTTTCTGGGCTACTTTAGCACTTAACATACCCGATTTCACCCGGTACGCCAGTAGCCAAAAGGATCAAATCCTGGGTCAAATCGGGCTCCCGATTTTTATGGGTTTATTCACATTCGTAGGCCTAGCCGTAACCTCATCCACCATAGCGATTTTTGGGTACGTTATCTCGAATCCAATCCAACTCTTGGGTCAAATCGGGGGAGTTTACACAATAGTCCTCGCGATTTTTGGAATTAGCTTAGCCACCCTCACAACCAACATTGCTGCCAATGTGGTAGCCCCTGCCAACGCGCTTGTGAATCTAAGCCCGTCCAAATTCACATTTCAACGAGGCGCGCTTTTGACAGCATTGCTTGGCATTGCATTCCAACCATGGAGGCTACTTAAATCAAGTGAGAGCTTTGTGTACACTTGGCTTGTTGGGTACTCCGCGCTTTTGGGTCCAATTGGGGGCATAATTCTAGCAGATTACTATCTCGTTAAGCGAACAAATTTGTGCGTTAAGGATTTGTACTCATTGAGCCCCCGCAGTGAGTACTATTACTCAGGCGGGTATAATTTGGCAGCGATGGTGGCTTTGGTGGTTGGGATTCTGCCCGTGGTACCGGGCTTGTTGCAAAAGGTTGGAGTTTTGAGCCATGTGCCTGATTTGTTTGTGGTGATTTATAACAATGCTTGGTTTTGTAGCTTCTTTTCTGCTGGGATTCTTTACTGGATTCTGTCATTTCCTAAGGGGAAACAGGAGGAGGATTCTCAGCTTATAGATCCCCTTTTGCCCACAACACCATAAAATGTTGTCCTTTCTCTGACCTTTTTCTTTTTTTTCTTTTTTTTAAAATATTTTATCAATGAAAAGAAACTGTATAGGGCTTATAAATGATTGTAAATGTACTTGCATTTGGTTTTACGGGGTTCAGAGAGTGATTTTTTTTATGTTATCTGTAAATATCCAAAATTAAAATTTGTTACTGTGGATGCGCATTGGTGCCCAATTCATATCTCAGTTGTGAACTGATTTTGGTTTTGGCTTATATCGGGCGATATATAGATTCTGGTGTTGGCAATATATAGTCCAAAGCCGGCTCTGCCACTCATTCATTTTTGGAGGGTGAAAACTTCTGTAAGAATAAATATAGTGGAAAAATAGAATCTGAAATTTTATTGATAAATCAAAGAAACATAAACAGGATACGGAATTGAAATTGAAAATTATACAAATAAAAAAGAACACAAACTATACTTGATAAAGGAAAATTCAAACCGAATCCCGTATTTCACACGGTTTCCTTAAAGCAAAATACACCGCCTCACCGGATGGATGCTTGAGTATTTTCGGCGTCTGCTTCCCAGGATAAGACGGTTGCACAATTGCAACTGCACCTCACCGGAATTGCTCGGCGAACTAAACTGTGTTGTACTCTCTCACACAGAACAAGAACTCGATTACAAAGGAATAGAGGAGTGTTTATTTTTTCGGTGTTTCAAACTTGGAGAGGAGATGCCAATATATAGTGTTCATGGGGAGCCTTTAAATTTAATATGGGGAGCCTCAAAACTCAATAAGAAAATCAATACAAAATTGAATTTCCGTAACCGCAAATTTATATTGCATGAATCATGCTACGCCTTCCAAGTATTCATTTTAGTAGAAAATTGTATAAAATTTTACCTTCCTGCAGTCATGACAGAATCCACGCCTACTTTTGCTGGGGTAATCCAAAAGACCATTACACATGTATTGCCATTTCGGTGTCCAACCCGAAACACACATGTAATCAACGCAACGAAAAACTAAACCTGCTATCAACCACATGTTGAAGTTTCCCGTACCGGAAAACGTAACTTGTGCTGATGCTACAAGGACATTTGGGAGCTTGATTGCACGGAGAGACTCATCTATGCCCGAGTAACTGGGCTACAATAGAAACAGTGGCGACAGACAAGAGGAATGTCTCGTAGTTACCATCCGAAATTATTCGCCTCGAACCTAAGACCCCTCTCGTGTCCAACATATTTTGCCCACAGGAAGCAACAATATTAATTGCCCTCTGCTTGATAGTCACTACAATAGATTTAATATGTAGGGGGTCTAAGGTTCGAGGCGAATAATTTCGGATGGTAACTATGAGACATTCCTCTTGTCTGTCACCACTGTTTCTATAGTAGCCTAGGTCCTGTTGTTTTTGCTTGGGCGTAAAAGGGAGTATCTTCGTGCAATCAAGGTCCGATTGTCCTTGCAGCATTAGCGCAAGTTCCGTTTTCCGATACTGACAAACTTCAACACATGGTTGACAGCAAGTTTCGTTTTTCGAGTGGAAATGTGGAATGGTGCTCCATTTCATCAGGAAACTCAAATGGTGGGGGTCAGCAAATACCGATCATTGACCCTCGATACATGTAAGTTTGCAGCTTCAGAAAGCCCATAAAATGGACTATATTGGTAGCAATTTGATAGGCGAAGTTATCGTATATCATGCAATGGAGTCGCTCATTGGGATATATATATCCCCCAATTATCCCAAAAGCAACACTTACTGGGAGTACCTGGGAAAAAGGTGCAGGCTGTTAGCTACTAATATGTTAGCACTCTTACCTTACAGAAAAAAAGAGCTGATAAAGTACAATGGAATCCCACAGGACAAAAAGAAAGGGGGGGAAAAAAAAAAGGTTACATGCAAATCTTTCAATTGAAGCTAGTTTGAAAAGCTCAACTAGTTAAAATTTAAACATGCTACTAACAAAGGCAGAAATGAAAAGGGGAAAGAACGAACAATGACAAGGAAGCAAGAAAACAAATGAGAGACTCCAAAATTTTGTCCTACAAGGATAATGAACTAAATGAATCAACCAAATAATGCCGATCAACCAAATGAATTAGAATTGATAAAAAAAAAAAAAAAACCAAATGAATTAGCAATCATATATTAAAAGGGATGTCAAACTTATCCGGCAAGCAGTATTACCAGAACAGGCTGTGAGATGGATTCTTTAATTGCTAGATCAACACTCTTCCATGATACTTTAAAGCCTTGAACCCAGATCAAGTTTGTAACCTCTATTTCGACCTTCCCTAGTCTAATGCTTGAGCCTCGAGCATTTTCCATGGAGGTTTTTCAACAAATTTACAGAGGTAAAGATAAGAGAAACCAAAAGGGTTTATTGAGGAAGATGAGAAATGGATTAGGCAAATCCTTCACAGCTGAGAGAGAGAGAGAAGAGGACAACGGTATGAGGAGGAGAGATTGTGTAGCCTTTTGGTCTCTTGGGTAATACAGTAACTAATGAGAGATCGAGAACGTAGTGGTGCTAGCACTGAAGTAATTCTTCTGTTAAAGTTTAAATTCATTTATATTACCCCGATTTTATTTATAATTACCATTTTTATTCCTCATTTAATTACACTATAATATATTATTTATATTAATTGATTTATATTACTTTATTTACTTTTTCTTATTACTTTAATTCCTTTAAATACTTTATTTATATTACTTTATTTCCTTTAATTATTTTATTTACTTTATTATTTATATTACTTTAATTCCTTTAATTACTTTAATTACTTTACTTTAATTCCTATAATTACTTTATTTATATTACTTTATTTCCTTTAATTACCTTATTTACTTTATGTATATTATTTCATTTCTTTATATAAATTAAATTAATTATTTAATTCATTTAATTATTTATTTAATTCAATTCTTTAATTTAATTCAATTTTTATTTAATTATTTATTTATATGTTTTATTAATATCTTTTTTCTCTTTTATCTTTTTAATATGCTCTAATATCGTTTTTCTCTTTTATATATTTTCATTAATTTATTTGATTATTTAATTATCTTTTTGTTTTTTTATTTATTTAATATTTTTTATTTACGTCTTTTCTGACATTGGTACAACTCAATTAGAATTGATTTGAAAATCCTAGAAGATTTTTTTTCTGACATTGGTACAGAATTGATTTGAAAATCTAGAAGATCTATTATTTCCAAATTTGAAAGTTGTGCTACGCTTTGTTTGTTTTTACAAAACATGTGAATGAATCTTCTGTTTGAAAATCCTAGAAGATCTCTTTTCTGCCAGCCATTGTTGACTTTCCTATTGAGACATACTATTCCAAATTTGAAAGTTGTGCTGCCTATGTTTGTTTTTACAAAGCATGTGAATGTCTTTGTCAAATGAGACATGTGAATCTAACATGTGAATCTACTGCAAATCCTAAAAGATCTCTTTTCTGCCATTGTTGACTTACTATTCCAAATTTTTATTATTTATATTACTTTATTTATAAACTAAATTAAATAAGTAATTAAATAAATCAAGTTAAAAAAAAAAAGAAAAAAGAGAGAGAAAAAAAGAAAAAAAAAACATAAAGGAAAGTTTGGCCGAAAGTTAATTGGAATTGGAAGGCAAGGGTATTGGGGGAATGGGGGTGGGCCCGGTGGGTAGGGATTTTGTGTCAGGCGGGGCGCCTAACAGCCCCCTTCTGTAATGGGAGTAGTTGGCATTTACTGATGCTAGGCTCTAGGGAATAGGGTAGCTGTGGAAACATTTCTTGGACACAGTATTGAATTGATGGGAGAAGAAAGAGAATAGACTTTCCCTTCGTTTTTCCTCCTTCCCCATGCGTCAGAATTGATATGCTTTTCCAGTTCCCCATGTGCTCCTCTATGTTCACGCCTAGTACATATACATATATTCGGGTTACACGGTTTGGAATATTTTAAACCCGCCACCCGAACCGAAACCCAAGGTTTTTAAGAAGGCAGACCCGCTATCCGACCGAAGTACTGGAAAAAAACCGACCGCAAGCAACCGGGTCGGACGGGTTGGGCGGGTTGATCCTCAGCCCGGGGGCCAAACCCATCCTTGCTCCTAAATCATGAGAATAAGGGTATCCATGGCTGATTTGGTTAGGGATGAAATCGGTGCGGTTCGGTCAGTTATTTCCCGTTTTTTCTACCGAATCAATCGGTTTTTGAAAGTTAGGAACCGAAACCGACCGGTGAAACAGTAGAACCGTTCGGTTCGGTGGTGATTGAAGCGGTTCGGTTCGGTCGGTTTTCTCGGTTTTTTGACTTTGGATGATATCAACGCCAAGAAGGTCAGAACAAACGACGAACCTAACTGGCGAATGAGCCCTAAACCAGCCCATTGTGGTCTTTCTCGTGGAATATGCAGATCGGCGATCGAGATTGATTTGCACATAGGACTTGGAGTGAGAGATGGGGTCTCCAATCGAACTTGGAGTGGGAGATGAGAGAGAGGATTTGTGCCGCGCCATCGTCGGAGGGAGGATCAGATCGCCACCATGGCAGAGAGTGACGGAGGGAGAGAGAGAGAGAGGCGAATGAGAGAAGAAGTCCTCTGTTTTTTTTTTTTAAAGTAATCAGAGTTGGGTCCAGCTGTAAGTTGAGGGGATTTAATTCTCTGATCTGGAACATGAAAGGTTTTTGTGATGGACGGCAAGGATTGAAAAAATGCGTAAGAGTTATATTTCGGTTCGGTTCGGTTTATTTCGGTTTGTTTTACCAGTAAACCGAACCGAACCGAATCTTATTTTTTTTTAAAATTTCAAAACCGAACCGAACCGACTTAGCAAAAAGACCGACCGAAATTGCAAAAAAATGACCGGTTCGGTCGGTCGGTTCGGTTTTTCGGTTATTCCTTTCATCCCTAGATTTGGTGGACAGAGGTTTCTCCCAGTAACCCTTGTTTTATTCCACTGTACTAGTACTAGAAAAAGATCTAGAGAGAATTCTTCAAACCAAAAAGAAAAAAGAATAAGAAAGTATTAACGGACAGGACTTGAATCAGTACCTTGTGAATGTTATGAAGTTCGTTGGTGCATGTGTGTGTGTGTGAGATCTGGAGATAGAGAAGAGAGGAGACTAGAATAATTATACATACACAAATTTTGTGTCACAACCCCACTCACATGAAAGAGAGGCCATGTGCAAGGTGGCATGGCCGGTGGTATTTTAAGTCTAGTAGATGAAGTTGCATTTAATTGATGTTTTTCATTAAGAATTTCACCCGTGAAAGCATATTCATTTTCACCTTGTTCGAATGGTTTGGGTCTCAAAATCCACCATGCACGGTCTCCAATAAAATTTTGGGCTTGTCATGGAAGATATGATAGTACGTCACATGAAAGCAGTCGCATTGCACCAGCTGGTGAAAGGATTTGTCAAGTGGACGTGTTACTGCGCGCTGATGGGCCTCCAATGACACCTAGCGGTCAAGCCGGGTCTTGACATTTGAGTTGCCCAAGCCGAACTCCTGACTTGGAAAAATGATATGAGTACACCACGTTTACACGGATCCGGGAATGCTCCTTTTCTCCCTCTATGAAATAAAATACATCAGTACACAATCATCATAACCAAGAAATATTTCCAATAACCCACAACATGTATTTGCATTTACTACAAATCCTCTTTTAGATTTACAAAATCTGACCACACGGCTATTTCAAATTGAGCCTGCAAAATTCAAATTAAAAGAGGCAAAACATATATACAAGAAAGAAAATATATTTTGCATAAATTAATTGAATTAATTCCCAAAGATATATCGTGGTCTCGTAAATCAATCTAGAGAGAGAAGGAACAACAGAGTGCTCTGTTTTGAAGCAGAGCCTGAAATCCCCGTGAATCACTTGTTACACAGCCATGTATGACTTTTAGGTGTTACACAATAGTGTATGACATGCGTGTGTGACTTAGTGTATGACATGGGTGTGTGACTTAGTGTATCAGTGTAGGACATGAGTGTATTACACAAGTGTATGACATGAGTGTATTACTTGGTGTTGCACATCAGTGTTGTCGCCTGGGCTCAAACCTGCCCTTTCTTTTAAGCCAAATTAAAACATATGATCCAATATTGTAAGGTTTAAAAATCATACTGTCATAGCCCATCTTGATCTAATTTACCTGCATGAAAATGATATTAGCCCAATAATAAAGCATGGTACTAAAAACATTATGGGCCAATTTAGTGAAAGATTAATGCCAAAAAATAATCAAATTGATACTAAAATTTTAATCATCATAATTGAAAATCATTCTAATAAAAAACATCATCATCAAAATCAAATCCCTAACAATCTCCCTCATTTTGATGATGTCACAATAAGGCACAAATGATTTCAATTATAGGCGTAGAGCAATAAACATACTTGATAGAACATACGAAATCACAATACCAAATCATAAACATAAAGCCAACTATGCGTGTGCCTATATCTCTCCGGAAAAAAATTTGTTCACCCTCACCAAAAGAGGGTGAACAAAACCTTCACCCTGATTGGTTAAAATGGTGTGATGTCCACCAAAAATGATAAGGATCCCACCACAAAGTGATGTCATGCTTACCAAAAAATGTATTGATTCTGTGGACCCTACACCATTTCAACCAATCAGGGTGAAGGTTTTGTTCACCCTCTTTTGGTGAGGGTGAACAAATTTTTTTCCTATTTCTCCCCTGTGACATGATAAAAAACAATTGAAGGCTTGGGGGCTAAAGGCAATTGAGATTCATACCAATAAATGTGGTTGCAAGTTACCAACTTGCTCCCCCTGAGATACACAATCCTCTAACTTTTGTATTTTACCTGTAGGAAAATATTTCCTTTCATCTTTTATACTCCTTGAACATTCACCAAGTGAATGAAGATTCTTTAATTATGCAATAGTATTTGGCGCTCTTGCAAAACAATTAAAAATTGAAAAAGCCAAAAAGTCTTGAACATTCTGACCATAATTCAAAAAGTCAAAAAACCAAAAAATAAAAAATGAAAAAGCTGAAAATGAGACTCTCAAACACCCCCTTACTCCTAACTAAGAGATTTTGTTGAGAGTGGTATAGATACAGTTTGTAAAAGATGGTTTTGCTGGACAAATGCTTCTTATCAGTTTCTCATTTTTTTCTCTTGGTTTCCTAAGGGATCTTCAATCAGCAGCTCAGGCGCTAGGGTTGGAACTAACTATTAAAGTGATGTCAATTGAGCCATCAAGTCTGCACCCTGAAGAACTTTTCATTAGGAAAGTTAGGGCTTAGGGTCCTTATCACTTCCAATAATCACAATGGGTTGGTTTACTTCTAGCCGGTGCGCTTTCTAGAGAAAATCATTTGTTCACTCGCTAATTAACCATCTTAACCATCCCCCTCGAGCCCTGGTGGATTTGTATATCTACCTGTCTCCCTTCCATTTTCACTCCTGTAAATGGCATACTAGCATGTGTGCGCTTAAGTAGTCCGTGTATTTATGTGTATGTATGTACATGCGCTACAATAGATTCAACCAAAAAAAAAAGGCAAAAAATCAATTGGCTAAAAATGACCCCAAGTGGATTTGAACACAACCCATTTGATTTTCATAGATGTGCATGAACCGTCCGCACTATATCTTCGCTTTTTTTTTTTGGGTTGCCCTAGCCTGGGGGTTCTGGGGGTTTGATTTTTTTTTTTAAAAACCATTTAAACTCAATTTAAAAAAAGCCCGATTTTTTTAAGGGGGAATCTAATAATTAATTTGAAATGTGAGGGAGGGAATAGAATTTCAAAAAGTGTAGAGGAGGTCTCTGCATTTGTTAGACACTACAAGAAAAAACACCTTTGGCTACATCCAAAAAAACCTTTTGGTGACAACAAAAAATAAGTTGTCACGGAATGTACCCAATGGTGACAAGAAATTTTAACGCTTGTCACCAAAAATATTTGGGCACCCAAAAATGTGCGCGCCAAAGAAATAGGAGTTTCGGTGACTCAGAAACTTGTCGCTGAAAGATAAATTGAGGGCCACTAGTATAAGCTTGTCGCCAAAGGGCTTGAATTTTGGCGCAGGCGGGATCCAACTCGTTTAGGCGCGCTTTAAAATTTCACTCAAACGTTTTGCCAAGCAAAACTACGCCGTTTCACTTGGCTGCCTTGTCGCCAAAAAACCCTCTAATTTTTTCAAGCGAAACTACGTCGTTTTGGTGTGTCTTCCTTGACGCCAAAAAAATTATTGATTTCTTTGCATGTTCAGGATTACTGTTTTACATTATATGTTGTTTATCTTTAATTGCCACATATACTAGTATCGATCATTGATGATATATCAAGTAATTATTCATGTTTGTGCTCTCTTTTTTTTTTCACAAGTGATCGATGCGAAGGATGTGTAGACTTGGCTTTAGGCATCTGAAGATTTGATCTCCGTTTACTTTTGTTTTGGGATATTGTCATTATTAGCACAGTATGGAGATTTCTATTAGTTTTGAACACTAGATTCATAATTTTTGAGGAACTTATGATGGTGACTGTTGGATTGTTGGGTATGAAGTTTGTATTATGGTTAAAGTATGTGGATTGGTTTGTACATAAATGGTGTTATGTGAATAAAATTTTAGGTGCAGGGATGATACAAAATTTCCAACCATAAATAATGCTGCTTTGATTTGGTCACATGCTTAGATGTAAGCCTCATCATCGGGCCGGGCCAGGCCAGGCCAGCCCGCGAACTTCAAGCCCAAGCCCGCCCATGGGCCGGGCTTATCAGGCCATTTTTTTAAAACGGGCCGGGCGGGCCTGGCTATCTCTCAAAAGGTAAAGCCCAAGCCCAGCCCACGGGCTTATGAATAGTCGGGGCGGGGGGCGGGCGGGGGGCTAGCCTTTATGATTTGGTCACATGCTTGAACGAGCCATTTGGGCGGGCCAAAATCTTTATATCTCCGTTTTGAAGTTTCCATTCATTTTTTACATATGAAAGGCAAATGAAAGGCAATGGCTAGGGAACATCCCCATACAAATTTGGAAAAATTTGACAGCATTTCCTTTGTATTTCTACAGGCCCAGAAAAAACAGAATCTGCCCATTAATCCAGCACGTAAGTAACAACTCCAAACACGAGTACAACAATCAAAAGGAGCATTGCAGCTCCTGTCACTCTCGGCAGTTACTTGAGCCAAAAGGCTACAAAGAACTATGCGTATAAAAACAGATGTTTCCTACTCATCTATGACAGATGGATAAGAAACACCTGACAAAATGCAATATAGATACTAGCCTAACACATCGAACTTGGAAACTTTGATACAAGTATCACAAAAAGGGTAACTTCTTTCAATGGGCAGCTTGAATTAGTTGTTGTTGCTGAGCTTCAAGAGGCTATACTCTGATTTGAACTTGTGATGCCTCACTGCTTGAGGGTGCTCGCCTGATGATGCTCGCTTGAAGCTTGCTTGATGCTTGTCTGGTGATGTACGACTTGATGAGTCACAGTCTGGTAATGCACGGCCTAGTGATGCACGGCCTAATGAGGCCATGAGGTGTGCTTGGCCAAGGGACATCCCCCCAAGGCTAGGACATAGCTTCAGAATCTGGAAAAGAAGAAGATTTGGCAGCACTAAACATTGCTTGTAACCACTAAAAGCTATAAGCACGTTAGCCATATATTGCACAGCCACGGTTCAGCAACAATGAAACAAATCCCGGCAGATTCTAGGAAAATTTTGGCATAGTTTCCTTTGTTTTCTTACAAACCCGAAAAAAAAAAAAAAAACAGCCCATTTTGCGAGAATTATATGGTCAAAACTGATCTCTCTCGGTGATCGAAATGCATAGTACCATGAAAATTAAGGGAGGCCAAAAGGCTACAGAGGGATTGACTAGAATAGATGAATAACAAAGTCAAAAGCTAGGGGAAATATAACATGTGTTTCCTAACCTTCTAAACTAGAAGGGAAGGAAACACATGACAGAGGATGAACAAATACAAAGCTAAGTTTTCAAAGGTTATACAATGCTTGGCTACAATAAACAACTGTTTCCTAGTCAACTAATGACCATAACAAAAGTGGCAGCAACGCTCAAACATGGCAGCAACATATCAAAAGCTGGGAA
Organism: Vaccinium myrtillus; assembly: GCA_016920895.1. NCBI lineage: Eukaryota > Viridiplantae > Streptophyta > Magnoliopsida > Ericales > Ericaceae > Vaccinium > Vaccinium myrtillus. The sequence continues at coordinate 11,894,378 of CM029280.1, forward strand.
GTGAATTACAATAAAAACTCCTGCATTTTTGCTCTCTAGATTCAGCTGCTGCAGAAGCCAGTGGGTACCATGCACAATCAACGGGAGGACGCCCCTCCCCAAGGGGATCAAACAATGCCAGGGGACAACCCCCCCAAGCTAGGTCATAAAAACATTTGAAAGCAGATTGAAAATGAATTCTTGGCTGGTTTCAGCACAACCCAGATTTGTAATCAAAATAAGACTCATAATAGCTCTTTCCAATGATGAAACAACCTCAGATCAAACAACAGTCCATACACATACATGATGGATCTATCTCATGACTTTTAAACATAGAACTTTTGCAAAATGGGACAGCATTCTGTCTGAATTTTAGCACCCACAAAGATGCTGCCCAGAATAGGTAGAGCCCATGTATAGTAGCTTCCGGGGACGAACCATTATGAAAAGTCTGTCTATATAGTCAAACATGCACTGGAACACCTCATCAAAAGTGGTAGGAGAAGGCTACATGGAACAAACAAAAAATATCTTAAGATTCGAGCCATATTTGTCTAAGTTATAAAGCAGCAAGGAAAGAAAGTGTGTGATGAGAAAGAGAAAGGGAAAGGGGCCAATCAAAAAACTGGACAGTAGGCTATCCAACATTTACATGAAAACTGGACAAGAAGAGAAATAGCAGTCCACGAAAACTAGGCGAGAACCGTAGCTAACCTTTGCCTAGAATTTGACCATAAATGGGCCCTTGACCCAGCGGAGACCCCATGCAAATATGCAATACACACACAGCAGCATATGATCAAGAGAGATAAATAACAGCAGCTAAGAACTAACAGCAGCAGCATAAGGTCTAACCAGATATCTTCAATCCAATGGTATGGGATCTTCTTCGGGATCGCTATCTTCAATAAAGGCAGGTCTTGATATTTTTAGATTTGCCAATTCTTCTGCAAGTATAGCCTCTTGTTCAGCTTGTTGCATTCTTGCATCTGCCAATTGCCAATCCTTTAAGCAAATCAATGCTTCGACGGTGTCCGGCTTCAAACTACACCGCTTTTCAGAAATTACACGACCACCTGCACTAAAAGCAGCTTCGGATGCAACGGTAGAAACTGGAACCGTTAGTATATCACGAGCCAAAACAGATAGTACGGGATATTTAGACTCTTGTGATCTCCACCATACCAATTGATCAAATGACTCATCCTCCTCATCATATTCGACAACTGGTTGGTTAAGGTAACGTGTTAATTCAGTCTCGAGGCCACTTGCACAAGAATTATTATAAGACATCCTTCTAACTTTAAGTAATGACATTGCTCCACCTCGAGTTGCCGACGCGGCCGGGCTCATGGTCTCCACTGGAGTTGTCCTATCTACGCCTACTACTAAGGTTTTATTGTGATAAAAAAGCTCAACTAATTTAGACCTTGTCAAAGTAATGGTATTTTCTATTTCTATTTCATCACCATCATATAGAGTGTCCAACCATTGTTCTAAAGCATCGATTTTCAAACGAGGATCTATGATAACAGCAAAACAATAAATAAGTGGTAAAGTTCCAAAATACTTGTCAAATTTTGATCTCATTACATCTAATACATTTCTAAATTTATCAAGATGAGAATAAGTTTTAAAAGTGAGACAAATATTTACTAATTGGATAACAACACGACATGATGTAGGATGATAAATGCAACTAAAAATTCTAGTTGAACTATCAAAAACTTCTAAAAAATCTCTTACAATTTCAGCGACAAGCCAATCATGCTCAGTAGGTGTTTCAATATTCGCAGCACCTTGTATTTGCAAAGTATAATAATGTAAAACTTTTTTATATTTGACAGCAAGTCGTAAAAGCTCATAAGTTGAATTCCACCTAACAGGCATGTCCAAATTAATATTCTTTTTTCTCAAACCATGATGTCTTAAACACTTTTTGTATAGCTCATATCTATGCACAGAAGAATTAATGTTGCGCACAATATTCTTTATTTTTTCAACAGAAGGAGCTAGTAAACTTAAACCATCTTGCACAATCAAATTTAGAATATGAGCACAACATCGTACATGAAATATATCATATGGAACAGTACCGAAAGATACATCAAGCAATCCTTTCAAAGTTCTTTCCGCTACATCATTATTCGAAGCATTATCTAAAGTTATTGAAAATATCTTTTTAGAAATACCCCATGCAATCAATTCCTCATGAATAACATTTGCAATAGTAAGACCAGTGTGTGGTGTCTCAATCATTTTGAAAGATATAATCTTTTTGTTCAATCTCCATTCCTCATCTATAAAGTGTGCAGTTAAGCATAAAAACCCCATATGAGATTTTGAAGTCCACAAATCAGAAGTTAAGCAAATTCTTCCCTTATATTTCTGAAAATAAGACAACAAATTGGCACGATATACATGAAAATGCTTCATAACATCTCTTTTAGCAGTTGATGCTGAAAAACCACTATATTGGGGATTTAGACCTCTTTTTACCATTCCTGTAAAATCATGTTTTTCAACAAAAGTAAATGGATATTCTGCCCTAACCATGTAATCTACAACTTCCCTACGAGCAAGTGACTGATCAAAATTAAAACATGCCATAGTTCCTTCAGTGTCTCTAGTTAACTGCATTTGAGTTCTAATGTCTACTTGACCTCCATTTTTTTTAAGACAAGAATCATGGTGTCTCTTTAAATGAGTAGTTCCCCCAGCTGAAGAACCAGATAACAACTTACCACATAACTTATGTCTGGCTTTAGTATGTTCAACACCATCAATAACAACCTTAGTAGGTTTATCAAAAAAATTCCAAACAGCAGATGTTAATTTCGAAGGTGTTTTCGTAGTTGAAGTAGATGAACCGGGTTGGGTAGAAAAATTTGGAGAAGTTGGTGAGCCCAGTGATTCAATCTCATTTATCTCATTTTCTTCCTCTAGATCTAGGTTTATGTTCACAGAAAATTCATTATTAGCCATACCGAATTTTAATAGGAAAAAAAACAGAGAAGTGATCAGTGACGAAATTGAAACACCAAAGATAACTAGCAGCAGGAAAAAAACAAATCAAATCAAATAAATCGATTATGGGAGAAATTGTTACTCTAGGTCTCCAAATGAGCAGATTGTTGGTAAACACCAAAGTTTTGTGATGAACCCACGGTCCCACACCAAAGACAAAGAGCAGTTTCTTTACGAAAATCCCCAACTCTCCAAGTCTCCACGGCGTCCACGCCCGACGGCCAGAGGCAAAGATTGCTGAAAATCCAAAGATCAACTCGAGAGAATGAGAATCGTGTGCTTGAAAGAATGAGAGTTGTGGGGGTTTACAGAGGTTTCAATCGGTGTCTGAGAGAAAATTACAGAGGTTTGGACCGTTGGAGTTTTTCCGTTTGAGTCGAGAGAGAGAGAGAGAGAGAGAGAGAGAGAGAGAGGGGTAATTGTTTGCAGCCTTGCAGGCCCTAGGAAGGAAGAAAAAAGGGTTTATATAGTGTGGTTGTGTGATTGTGTGTGTGCAACACATGTCATTACGTGTATGCATAATTAGGCGTAAAGTTACAATGTATCATTCGAGGGTTTTTCGAGTTGTTTTTTGAAAATCGGAACTGTCAATATTTTTTTGTAGGATGTAATATATTATTCATGTTAAAAATTAAGTATAGTTATTACCTCTGTATGCTCGATCGGAGTTGACAAATATTTTCCTACTAATGATTCTCACGTTCGCAATCTCCCGATGAAGGGGTGTTCAAAATCCGATTGGGCCGATTTTTTGTGAGGTTTATTAAAACACCAAGAAAAACAAAATAGTCGGTGTTGATCGTCGAAATTGTGTTTAGATCGTGTGGCTAATGTACATTAGACTATAGCAGTATATATTGGTTCATAACTAAGTATGTTCAATGTATAACATTGAATGGTGGATACTGGTTCGTTTAATTGAATGTTTGATCTAAACCGATACGATTTAACATCTTATAAATTTTATCATTCTCCCCGAAATTGATGATCATCCGATGTCGGTAACCACACGATCGGAACATATTCAGTGCTTTCAGTGGCATTTCAACACTATAATGCACCAATCCAAGGCCATCTAATCTATTGCTTGAAAATCTGAACCGTTAGATGTGTTTAAAACATGTTTTAAGGTCCTTCAAAAGGATTTGGAAAAAAAAAACTATTCAGAAGGGCTTGATCGGAGCAATTTTTCATATAGTGATTTTATGAAAAAATGCTCCGATCAAGCCCTTCTGGGTAATATTTTTTGCCAAATCCTTTCATAGGACCTTAAAAACACATTTTAAACACATGTAACGGTTCAGATTGTCGAAATTTACTTCCAAAATTAGAGTTTGAGGTCTGAATTTTTACATGAAAATGGCACCTTGCGGGATCCTTCATAGTTCATATGAAGTTTAGCTTATTTTAGTTAAATAAACTTAGTATTTTCGTAAATTAACTTCTATAATATAATTTCTATAATCTGAATAATTTATATTATTTATTAATTTCTACAATTTAATTTCACAATTTCTATAATTTAATTTGATAATTTCTATAAGTTCTATAATTTAATTTCTATAATTTGATTAATTTCTATTATTAATTAATTTATTTAATTTGATAATTTCTATTATTTATTAATTTATTTAATTTGATAATTTCTATAATTATAATTTAATGTCTATAATTTCTATGAAACAATTTGTAATTTTTTTTTTGTCCAACTCTCTCTCTCTCTCTCTCTCAAACTCTCACTCTCTGAGTCTCTGTCTAAGTTCTAACGTCTCTCTCTAAAAAAATTATAATTTTTTTAAATTTTTAAATTTTTAATTTTTTTGTTCATGACTTCATATTTCTTTTTTTAACTTGATACAATTCAGTGATTCACTAACACTAACAAAAAAAAAAATCACCAAAAAAAATTGATATGTTTTTTTACCAATAATTTGTATTTTTTTTTCTTTTTTTGGTTGTACGGCGACGGCGTAACGGCGTACGCTGGTCGTTGGGCAACGGGCAGATCACGCTGGTCGTTGGGCAACGGGCAGATCGTGGGCAACGGGAAGAAAATGCAACGGGCAGAAATTGTCGGTAGTAATTGTCCACTTTTTTCCAATCCAACGGTGGTAAATGGTAATTGTCATTTGTCCACTTTTTTCCACAGTGAATACACTTTTTTTCACATCAAAAATCAGAATTCATATTCACAGAATCACAGCAGAACGCCAGAACATGTGAATATGTGAATTGTGATGCTGTAGGAAATGGGTAGAAAAAAATCAAGTGTGTCCCCAATCATGTTAACTTTTTGGTGCATCAACATAACCGGGCTACAGGGCGGGCTAGTATCTCGGGCTGTCGGGCTGGGCGGGCGGGCGGGATGTCGGGCTGGGCGGGCGGGTGGGCGGGGCAACAAGAAAATATATAGGCCCAAGCCCAGCCCATGGAAAATCCGGGCTGGGCTAGCCCGCCCATTTGTCGGGCTCGGGCTCGGGTAAAGCCCGGCGGGCCTAGCGGGCTTCGGGCCCATGGGCCGAATGATGAGGCTTACTTAGATGTAGCAAAAGCTTATTTTTGGTGACAATTTGTATTTGTAGTCACAATATAAATAGCTACTTTCAGTGACTACCAGTTGTGGCAAAAAATGAACATTCGGTGACATGCTTGTGGCCAAAAATGAACATTTGGCGACAAGTTACAAAAGTGGTGGCCGTGATTAAGACTTTTGGCGACATGCTTGTCGCCGAAAACGTCCTTTCCGTGACAAGTTTTCTTGTCACCGTAAACACTTTTCGGCGACATGCTCATTATATTGTGGCCGTTGACTTTTAGTGTCACGGATTTGGTCTACTTTAGCCCCTGTAGCCAAAGAGTATAGGCGACAAAATTCCACCTTTTGGCGACTTTTTTAGATGTGGCCAAATGTGTTTTTTCTTGTAGTGAGAAACTTTTGGGGATGTAAGTGAAATTTCAAAAATGAGTTGTTATTAGTACTTCCCACAAAAAATTATAATGGCTTGAGGGATCACTTTTCCATTCCACACAAATAATTTGAATAGTTTAATATTTTTAAAATATTTTTTGAATGACCTTGTAAAAAATTAGCTCAATTGGATATGCATAATTAATTAGGTGATCCAAACTTTATGATTTCTTTCAGAGTATAGGATTCTAAATTGTGAATGAGAAATTAAAAAAATTAATTGAAAAATAATTAACGGTTCGAATTATTTGTGTGTGGCCCAAAAGTAGACCTTGTAAGCCGTTTTACATTTTTAATACCCCTTTGATTCAATACCCGTAGTTCGAAAAAATATACAGCCATAAACAACTTTTTTTTATCTCAAAGGAAAAAAGACTAGATTAATGTTTATTATTAAAGACAGTCAGTATTATATTCAATTTGCTACCTTTTTTTTTTAATTCTTGGTCCTGAGTTTTACATTAAATCGTTCGTCTTGATGACAAAAATCATAAAAGTCCAAAAAAACAAAATTGCAAAAAGTTCATAAGACCGACGCTAAAGATATTGAAAGACTCTCTCTCGTTTTTTCTTTTTCTTTTCGTCTTTAGTGATTTTTTTAAACTTTGGTCTAAATTACACTTTTTCGTCTTTACATTTTGAAGCCTATAAGCTATTCTCAGGTTCTACTGGAACAGTTGGCAAGGTATCAAAAGTCTTGCAACCTCTTCACCTTAGGGCATCCTTATCCGAGGCACAAAAAAAACACAAAATTTAACTTCAAAAACACCTTTTATAAATTTAACAAGTCACTTTTTCAAAACTCACAAAATCAGACTCTCTATTGTAACTTTATTATACTCCCTCCAACCCTTTTTAAATGTGTTACTTCGTAAATCCTACTTATTAAAAAAACATCATCATTACACCTTTCACATCAACTTTTTTCCCCACTTCACACTTTTCACATCAACTTTTACATCTACTTTCCAAAATTGTCCTTCACTTTTACCCATTAACTCTTTACCCACTTACTTTTCAAAAGGGCAAAATGATAATTGTACAAACTTTTACCTATTAACTTTTCAAATCATACACTTATTTAGAGACAGTCCAAAATGAAAAGTTAAACACTTAAAAAGGGACGGATGGAGTATTAAACTATTATTTATTTCTACTCATACTCCCCAAAAGTAATAAAAAAAAAAGTGAACAGTGCATGAATAATGCATAAACAGTGCGTGAATAGTGCCCTGGTGAGTGAACAGTGTTGCACCAAATTTGGTGCGGTACTGTAGCAAAGTCAGAAACTTAACAAATTTGATCAACCATTTGGTGAGCCTGATTTTGGCCTTATTTTGGGTTTTGGCTCTCTATTTTTGTTAAAAAGTTAATTTGTTCATCCACATAAGGATGCTCTTAAGCCTAAAGATTTTCTTCTAAAACGTCAGCAATCCTTCTATTGTCCAACTAGCTATAGTTTCATCCTTGTGTTCTATACCTTTCCCATTAGTTATGCCCAAAGATTGAGGGGGTGTTCCACTAACTCAGTTTTTTGAATAAACTGGTTTTTCACAGTTTTTTATGTGATGTTTTGTGAGAGAATGACATGTCTCGATATTTGGAAAAAAATATTTTTGTTAGTGGAACACCCCCTGAGAAGAAGGTACATCGGTCAGATTAGGTTTTACTAAGGGGTGTTCAACAAATAAAAAATAGTTTATAATGGTGAACTTGTGTAATGGAATTTTAGGAATTAAAAATTGGGGACATTTACCGTCAGGTCACCTTTGGATCCCATAATTACCATCAGGTCAAGCCCAACTCTGAAAAATTCCCATCAATTCCCCAACCCGTATAAAAAAGCCTAAATCATAGGGTACCCTATGAAAGTGCCTAAAATCTTACGGTACCCTATGAAAGTGTCTAAACCACTAAACTCTATAATAGGAAAGTGCACCATAAACCTAAACCCTAGGGTACCCTATGACTAGAGTACCATATGAAAGTGCCTAAACCACTAAAACTCTATAATAGGAAAGTCCACCCTAAACCTAAACTCTAGGGTACCCTACGACTAGAGTACCCTATGAAAATGCCTAAAATCCTAGGATACTCTATGAAAGTGCCTAAACAACTAAAACCCTATAATAGGAAAGTGCACCCTAAACCTAAACTCTAAAAAAGAGTGGCTTACCTTAGTGGTAATTAAAAAAAATGACTTACCTTAGAGGTAATTAGACATCTCTTTTCTAGACCTAGAGGTAATTGATAAGCCCCCAATAGTGCATATAAAGGGGCTTATCTCTCTTGTTTATGTCACACACGCATGCATTTCATAGCTTTAATCATTTGATTTCGCGCGTAGTTGTGTTTTTGATAGTTTCAGGAAAAATGGGTGAAAACGATGGGTTTTGACACCATGGTTCAACCAAAGGAGTGCCCAAGCACCCAAGGCCACGTGGCACTCCGCCACCGAGCCCCGAGAGCCAAGAATGAAGCACCGGACAAGGTTTGGGGAGACCAAAAGGCCGGGAGATGAACAAAGGAAGAAAGAAGAAAAAGGTCCAGAGATACCGGTAGCGCCAAAAATGGGATACCGGTATCCCTGAAGAAAACTCACATTTTGAAGAAGGATACCGGTAGCGCCAAAAATGGGATACCGGTATCCCTGAAGAATTTCACATTTTGAAGAAGGATACCGGTAGCGGCAAAAACGAGATACCGGTATCCCCGGAACAGAAGGAAAATTTGGGGAGATACCGGTAGCGGCAAAAATGGGATACCGGTATCCCTGCAAATTTTCTGCACTTTTTGAGCCCGATCCAAAATATCTAGTGGCACTTTTGTAATTATTTGGCACGACTTTTTGGGGCTTTATAAGCCCAAAACTCAGACTTTTAGGTCATTAATTAGTTGGCTCTCTCTCTCTCTACCTCCATAGCTTGTTCTTAGTTGTAAGCTCCACCTTCTCTCTAGTTTTTGGAGCATTTTCATTTAGTTTCAAGGTAATTAATCTTCATTAATGTTGTAGTACCTGTTAAGACCTTTATATAAATCTAGTTTGTCCGTTTTTACCGGTTAATTCTTATCTCTCCTTTTCTAGCTTTTTCCTCCGAAATCTTTACCTTCCAAGTGTTGTTCGTAATTTTCTTAAGTATTAATGTTGTAGGTAGATTTATAATCTTCACTAAAAATCAGTTTTTACTCTTATTTGTCATGTTCTTTATTTCCTTTACAAAAATAGTCATGTTTTACTTAGAAATTACCGAGTAGTCGTTATAGGCTCGGTCATGGGGTGATTAGCACCCCGTGACTTAGGTGGATTCACTCGCCTCGCCATGATGCAACCATTGCATGTTAATCAAAGAGATAGGATTAATTTTATGTAACAAAGCCCGGGTTTGTTAATCTCTTTGATCACACGTAGCCAAGAGTTTATCTACTTGGCACGTGTGATGCTTAGGGCGATGTCAATTCGGCCGTTTGCCAAATGAACCAAAAAAAATCCTAATCTTTGCTAAACACCATTTCTAGTTGAATGAGTTTAAAAACCAAATCTTCCGTTCGGGGTCGTTTAACGATGTCCCCGAGCCGGTTATTTTAGAGGAGAATGAATTGGCCTAAGTCATTGGTGTTATGAACCCCTTGACTTAGCCTTGTTTAAATTAGTCTTTTCACTCTCGCGTCATTCACGAAGTTAAGTGAATTCCACCCCCAAACTACTAAGCCAAGTTTGCCGCTTACATTCGCAAGTCAACTCTCACGCCGGGTGCGTTCGGTCCCTGTGGATTCGACCCGGTCTTACCGGTTATTATGCTACCGCCGACCTAGCCCTACGCTTGGGGCGACACCATCTACGATACAATCCAAGGCTGCAAGCATTTTTGGCGCCGTTGCCGGGGACCCAATGGTCTGCTCCGCGTGAGTTTGCCTCGCGCCACGCCACTGTAAGTATCCCACTCTTTTGTATAGTTTTTCTTATTTTTTGTACATTACTTGTTTTATTAACGAGGCGGCGGACTAGCCCCTCGGAACTGTTCTTGTGGTGAGGCGGTTGCATAACCCCTCCGTTCTGCTAGTTCTAAAAATCCTATAAAAAAAAAATGGCTTATTTTGGAAGTTGCTATGAAGGGCTTTTTCAAGACATAACAAATTTCTGTCAACAAGATGATGAGTCTTTTCCACAGTATTGGGAGCGATTTAAATGTTCCATATTCTCTTGGTCAAGTTCAATGTATGAGCTTGGGAATCTTTTGGCTATCTTCTGCCGAGGTTTAAATCCTATGACATGTCAATTTGACTTGTTGTCCGATGAAGAATTCCTGAGTAAAAATGCCGAAGAGGGTTGGGACTATCTTGATGAATTAGCCCAAAAGCCTCAATTTTGCTAGTTGGCTGAAATTGAAATAGAATTATTGTTCATTAGTGAAGGGGTTATTTTAGATTTGAAAGAAACCTCGGAGGTTAAATGGGATGACGAGCCTGATTTTGATTGTACACTTGATTTGCCAACGGAATCAGAGGTTAAATGGGATGATGAGCCAGATTTTGATTATGCTCCCCAAGAGGATTCTAGTTGTACACTTGATATGCCTTTTCATGAAAAAACTTTTGAGGCTCATGCCACTAGCACTTCCATTGAGTCTGCTCCACCACAAGAATTTGAAAGAGTCGATTTAATTGATTTTCTAGGTGTTGATAATTATGATTGTGTTTACAATCCATTTTTAGTAAATCTTGTCAACACCTTGAAAATGAATTTGGGTCGAATTATACACTTGGTGGAACTTAATTTTGCTAAGCAATTTCAGCGATCACAATACTCTAAGTATCTTATCTTGTGGTACGGTCGCGTTCAATTCTTGTCGAAGAGCTTAGAGTGGAGTGATTTGTGCATTATGGGAGCTCTTCAAAGTAAGGGAGAGTTACATTTGAATGTGGTTAGATTAATCATGTTTTGTTGGTTCTAGTACTCTACTTATTGTGTTTTTAGCTTTTTGTAGTTTGTCTTGTTTATCCTTTTTGCTTTTAATTTCAATCAACTTCGGTATTCGCCGTTTTCGAACGGCTTTTGATGGTCCGGTATAGCCACCCGAGCTTGAGCTACGTATGGCCTAGCCACAGTCTCGAGCTTGGGGAGAAAAGTAGTACCCGTGCGATCGCGTGAAGATCATGGTGGCTTTTCCATTTTCATTATACATATTGTATATATTCCTCATTGTGGGGCCCGGATAACACGAGCCAGGAGGTTCTCATATCGTTTCTCTTAGTAGATAGTCGGCAATTAAGTCTTTTGCAGGGTGACCATGCTACCGTACCAGCCTTGGTAGTTTGGGCCTAACTTGGCGGCGAGTGCGGCATTCAAGAGCTCTAAGCATGAGTGTGACGAAACGTCGCGGTTGTAAGGCCTATAAAGTCGTTGAGGATGGTCCTGTACGACTAGCTGTGGTCCCGGAGAGGGGCCGAAGGAGGAAACCTTGGAAGCATTGCCGATGACAAAGAGAGTAAGCGGTAGAAAAATTCCTCATCTTTGGTCGAGGTATTGGGTGGTTGACATTCCTCCCCGTCGGTACAATTTTTGTTCCCTATCTCTCTTTACTTTAGTTCTCTTGCATTGAGGACACTGCAAATTTTAAGTTGGGGGGAGGGAATAGTATAGTGTACATATTCCAGTTTAATTTCAATTATGTGTTTCAATTTTCGTCAAAATTTCAAAAATTTTGAAGTTAAACTTCCCGTTCTATTAGGTTTTAACATGCTAGATACTTTACATATGCTCAATTTTGTTCATAATGGCAAGAGTCGGTACCCCGGTGAATTCGGTTGTGTGTTCAAACCCATTTCGATCACATATACATGAACTTCATTGAACAATTTGAGCCCTTGTTGGTCAAGTATCGTGCACTGTTTAGAGTAGAAATTCATTTCAAAGCATCCCATGCTCTTTGCTCTCATTTCTCGCATTTGCGTAAATAATGCTCTTTTGTTCATGCTTGAGTAGTGTAAATATCTCGTATGCATCATATTGGAGTTGGTTGGCGTACGTAGGAAATGATTCAAGGCAATCTTTGCTATGAAACCACATATGAGTCACTTTGATCCTTATTTTGAACCAAGTCTAAGTCCCGTTCATTGTGAATCTTAGTCAACCGGATGTTTGGAGGGATGTTAAAGGAGCGTGTTGTGATATTCTAATGAAATTGGGCTTGATCTTAATGAAGTGGGAGTTGATGAGTTGAGAAAGAATCCGAAAATCTTGTGTAATATCTCTCCGTCCAATTTATGAAACCAAAAGCCCCAAAGTTTTATCTCCCACCTCTCCAAGTCCTAAAAATTGGCCATCTCTCTCGCACCACAAATGTTACCTCTGATGGCTCTAAGTCTGTACAAAGAAAAAAATAAAAACAAAACAAGAAAAAAATACATAAAGAAAAAAAAAAAAAAAAAAGGGAAAGAGCCAAAGAAGAATTAGAAGAGAGATGATTAGAAGTATAGTGTGAAAGAGCCAAAGAAGAATTAGAAGAGAGATGATTATCGTTAAGAGGTTTGGCAAGACATCCAAGAAGTTGAATAATCTGGATGAGGAGGAGACTGAGGTGATAATGACAACGAAGATGGCAAATGATGTCGGTGGTTTAGTTTAGTATCTATCTAGTAGTTTAGACATCTCTTGGGTAGTTAGGATTGTAGTGGTGGCCAATGGGTAGGTGATCCAAGCTAAAAAATGGCCATCACTTGTTTTGTATTCCCATTTTCTTGTATCCGAGGTCATTATAAGCTAATAAAGACCTCAGTTGATTCTAGGTACGCTATGCTAACTCCACGTGATGCATAGTTGATATTTATTTTTATCTTAAGCATGATTTCCTTATTAGCTAGCTTAGTTGAGAATAATTTGTTTCTTTCTTCTTTCGGCGTACTTTTGATAGCTTGCATAGCTTTTTGTATCTCGCTATTGCATTTTTCTCGCTAGCGCCTGTCATGGGATGTGATTAGATTTCCATGTGTGGACAAAAATTCGAATTGAGCGTATCCTTGTGAGTTTTTGGAATTGACACTCGATATGTGCGTGTAATTGACTGTTTTGGCATAGTTGTTCACTTTAGTTCATGGCATGCATTTGTGTGGGTTGCACGTGATTGGTTCTACTGGGGTGTGTTCGAAGCTTGCCTAATTTTTGTCAATTGAGCATAGAGAATGTATCTTTAGATTTTGGGAAGTTTACTTAAGCATAGCTAGTAGGTTAATTTAGATGGATTTACTCGGGACGAGTAAAGTTCAAGTTGGGGGGTGTGATAAGCCCCCAATAGTGCATATAAAGGGGCTTATCTCTCTTGTTTATGTCACACACGCATGCATTTCATAGCTTTAATCATTTGATTTCGCGCGTAGTTGTGTTTTTGATAGTTTCAGGAAAAATGGGTGAAAATGATGGGTTTTGACACCATGGTTCAACCAAAGGAGTGCCCAAGCACCCAAGGCCACGTGACACTCCGCCACCGAGCCCCGAGAGCCAAGAATGAAGCACCGGACAAGGCTTGGGGAGACCAAAAGGCCGGGAGATGAACAAAGGAAGAAAGAAGAAAAAGGTCCAGAGATACCGGTAGCGCCAAAAATGGGATACCGGTATCCCTGAAGAAAACTCACATTTTGAAGAAGGATACCGGTAGCGCCAAAAATGGGATACCGGTATCCCTGAAGAATTTCACATTTTGAAGAAGGATACCGGTAGCGGCAAAAACGAGATACCGGTATCCCCGGAACAGAAGGAAAATTTGGGGAGATACCGGTAGCGGCAAAAATGGGATACCGGTATCCCTGCAAATTTTCTGCACTTTTTGAGCCCGATCCAAAATATCTAGTGGCACTTTTGTAATTATTTGGCACGACTTTTGGGGCTTTATAAGCCCAAAACTCAGACTTTTAGGTCATTAATTAGTTGGCTCTCTCTCTCTCTCTACCTCCATAGCTTGTTCTTAGTTGTAAGCTCCACCTTCTCTCTAGTTTTTGGAGCATTTTCATTTAGTTTCAAGGTAATTAATCTTCATTAATGTTGTAGTACCTGTTAAGACCTTTATATAAATCTAGTTTGTTTCCGTTTTTACCGGTTAATTCTTATCTCTCCTTTTCTATCTTTTTCCTCCGAAATCTTTACCTTCCAAGTGTTGTTCGTAATTTTCTTAAGTATTAATGTTGTAGGTAGATTTATAATCTTCACTAAAAATTAGTTTTTACTGTTATTTGTCATGTTCTTTATTTCCTTTACAAAAATAGTCATGTTTTACTTAGAAATTACCGAGTAGTCGTTATAGGCTCGGTCATGGGGTGATTAGCACCCCGTGACTTAGGTGGATTCACTCTCCTCGCCATGATGCAACCATTGCATGTTAATCAAAGACATAGGATTAATTTTATGTAACAAAGCTCGGGTTTGTTAATCTCTTTGATCACACGTAGCCAAGAGTTTATCTACTTGGCACGTGTGATGCTTAGGGCGATGTCAATTCGGCCGTTTGCCAAATGAATCAAAAATCCTAATATTTGATAAACACCATTTCTAGTTGAATGATTTTAAAAACCAAATCTTCCGTTCGGGGTTGTTTAACGACGTCCCCGAGCCGGTTATTTTAGAGGAGAATGAATTGGCCTAAGGCATGGGTGTTGTGACCCCTTTGACTTAGCCTTCTTTTATTTAGTCTTTTCAAATTCCGCGTCATTCACGAAGTTAAGTGAATTCCACCCACAAACTCCAAACGCCAAGTTTGCCGCTTAAAGGCTAAACCTTCACTCGCGAATCAACACACACGCTCAGCGCATTCGGTCTCTTAGGACTCGACCCGGACTTCCGGTTATTATGCTATCGCCGGCCTGAACCCTACGCTTGGGGAAACAATATTGGAAAACAATCCAAGGGCGCAAGCAGTAATAATCCCTAAAAATTATATATTATATTTTTATATTCAACGTATCCACCAATGTATCGTATCCGACTTTTTAGAAAAATTATGTATCTACGTATCCGTATCCGTATCGGTGCTTCATAGGTTTTTCCTTTAGTTCTCAAATTTTTTTTTTATAAAAAAAAACTGTTTTCAAAACTTTATTTTTTGAAAAAATGTTTTAAAAAACGTTTAAAAAATAGTGTTTGAGAAATTGTTTTTCAACAAAAAAAATCTTTAAAACAAATATGTTTTGAACAAAATGTTTTCAAAACTTTATCTTTTCTAAAAATAATTAAAAAACGGTTTTGAAAACTTATTTTTTCAAAATAACAGTTTTCCAAAAACTAGTTTATTTATCCAAGAAAATGTTTTCAAAAATATCTTATTTCAAAAAAAAAAAAAAAATGTACTCGATATGTTTTTTTAAATAAAAAACTTCTCCCTTCGTCCCTTTTTTAGTGTATACATTTCTATCTTTTGTTGTCTCTTAAATAATGTGTGTTTTGAAAAGTTAATAGGTAAAAATGTGTACAATTATCATTCTGTCCTTTTGAAAAGTTAGTGGGTAAAGAGTTAGTGGGTAAAAGTAAAAAATAATTTTGAAAAAAGGAAGTAAAAGTTGATGTGAAAAGTGTAAAGAAAAGGTAAAAGTTAATGTGATATGTGTAATAATGATGTTTCTTGCCGATCAAAAATAAAATAATGATGTTTCTTTAATAAATTGAATTTAAGAAACAACACACCTAAAAAGGGACGGAGGGAGTATTACTTTTTGGAAATCCTTTTCAACACTTTCAAATTTTTTTAAAAAACTGTTAAAATAAAGTTTTTTTTTCAAAAAAAAAAAAATTTTGAATTTTTTTTTTTGAAAAAAATAAAGTTTTGAAAACAATTTTTATAAATATTTTTTTGAAAACTAACGGAAGTTAGGAAGGGCAATCTAGGAAATAGTTTAAAAGGTAAGGGAAGATAGTGTATTTTTAGAAACCACAAGGGAAGTTAGTGTATTTATTAGAAACCTCAGGGGAGGCCAGTGAAATTTACATAATATATATGCCACATAATACTTACAATATAACTTTTCACCTTTTTAACATAATATGCTTGATAAGAGCATCTCCACCCCTTACTCAGATTTTTACCCAAATTTGAGTAAAAATTTGATTTGGTATGGAGCACTCCAATGGGAAAAAGAAAATCTAGGCATAAATTTGAGTAAAAGTCTCATTAATGGCATTTTTGTAAATTTGAGGGGGGAGAAAATGGCCTTCAAAATTTGATGTTGGATTTGGTTCTCACCAAATTTGGTGAAGAATTTCAGTAATATCAAATTTTGTGAAGGATTTGGTGAAGGAGTGGAGTGAGATTTTTGGTGGTTTTTACTCAAATTTGAGTTTGATGTAGGATTTGGGTAAGGAGTGGAGATGCTCTAACTGAATGTAATACAAGTCTCGGGTGTTAATAAATTGACTAACCTCTAGTTTACCGAACCATTGTAAGAGCATTCTCAATGGCCTAAAAATTGGATAACCAAAAGTTGTCACATCAACTTTTGGTTATCCATTTTAAGATTGTTAAAGTTAACAATATGAAGTTCCACATTAGTGTTTTTTGCCCCTAATCAAAAGCAATGGTCCCCCCATAACTTTTTCAAACTTGAATAACCAAAAACTTGCCACATCACTTTTTCGAACTACAAAAAATTGTTTTCGGATTTACCCCCAAAAAAATGTTTTCGGAATTGTTTTTAAAAATTTGATAAAAAAAAAAAAGAATTGTTAAAACGTTTTTTAAAAATCAAAACAATTTTTTTCAAAAACATAAAAAATATATTTTTGTTAAAAAAAAAAAACAGTTGTATGACTAAAATACTATTACGCCTAATCTAGAACTCTGTAACACAGTATTTACTAGGGGTGCACATACATCGGTCACGAAAATTTGGCGAGTTATCAAATTTGGCTTATACTAGATAATAACGAGATTTTTGCATTCCCAAGCCCGGTCCATTTATAGTCGGGCTTCATTTAATTTGCCCAAGCCCAACCCAAATAAAATTTAATTTCCCAAACCCGTCCAAGAAGCCCATTTATTTTTTTAAAGCATAGAATCACAAATAAATTAATGGTAGTGCTAATGCCAAAATTATTTTTGATTGTGCCAAAATTCAAGTGCATGAAATGCGTGAACTCATGTGTAAAGTACAAGCTCTTATGTTTTGGAGTTTTGGCACAATCAAAAAAGTTTTGACATTATCACTACCCTAAATTAATCAACCATAACGATCGCAATTGCAATTCACAACCGTAATAATATATTTATAGTTCTAAATTCTTACAAAAATATTAAAAATAGACTTATAAATTAAAGTGCAATTAAAATACTCAAAAAGATGGAACTCTCCAACATCCATCAATCTCTATATATAGTATTAAAATAACATATTATTTAAATCGGGCTGGGCCGGGTCGGGCTGGGCTTCAAAGTAATTTCCCAAACCCAGCCCATTAAGTAAACGGGCTTAAAATCTCCCAATAACCCGGCCCTATTTTGAATATTTATCCCAACCTAAAAAAATAACTTTGGGTTCAAACTTGGCTATCGGGCCGGTGTGCACCCCTAGTATTTACCCCATCCTATCATAACGATGATCTGAAATTCTATTTTTATGGAAATAATAGGTGGGCAATCTCTGTTTCCCACGAGTCCGATGAGGACAACATCCGCGAGTGTCCCTTTTTTTATGACTAAAAAATGTTTTTTTTTTTAACCTAAAAGTTACATTTTAAAAAAAATTGTTTTCCAAAACAAATTTTTGTAAACATTGTTGTGAGTGAGAGAGAGGGAGAGAGGGAAGAGAAGAGTGAGAAGGTTTTTGTCATTTTGTGTAATCATGAGTGTCCTCGATTGAGTACATGTGGGGTTCTTTAAATTTGGTTATTGGCAAAAGGTTGCTAGTTTTGATTATCCATGAGCCAAAATTTAGTTAGTTGCTAAAAGGTTGCTAAATTTCATTATTCCAATGTGAACTCTTTTTTTGAATAAACATTCTTAACTTTAGTAACCTTTTAGTTTTGATTAGGTCATTGTGAATTCTCTCAACTAGCATTAATGGGATAGGGGAAAAGACACGTAACAGTATCTACTTCCCCGCCCCCAATACGTCAAATATGGGTAATCAACGTTTAGGTCAATCATCACTTTAAAGAGTTAAACTTTTGTTTGTTTATGATTTGTCAGTTAAATCATTGACACGTTTTAAAGAGTTAAAATTTTGTTTGTCAAAAAAAAGCCGAGTTAAATTTTCACAAATGCAGACCTTAATTGAAATTGTATTTGTCACTTCAAATTAGGGGTGCGGTTAAATAATCGAGAGTCCGGATCCGGGACTCCACTTCGTTTTATAATCCGATCCGTCCAATGTGTTCAGAAGATGTTTTCCAAGGTCCGTTTGAAAAATCTTCGGGAAGGGCTTGATCCAAGGTTTTAAAAATCTTTATATTTACGGTTTTTGCGTAAAAACCTGGATGAGACTTTTAAACCTTGGAAAACACCTTTGAAGACATTGAGCTATATATATATATATTAATAGCCAAAAATTCCGGAAATCTTGCCTTAACAAAATATTTATATAAAAAAGCCTTAACAAAACCCTTGTTGGAAAGTTTCCTTAAAAACTCGAATCAAGAAAAGAGAGAGAGAGAGAGAGAGAGAGGGTGAAATGGTATTTGTAGGACTTTTATTTTTATATCTTTTCAAAATAAACAAATATTTTGAGATAATAAAAAGTTAAAAAGTCGAAAATGGAAAGTATTGCACGCATACAATATTGCAAGGCTGACGTTGGAGCTGAACCATGCAACGAATTTAGAGCAAAGAACAAATGTAACACGGGAGTAGAGAATAGTGTGGGGACTATGGATCCAGCTAATTGCCCCCTCCTTTTTTCCCTTTTTCTTGAACTGAATTGCCGCCTCCTCAACCACACACACAGTAGTGGTAACATTCACGCGATAAAATTAACGCCTCACACTATATTTGAATCGAGCCATTCTCTCCCCTCCCTAATGTAATAAATTAGGAATGACGAATGGCAAAGAAAAAAAAAAAAAAAAAAAACCACACATTTCCATTCCATAAAATAAGACAAAGTCATGTGGTTCTACACACGTTGTAATTGGTAAAAATTGGGGTCCATGATTTTTGTATTCAAAGTAGGGGACAAAAAATCAAAAGGGAATTAAGAGTTTTTTTTTCTTGGCTAAGATGCAAAGTCATTTGGTTCTACACACATGCGTTGTAATTCGTTAAAACTTTAAGATTGGGGTCCATGATTTTTGTATTAGTTATCAAAAAAAAAAAAAAAGTAGGAGACAAAATAATATGTGGTGAGTTGTGATTAGTAAGAGTTTGCTCATTGCTAAGTTCTTAGGTTTGAAACTTCTAAGATGCTATTAACTCATTTGGAGCCACTAGAGGACGCCTAATCGTTAACTTTAGGACTTTAAGATTAGTCGAGGTGCCCTCATACACTTGGTTATCAAAAAAAAAAAAGTAGGAGACAAAATAATATGTGGTGAGTTGTGATTAGTGTAAAGCATTGCTCTAAAAGCATTGAATAACCTCTCCTATATAAGTGACCACTAACCTTTTTATTATGGTAGGGATGCATTGAATTTGGAGAGGGTATCATAAGTCCCAAGTGCCTCATAAGAAGATGAACTATTGAGACATTAATTATAAGTAGAGTATAGGCCTCTCGTGCCTCAAATCCTTAATATTAGGGCACATTGACCCTAAGTTAAAAGGGAACCTCTTTTTTCTTTTCTTCTGTTCAAAAGGACACCTTGGTTTAAGAAATAAGTTAGGAAACAAAGACTCATGTGACCTTGGAAACAGCCTCAATAAGGGTTATGGTAATATTTCTAATCTTGGCTATATATCTATATTATAAAAGGGCTCAGTTTTTTGAATTCCTTATACTTTCAGCCATTGGATTCAATGGATGGTCAAGATTGATTTTCACGCCAGTCGTCAAAGGCTCAGATTGATTAAGCTTTTAATCGATGGTCAAGATGCATTTTGGGGCTCAGAATTTGCCCGCCTAAATGTTCTGCCATATTTGGGAACCCAAAAATATTGCCTAATTTGGTACTCAATCAGAGGAAAAAGGAAAGGAGTCGCCTCCATATTCATTATCATAACTTACTTGGTAATCTCTCAAGATACATTTTCGGTCATTCACTAGAATTGTACTCTAAAAACTAACTTGGCAATAAATCGTAATTTATGGTCAAGATGCATTTTTGGTGGAGTGTCTTCCACCAACTTGCATTCTGCAATTCTAAAAGGGATGTCGTTCCGGGAAATGTTTTGCTCATGTCTTTCTTAAGCATTCCAAATGTTTGATGATATGTGAGCCATTATGAATTTATGGAGAGATTTGCAGTGAATTTGTGGAGACTATGTTGGCCATCGGCATCAGTTCGTTACTGGCCGACTTGATCAAACACCCTCTCTGAACTTCCCAACACAACATAGTAGAAGTATAATCCTAAGGATTTATCATACTTTGTCCGATGAAATATTGTTTGTATTAGGCTTATCTATTTTCGTCTCCACGCACAAGAGGGTGCTACGAGAAGTTTAATATGGTTGGGAGTTGGGATCATTTCTACACATGATCTTTTAGGGACTTAAGGAGCACGATAGATTTGGATGGAGATGGACTATAGGGAATGATTGGTTTGTTTGAGACAATTTAACATCACTTTGTTTCTTTTGTTTCTTGGGTGTAAAATATTCAAGAAATAATATCTATAGGCACGCACGTACGCACGCACGCACTAGGTCGATCCCATTTCTACTTGCATTTTACGTGTTCGATGAAATGGGCAAACGATAACCAAACCTGTATTTTATTGTTTTCATACACTATATCTGATAAGAACTTTGGAGGCTTTGATAGACACAAATTCTTCATTGTATTAATGGTATAGTTCTATTTTATTTTTTCACATTCGCTTGCTAACTGGGATGATGTTTATGGTCAGGCGGACGATTATATTAGCTTGGAACTGCAACATCGTGGAATCGGAACGTCATTCAAGTAGTTCATATTTAAATTTTGTCTTTGAATTGACTTTAATTTTTTGATTATGTAAATGTGCCGTCAAGAGGTAAGGGTAGCTCACAATCTTGTCATTCACTAGTTCTATGATATAGCATGTGTATAAATTTTGATTTTAATTTTTGTCTTTGAATTGACTTTAATTTTTTTGATTATGTAAATGTAAAAAGTTCGCCACCTTTCTAGTTTTAAAGTTGGAAAATTTGAATTTTGTTGGAATCTTTGGATGTAATCTTTATGATTAATATAGCGTCTTATGGTTCAAAAAAAAAAAATCTGTCTTCGAATTTTTATTTAGATGTCTTTACCCTGTGCAAATAGGTTTGAATTCATTTTTTAGATGTCTTTACCCTGGATGTGCAAACACGATCGAATGTCTATTATTGTTAGGATTTTTTTTATAACTTTCGATGTCACAAAAACATCACTAGAAAGAATTAATTCGTCGGTTGGTGGGTTTGATGCAGTTGCCAGTCCAGAAGTCGTCCAATACAGTAGAAGATAATAGCAGGGAAAAAAAAAACTAATACAATAATTGAAAATTATTTATATGTTATATCTTTAGTGACAGAAAATTATTTTTTGTAAGACGATAAGATATTTATATGTTAGTAGAGATGTATTCCTATAGCAGGTCAATGTCACTTCGTTGACTTAAACAGTTGAACTTGAACCTAATACCTAAACATGTGTCCGTGAGCTAAGCTCAAGATATTGCTTTTAATTTCCTAGATGTATTTATAGCAGGTCAACGTCACTTCGTTGACTTAAATGTTAATATGAATCTTAAAATCTATAATGTTTTAAGTGATTTTAAAATTTTTGTATTTTAGATTGAATTGATATCTATCAAATAAAATAGGTGATTTTAAATTTTTGTATTTTAAATGAATAAAATCCATGTTGAATATGAAATGTATTGACGATTGAAAGATATAATCGATTTTTCATCCGGTTAGAATGGAACGAGAGACTATATTTTTGGGACGGAGGGAGTATTTCCAATCAGTTCACCAAGTTCAACCCTCCTATTTTGGATCTTCTTTTTTTTTTTTTTGATTTTTTTAAACTATTGTGACAATAGCATCTCATCTTCTTACATTGATCACGGACATCTGACGGCCAAAGCAATCTCTCACTGGATATGTATCCTTCATTTGTTTTGGTTCTGTCCATGTTCTTCTCGTCTGTGTATTATTATTTTTATTCTGTTATCTTTATATCCGATAGTTTGTAACAACATTTCTCAATAAATGAAATTCTTTATTGGCTAAAAAAATGGATCTTTTTTTCGGGTAAATATTTACAATGGATCTTGCTAACCTCCACCCACTAGGTAAAGGATAATATGTGTATAATGACAAACTAGTTCGGATATAATTCACATTTCACTGACTGATGTCAACTTACTTTCACAAATATTACTAATACAGTTTTCTCGAACATCTATATATACACTTTGTACTTATTATTCTCCTCCTTTTGAGTGGACGTTGGCATTTCCCATTTTACAAGCAGTCCATGTAGGAAAAGTTTGACAATTTGAAGTGATGAAAATTACGTAAACGTACAATAGCATAAACAAATGGATGACTCCAGATTTTTGGAGGCCCCACACAGAATGAGATGGGTTTGCAAAGTCAGCCCTCATTCATGAGATAAAATAGAGATGGAAAGATCCTACCACATATGTGTATGTGGATGAGAGAGAGAGAGAGAGAGGGAGAGGGAGATGGAAGGGGGGATGTCTCATGTCCCCACAACCTTTTTGACAGGTCGAGATATTTGATTAGAAAGGAAAAGAATTACAAAGGAAAGGAAAGGAAAGGATTAGAGTTTCTAGTTAAATCACTAATTCGATTCAAGTATTCTCCTAAAAATTATTGAGAAAAGTAAAAAAATGAAATATTTTGATTGTCTATTTTCATTTCTCACCCAATCTCGCAAAAAATGAAGAGATTCGGCGAGGAAAAACTGTAATTTCTTATTTATCTTTTTCTCACAATCCAAGTTGATGTGACTTCACATATTTTATATCAGTCATACTTTAAATACATATTGACCAACCAAACCATGAAAACCAATACTTGGGATTTAGAATCCAAAGCCTGTTTCATGGTTTGACCAACCAAACCATGAAAACCAATACTTGGGATTCATAAGCATGAAAAAGTCTTCCTTTAGGTTAATTTACTATTTATTTTGCTCCTATAAATGCAAACCCCCCACATTCCTCAAGTTCCCCACACTTCATCCCATTTCTTAGTAGTCTCTATCTCTAAAAGTTCCTCATACAACAACAAGGTTAGTAATCATTTCTACCACCCAATTGTTTTAAGTATTGTTTTGGTAACCAGGCGTCTGGGCAAATAAGCGCACACCACATCTAGTGCATACCAATTTTGCGTTTCGGTTATTATATATGTCTCATTCTCTATCCCATAATTCCCATAACTCCCATCACTCATGCTTATTGTATTTCATTTCATGTCTCCAAACTTTTATCTTACTCTTAAGAGTGTTGGTGGTATGTCGCCACCGTTTGAAGTCAAATTAAACGGGTTTTCGCCAATTTACATTTTTGAAGTCAAATTTTAGAGACCGTGGGATTTATACATTTAATCGTGGACCCCACGACAATGTGTGGTGTTAGAGTGTCCTGGAGCACCACGTGGCTGTCTCACTCCCTTTCTGAGCTCTCTAGTGCTGCCACGTCGCTCCAATTTGAATTGAAATCCATTTCCTGTTTATGCATAACATGGAACTAATTACATGTGAAATTGATACAGGAACTTGTGTACGTATCTCTGTTACAAACGGTAATGACAGAGGAGATGACTCGAAGGGAGGATGACGATGATTCAATATTGGAAAGGGAGTGTCACAAAGGAGTGAAGCATTTGTGTGAAACTGGCATTGCAAAACTCCCGAAGAAGTACATATTACCTGAATTCGACCGACCGAATTTATGGAAGGATGGGAAACCTTATAGTAAATTCAATCAGAATGATATTCACCTGCTGCCTGTCATTGATTTTTCGGAATTACAGAGTTCGAATCGGCCCCAAATCCTCAAGTCCCTTGCAAATGCTTGTGAAAAGTATGGATTTTTTCAGGTGTGTTCCAAGTTAAATTAATCACTTTTCGAGTTCCGTAGCTGTTTTCGGGTGGTTTTTGGTTTATGTTTTGATAACTTCTTGTGTTTTTTGATTTTTTCGTTGTTTCGGTTTTTGTTTTCGTTTTTTTTTTTCCATTTTTGTGCGAATATAGTTCATGCATTCTGTTTTTTCATTTTAAAATTTTTGGTGTTTTCTATAAAACTTGGTTGTTTTTTTGGAACTTCTTTTCACAAGTAGTTTTCAGGAACATAATTACAAAGAACCCTTTTTTCTTCTTCTTTTTGTTGGTGTTTTTTCAGAAGATAAACCACAGAAACAAAAAAAAGAGAAGTTATCAAACAGATTTCAAGGAAATGTGTTAACTATAGAAAACAAACACTTCAAATGGAATTGATAGGCATAACGATATGATTCAATGTGAGAAGAAGAATTTGGGTGGGTGTAACGTAGGGATGACGTGGTGCTGGACGCACATATCGAACGTCTAAAAAGTGTTTTGGACGCCTAGATTTTTCCCAATCCTTTCTGTCCTTCCCCCCTCCCCCCTCTCTCTCTCTCTCTCTAGGTTCATTTCATCCCTTGCAGAAGCGTGTAAAACAATTGTAAAAGGACTGTAGAGGATTTGTCTAGGTTCACTCAAGTTTGGCCTACATACCCTGCATATGTGTTTAAAAAAGAAAAAGCAAAACACATCATTCTGATAGATGCTTTACATAAAGTTGT
This sequence comes from Vaccinium myrtillus, assembly GCA_016920895.1. Lineage (NCBI taxonomy): Eukaryota > Viridiplantae > Streptophyta > Magnoliopsida > Ericales > Ericaceae > Vaccinium > Vaccinium myrtillus. The sequence goes on from CM029280.1 coordinate 11,919,251, forward strand.
CTTAAAAAGGGCAAGAGATGATTGGCTTTTGCAAGGAGGATGGAAATTGGTATAATGCATTGGAGAGACTATTAAGGATCCGAGAGCTTGTAGAGTGAGCATTTCTGACCTTGATCTCCGCAATCGATGGTTCAGATTCGGCTAAACACTCTTACCGATAAAATATACAAGAATATCTAAATTACTAAGTGTCGAAATGGACAGTTCGGATGCTCACTACACGGCTGTAGTGAGCTCACTACAGCCCCAGGTTCGATTATTTAGTTCCCCTGACAAATCCATTAACCATGCTACAGATAAAAAAGCAAGTCTTTCGCCATGCTCCTTTTCCACCAAACATTGTGGTGAGGTCAATTAGTTTGTCTCGGAACCAATACAAGGTGTGGTGAAAAAGGAGTCTGTGACGCTACGTACGTGCGCACCGAGTGATTTTTCCACTCAGTTTAGGTGTTTTTTTCGAGTTTCGATAATATTTGATTGACATGGATTGGTGCAGCTAGTGAACCATGGGATTTGCAGAGATGTGATAAGGAGAATGATGGATGTAAGTCGAAGGTTTTTTGAGCTGCCTTTGGAGGAAAGGGAGAAGTACATGAGCTCGGACACCTACTCCCCTGTTCGGTATGGAACCAGCTTTAACCAAACAAAGGATGCTGTCTTCTGTTGGAGGGACTTTCTCAAGCTTATGTGCCATGATCATCCCTTGTTGTCGGATATGCTTCCTCATTGGCCTTCTTCTCCCTCCGACTTTCGGTGAGACACTTTACCAAACACCTAGCTTTTGTTGTTGGTACTATTAATTTAATTTTTGATACCCGCATGCCCAAACCAGCTTGCGCGCAATTAACTTAATTAGTACTCTGTCACACACACATAGTACAATGATACAAACACCCGAGTGTATAGGAGAAGAAATTATTGTGTCACTATCTCTTGTAGGGTATGCCTACAAGGTTATTTATGTAAAAAATAAAGTTGATCTCATATTGTTTATTTTATGCTTAATCTTTATTTATCATGATATTCCCTGACGAGGTCACATTTATTTTAGATAAATGTGCTGAGATCAATGTGCTACAGTTGTCGGACCAACTTAAATTTTTTTTTTTTGTATGAATAGTCTAACGATCATTGAGGTGTATATATCCAGTATAGGCGGTGTTGGTGGTTGTTATTGTGGTGGCGGTGGAAGCGGTTGAGGTGGAAAGGTGGCGTGGTAGCTGTGGTGATAATAGTGGAGGGTTGTGGTAGTGGAAGATAACGCTTGTATAAAATTTAGGTAAAATTAATTTAGATTAATATCGAACCAAATTTATTACTTATAACTTGATAAATTCATTTTCAAGTTTTGAATTAGGTTATCAAATAGTTAAATTTCTTTTTTAATTGGCAAAGAAGTTTCATTAACCTTTGAAAATGCTATAAAGATTAAAAGAATTATCAAATAGTTAAATTCTTTTACTTGAGAACCAAGCCCAAAGGAAAAGATGCCAACCCAAACACCACACCAACCCGAGAACTTTGAAAAATACAAACAATCCAAACAACCTCCTAACAAAACAAACTAAGCCCAAAAAACAAACCGAAACCCAGAGGACAAAATCAAATGAAATTGTGTGAGTATTCAACTATGGAATACAAGTTTAGTGTGAAACTTGACCATTGGGTTTAATTGATACTTAATTTTAAACAGGAATCGAAAACCAGACTTACCCAAATCAAATAGTCAGTTATTGGGTTTAATACTTAATTTTAAACAGGGAATTGGTGGTTCGCTACGCAAATGAGAACAAAAGCTTGTTCCTAATGCTAATGGAAGCCATTACAGAGAGCCTTGGCCTAATTCCGTCAAGAACCAACAAGCGAAGCACCAAGACAAGAGGGGACGGTAAGCATGAAAATATTTTGGAAGAATTGGAGAATGGGAGCCAGCTCATGGTTTTGAATTGCTACCCGACTTGCCCCGAACCCGACTTGACCCTCGGAATGCCACCTCATTCGGATTACGGGTTCCTCACTCTCCTTCAACAAGATGACGTGGCGGGTCTTCAGATTCAGGTTCAGGAAAAATGGGTCACCATTGAACCCATTCCTGATTCATTTTTTGTCATTGTGGGTGATCATCTTGAGGTATATATAATCTGCTAGTTTCTTTTTCCATATAGAGAAAAATTTTTCAGAGCGAGTCAATTCCGTGAAAGCTCGGCGGGGCAGTGGCAGGCTGCCTAAGGCACTCAAAAACTTAAGAAATGAGCACATCCATGATTTTCACTTCTAGGCTTGACTAAGAGTCTTCTAAGCCCGGTAAGATAATAAACTAAAAAGCCCAAAATGTTTGAAGGATGGGTTCTTTATTTATATGGGATCCTCTAGTAGTAAGTTCCCCAAGTTGTGACGTGGGATTACAAGTTTCTAAACTAAGATTAGCTCATTTCCTGAAAAAAATTTAGGACACAATTTTAGATTAGCCGATGGACACGGGCACTCAAAAACCCTTGGGCACGCAGTTGGCACTGCGGCACTATCGAATCGTCGTTGGCATCGGTTCATCCGAGCTTTCCATTCGTATTTTGGACACGGTCAATCTGTTAGGTTAAATTTATCCCTCAAAATTACAAAAATGCCACCGAACCACTCCCGTGATTTGGACCGTCCAAAACACGAATGGATGGATGGGCTGGATGAGCAGGCAAACACCACGTGGCAGTGCCAGCTGGTGCCCACTCGTACTGAAATTTTTTCCATATACTAGCTACTACGTACATTTGATCACTTTGAAAGGGTCTTTATGCAAAAAGTGTATACTGAAACTTTGACATGTTTAATTTTGTTTCAGATATTCAGCAACGGGAGGTACAAGAGTGTGTTGCATAGAGCAATAGTCAATTCAGTGAAATCTCGGATCTCAGTGGCTTCTTTGCACACTGTCCCGTATAGAACCGTGGTTCAACCATTGCCGAATCTCATAAACGAAGCAAATCCAAGACGTTACATGGACACCGATTTCAGTTGTTTTCTCGAGTATATTTCATCTTGTGAGCCCAAAAAGAAGAATTTCCTCGAGTCTAGGAAATTGATCTAGAATGGATGTATTTTTGCAATGTGTGGTCACTTTGTAGGGTAAATTAGTTGATCTGTATAGATTATTGTAGAGGAAATGTCAATTTAACTCAATTCTTATTCATAGGAGTTCAAATATATATATTTCTCAATATTGATTTTTTAAAAATAATTGAAGGGCCGAAGGAATATTGATTTGATTTTTATCAAGACCGATATTGGGTGGAAGGACAAGAGAACACACACCACGGTAGATAGTCGAAGATGCCCGCCTTCAATTGGAATTTATTATTAATGTCTTTGTGCAATTATGCAAATACCTTGAACCAGTTAATTAATGATTTAAATTATTTCAAATTTTTGTCTCTCTTATAATTGAAACGACAACGAAAAGACAAGGATCTTATTTTAAAATCATTTAATAGTTTGGTTGGTTAGTTGATTATTACATTTTCTTCATGATTTTCTTCTAATGAAGTTGTTGGAATTCATATTGATCATAATCATTTGGGTAAAAAGAACTTTTTAGAACTAAAATTTATATTGGGTGGAAGGACAAGAGAACACACACCACGGTAGATAGTCGAAGATGCTAAGGGTATAGATTCTTGATGTACAGTGGAAAATCAAATACAATGGCATTTTTTGGGGCTAACTCCACAGGAATATTCCTAGAGCAGGTTAAATAATTTTAAATTAATTTTTTGAACAACTAGACCTTGTCGAAAAATAGTCATAAATTAAATAATTAAAGTTTATACACTTTCCAAAAATAATATAGTGTTTTAGTGGTTTAGGAACTTTTGATCCAAACTGAATTGATTAAACTACAAGTTTTCATTCAGAAGTGAAAAATTATTTTTAAATCATTTAATAGTTTGAATTATTCGTGCCGTAGCTAAAAGTGGGCCGGAAAAGCAGTTGTACATTTTCTGTACATCAAACTTTCTGTTAGCATAGTCAAGTCCATAGTAGATGTGGGATTGGACCAGACGGCCTGACCAACCAGCCCTAGGATTATTGGGCCTGGTCTTATAATTAGGCCCACAAAGCCTGCCTAGGAAAATCGTTTAAAGCCTAGCTGTTCTTTACTTTGTGGTCGCGTTTAAATAGTCGACGAGTTCCTGTCACATGCGCACGAGCGGATCATCTCTCTCTCTCTCTCTCTCTCTCTCTTCTCTCTCATTTTAAATATTAAAATGTTTATGTAATTTTTTTGTACATAAATATCCGATTTTTTCTAAAATATATTTTTGAAACCTACTCGACGAGATCTATAAAAATGACTAATATTGAATATGAAATTATGTGTTAAAAATTAATTTTTTGTTGTTATGTTACGAATTGTTAATTTCTATTTGAGTTCGCAATTAACAGTGTTAAATTAACAATTGAAAGTGCAAATTTATAATTAACAGTGGTAGTTTCTGCTAAATTTAGTAATTCATAATGTTAAAATTGAAAATTAACAGTGTAACAATCAAATTAACAGTGTTAATTTATGTCTAAGTTCACAATAAAATGTGTTGAATTTGCAATTATAACACATATTTTTTACATCAGTTGAAAAATATTAACAAGTGACAAATAACCCAAAATTTATGGGGGTTTTTTTCCTTTCAAATTTTGAACTTTGTACAAATTTGATCTACATTTTTTTTTTTTCAAATTCTTAATGTTGAGATGAACTAAAAAATGCAAATAAAAAAAATTTCTAGAAACAAAAAAACTGATAATATAAAATAAGTTCATAAAGAATAATTTTTGAATATTTATAGTGGAACATATGATTACTTAACCTTAAAGACATAAATTTCTATATTAAGCAAGGTAAAAAATGCCATTTACCATTGTCCATTAACGACATGTTAACATCCAACGAAAATTTCTGACAAGGGAGGCCAATGCAATTTCAGAAACTCAAAGGAGGTGGCTGTAATTTACGCATATCTTTACTTTCACCAAATACTATGTCCAAACAAGATAAGGGGTCACATCACATCTCTAACTTTAGGCCTACCAATAGCATTAGGGCCCGGAGTAGTTGCGGTTAGAACTAAAACACCGATTTTGTTGCGCCATAATCTAATCGGAAATTTGGCCGAAAATGCCGTTCCCCCCGTTAGCAAAACACATCAAGGGTGAGATTCACCAAAAATAAATAGTATTTAATAAAGTGTCAAACACCATCAAGTCGGACAACCATTGTCGTTTTTGTAGACGGTTAGGCGTTTGTTGGATAAGGTTGGGTTGAGTTTTTAGGCCCTTTGGTAGGAGGAGGATGTTGGATAGGGTAGAAAGTTGAGTCATTTTTTTAAACTTGTTTAGTAAATTGGTTGAGTTTGGAATATATATTTATTCTGGTCTCCAATTTAGACATTGGAAATAAGGCAACAATTGAAAAAAAAATATTAAGTACTTAAAACGCTCACTTCTCAGCAGTATTGATTTTGGACAGTCAATCCGTCAATACTAAAAAATCGGAAAACCAATTTGCTGGCTGAATAATTTCACAAAAAAAAAAATTCATCACAAAAAAATTATACACTAAAATCAACTATAGCCTAAAAGTATTTAGAAGTTTTATTCTTTTAATGAATAAAGTTCTATCTTCAAAATTTTGTTACTTCTTCCATTCTCTATATTTGGAGGACCAAGTACATCCTCCAAAACGAAGAAGAGGTTTAGAGGATGGGTTGAAGGAAAAAGATCCTCCAAAATATAAAAAATAGAGAAATGAAAGGATGTGTTAGAGATGCCCAAAGATATTCACCAATTTTTAGTGTCACATGGCCACCATGACTAAAAATTTCAATTATAATTTTTTTTAAACAACTCTAGAAAGGAATGCAGACATCAAGAACGTGCAATGATTGTGCCTTGAATAAATCAAACTCTAGTTGAGGATTGTATGTCATAATTTCTTGGATGCTTCGTGGGTTCACCACTCGCGGTGGGGTGGGTAGATGTTGGGAGATGTGACACAATGGTGGAATAGGTAAGGTTGGGAGATAATGGTGGTGGGGAGAGGAGCAAATAAAAGAAAATAAAATGAGGAGATTTTTTTTTTGAAAGGGGAGGGAGATTTCAAAGGAAAAAAGAGCCGACACCTCATTGCAATGATCCGATGATCCAAATCAATCATCTTGTAGAGTCAGAGTGATGTGATGTGCATACAAAAAAATTAACTTGATACGGCATCGATAGGTATGTCAAAAATTAAATTTTGGTGCAAAAAAACTCAAAAAAAAAAGTGAAAATCGGATCATTTTTTTTTTGAAAATCTAAAATGAAAATGGGCCTTGATTTTTTTGCACCAAAATTTTTTGGCATACCTATCAATGCCGAATCAAGTTGGTTGATTTTGTGTATGCACACTGAAAAAGGGAAAGGTTCTACAAGATGACCGGTTTGGATCATTGCAATGAGGTGCGATCAAAGACGTGAGAGGCCCAAAGGGGGCTTACTATAAGTAACCAAAAGTCCACCTTTGGACCCTCCGTGAAAAAGGGAAAAGTCTTTTGCAATGAGGTGTCGGTGAGAGGCCCAAAGGGGGCTTCCGGCTCATTTCGACCCTCCGTGCCGAAACATCAAGCTGTTGCGGGCTCACGATCAAAGACGATCAAAGACGCGTAGAGCTCGTCGAGTACTATAAGTGTATCAAAAGTCAACTTAATCAGATATAGTTAAGTGCCTCGTTGGAACACAAATAAGTTGAAAAAAATGGTTTCAATGGTTCTCATCCAGGGCTTCAAGACATATGTATTCCAATTTTTTTCAACTTATTTTTGTTCCGATGAGGCACTTAACGATATCCGATCAAGTTGATTTTTGGTATGTTTGTAGTAATCGACGAACTCTACACAATGGATGTCTCCAATCGTCGAACCGGTGCCGGCGCGACGCCGAAATGGGCTGCACAGCACGTTAGCACGAGGCTGCGCAGCACCTCCCCCGGTTCCGTGAAAAAGATAGTCTCGAACGAAAGAGGCATAGATAGTTGCGGTGACGATGTGAATTACAATTGTGGTTTCGTGGTAGTAGTCTTGTAGAGAGAGTGATAAACCCCTAACATTGAGGACCACATTTGTGCAATTAGAAGTTTGGAGATCAAAATGGCACTTGACAAATACTCCCATTGAAACCAAAAGCATAACTAAGGAAAAAAAATTTGGGTGCCGAGTGGGTATTGTCACCTGGTACCTAAGCTTGATCTGAGCCGTCCAAATATGTTTTGGGCGGCCTAGATTGATTCCCTCTCCCTCCTCTCACCTAACCACTTTCTCTCTCTTTTCTCTCTCTCTAAAATCTAGACCGTTGGATCGCACTATGGACTGCTGAGATTGGCGAGCAGGTACCACGTGTGCAATACCCATCCAGCGCTGAAAAATTTCTCATAAATATGCCTTCAAAAAAGATCTTTACTTTCACCAAATACTAACGTACTTTATGAATGACGCATTCTTTCTTTCTTTTTTTTTTTTTTGTCATACATCATTCATAATCTATTACATGGGATGAGTGAGAATGAGACTCAATCCCGAGATGCAGTGTGAGGCATCCAAGAGCTCTACCACATAAGCTAGCCACACGTCCTTTCAAACACTCATTTTTGTTTTAATTTTGAGATTTGGAAGACCAACGGGGCTCTGCTATCTCTTAGGGACGACAGACCCTGCCAATCTATCCGTTGTCCATCTCGACAATCAACTGTTCAGAACACGGATGGATTTTCACCTGTAAGAATTCATTTTGACCGGCAAGAATTCATTTTGACTATTAAGAAAGCAACTGTGAATCTAAACTGTTTATTGCGGAGATGGATGACTGAAATCATGGTTGGCAGGGTCGACCGTCTTTTAATGGCCAGCAGAGCCCCTGAGTTCATTTACTCGAAGGGAATCAAGTGCTCCACGAGATACGCCGATGCGTGCAATTTGGATCCCGACGAATAAAACTCAAATCTTAAGGCCTAGTTTCCCAAAAAAAATTATCAAGATTTGATAAAATCATCCCATGATTTTATCAAATGAGAAACATGTTTGATAAAATCTCAGCTTTTTTGCATTAAAAAGGTTGAGATTTTATCAAATCTTCTTCGGAAAACTCAGTCTTTAAGTCTTGTTTAATCATAGTTGAAACTTAATTGAGACCATAAAAAACGTGTTGACTCTGATTTGTCTGCTAATAGTAACTTAAAGAGGTCGCAAGCTGGCGTGGCGATAGGCATCGAATTAGGTCGCCGGGCATAACAAGAATAATCCGAAAATGATTTGCTGGTTCTTTTTTATGCATTAGTAAATAATTGTTAGGCGTGCTTTTCTTGAATCTACTTAACAATAACAATAAATTAGGTGGGTTTGGCCTTGTCATTGGATTGCTTTTTATAAATTTTTTTGGACTTATTATAAGAACTTTTATTAGGTTTATGTTTATTTTTAAAAAATGAATTATCTATTCATGTCGATGAGAAAAATTTTAAAAGTAAAAAGTTGCAACAAAATTTTAAAAATTACAATAAGCACAAAAATAATTCGAAATAGAAAGGCTTCTACAATTGTTTTTGGTTTTATAATATTTTTTTACAAGTATGTTTAATAGTTTTAAAACTTTTTTGGCTCTTTTCTTTTGTAAATAAATAATTTAAAAAATAGAACTTAAAACTAACAATGATTCTTTTATAAAATCAATTTTTGATTAATTCATGCCTCGTATATAATTGGATGGTCATTAAGGATCTTAAGTTTTTTCTCATCAGAGTTCTTTCACAAACGATAATGAATGAACTTGGAGAGCGTTGTACTATGGAGAGTCGTATACTGCGTTCGAGAAAGATGAATCGCTCTCAAAGAGGAATTTAGTGAGTTGGATTATAAATTCGACGATTTTTTACTTCACCGTCGAGGTCTCGAGTTCTAGTCCAGATATAAATACTCGAGTTTTTACTACGGTACGGTACTTTCGGTATTCTCAAATTACTTTCAACTAAAAAGCACTTACAAAAGTAGTCCAAAAAATGTCACTGAACATAACGAGCCTTCCTATATTTGGGGCCGGTTGTTTGCGCTCGTGGAGTTGAAGTGCACATGGCAACGCCAAAAACTATACACGCGAAAGTTATATAATACCCGTTGAGAACAAAGACCAGCTAGCTATCCAACCGCCCTCTCTCTCTCTCTCTCTCTCTCTCTTGCTTCCTTTTATCAGTCGATCGGACCCGTTTCTCTCTCTAGTCGTTTCATGCTCGTCTTGGTCTTCTCATAAGGGATAGGAAAAACAAGTAGTAATATCTGGAAGCAGTTACAGTAATAAATTAGAAGAAGAAGAAGAAGAGAGAGAGAGAGAGTCAATGTTTCGGTTACAGAGGCAGAACAGAGCAACCAAACCAGGAGAGAGAATCGATTTCAAATTCTCCAACTTCCAAGCGATTCAGGTACTTGGAATGGATTTTCCTCTTAATATCTCCACTTGTACCTAACTCTTCTATACTTCAAGAAAACTGGTCAATTAGCTGATTTTCTTAGTGATGCATTGATTATTATTTTTATGCCCCTATGAAATTTGTTTTAACTTATTGCTATAAATAAGTCAGAAGAATCTACTTTCTTTGTCTTTCGATATTGACGATTCTGATCAATGATCTGACCACTTCAGATTGATAATGATAGTGAGGAGAACTCTTAAGGTTTCCATGCTATTCTATCTGTAATCGTCATTGAACTATCTAACAAACAAGGGTTTTATGGACATTTTTAGCATAATAAATGAGTATCTAAGTATTAGAGGGATGACAGATGTGTACTGTGTACATATGTAGGGATATAACATGATTGAATAACTCTGGATCTTGAATGAAAATTGGAATGAAATAATTCATTTTTAGCAAATAAAGAATATCAAATTAACTAGAAAAGAGATATTTCTAGTCTCACATGGGAAGAAAATAGCAAAAATATATTCTTTTTAACCAATTCTAGTTTAAATACATTTCTAAATATTGTTTAACATACATAATCTTAAAAAATTATCTGATATATACCACAAACAAATGTTCAGGACGTGTCCCCGTACCCATACCCAATTTGGGGACACATATCCCACTCCCAGTATCATAAGATTTAAGTTTAGTAAGGTCCGACGCTTGGACTTGCTCCCGCACTTGATACTTGCACCCGAGTCTATGTAACATAGCCACATAGTCAATGAAGTTGTCAAGTTTTACTTCAGCTGGCTTATTTTTGTCACTACTTGTTAAGGGATTAATACTTTGATCATGCCTAATCAGATCGGTAATCTTCCTCTTCTAGCCATCCTAGTGCTTGCAAAAGCAGAAAACATTCAGATGCTCATTGTCCAATGGAGTTTGGTTGGGGTGCCTTTCGATGGTTAAGTAGGCAAGTGAGGAGAGATCTTGGTTGATCAAAGTTAACCAAGCAAAGAGATGGATCTTAGTGTATTTGGGAGGGTGAAGATGAGAGAAATTTAGCTCATAGAGTTTTGTTTGTAGGCCAAGATGGGCCTTAACCCATGGATTGGTCGACCATGGTTGTGGGTGATCATTTCACATTTTATGAAATCTTTGTATTTGTCTTTGGCTATACTTGAGTGGTTGCTTGTCACAAATCTGCTCCCTTGATTGGCTGATGTGGCTCACAGTGCTCATTCTGATTGCGCACGCCTCACCGGTTGGTGGCTCTTGGGGAACTGGTATATTTTGCTTACGTGCACAAGAAGGTAAGTACCCGCTCGGCCGATGGTTCTGCCATCTACCCCATTGTTTGGACACTCATTGTCTTTTCCTGAGTGCTTCCTTCCTCAGACACTCCTCCTGTCAAGTGCTCATTCTGATTGCGCACGCCTCACCGGTCGGTGACGCTGGAGGTTTCCATAATTCGTAATAAATCTTCCCAACACCTAGTCGGCAGTTGCCACGTTCTTGTGCATTCATTAGCTTTGCCGTTTACATCTTAATTGATCTTTGTTTTAATTCATAATTACTAGTTGTAATTCCACCTCCCGCATTGACTAATGATGGTTACCTAGAACTATCATAGTCCTGGATTTCTATTGAACTTTGTTTTCAAGAGGGTACCAATTCTACATCCTGTGTGTCCGGCTTCCACTCCAGTTATTATTTGACAATACTTTTATCTTCTTCATCATTGTTGCTTGGCGACAATATTCTGGTCAGTAGTCATTCAAAATGTGCGCATGCTATGATTTGGTTGCAACAGGTACCAAAGGGATGGGACAAGCTTTGTGTGTCCGCCATCTCAGTAGAAACTGGAAGACAGGTTGCAAAATCAAGCAAAGCACCAGCAAGAAATGGAAATTGTCAATGGGTTGAGACTTTTTCGGAATCTATTTGGGTTTCGCAAGATGAATCTACTAAAGCTCCTGAAGAGTGTCTCTTCAAGTTTGTCGTTGCCATGGTATGATGCCCATGTTACGTCAGTTCTGATACATTTCTTTTATCCAACGAAAAATTGAGATGGCTTAGACATCATATTCAACGACTAGCTTATTTGTTACAGGGATCAGCAAGATCTGGCATTCTTGGAGAGGCCACTGTCAATATGGCTGACTATTTGAGTTCGAAGGCATCCGTTCCAATTCTTCTGCCCCTTAAGAAGTGCAATCATGGGTCGATTTTACAAGTACATCATAAATTTCCAAGTTTTGTTGTTTTCTTTCATTATAGCAGCATCTCTTAATGGTGTTTCTTTCTTGCTTCATGTAAAGTCAGAACTTGAACCTAAACTTGTGTGTTTGTGCACTCGAGTCATAACCAAAGTCAGCAGCTGTTTCTGTGTAACTATGAAATCTTAGGGAAGTAGGAGAATTTTAATAGGTGTAACCTTACAAATCATCCTAGAATGTTGACCCATTTTTTACTTGATTGAGAACTAGCAAATGGAAAGAATTGTTGTACTGTAGTTCCTAAGACAGCCATTGTTGTATTTGAACATATGGATCGCAATGTTACAGATTCGAGAATTTGCAACGAAATGAAAGATCAATTCAATTTCAGAGAACATACATTGTTGAGGTTCTGGAATACACCACTTAAGATACATTTGAAAAGATTTTTATCAAGAAGTGACTACTTGGACAACTTAAGAGTATTCTCTAGAATGGCAGTATATGCGTTTTGGGGGCTTTGGCCGTATGTCTTAACAGTAACATGCAGCAAGAGTTCAATTGACTCTTATCTAATTGCAGTTCCTTCACTTTTCTATAGTGATTTGGTTGTAAATTCAAAATGGTTCAATAATGACTCTGTTTGCGTCTAATTCATTAGAATAGGCTTCTGCCTATTTTGGAGCTAACAAGTGCATAGTAGTTTAATCCAATGCTACATTTGCTCTTTTGCTGTCCATCTGCAGGTTAAAATCCAGTGCCTAACACCAAAAACTAAGCTCAGGTAATACTAACATGCAATTCCAAATCCCTTAGTTTGAGTCTTGATTTGTTGTTTCAAGTGTAATGCTTTATTCACCCTTTACCAGGGATGATGAATCGAAACACTCAAATTCTCACGCGGAAAAACAGGATGCAGATCACCGTGACATGGGAAGTGAACCAAATGGGTCTAATGTTGGATCCCCCTCAAGTAAAGATCTGGTCTCCGCCTCACATACTGAAGAACTTCAGAGCAGGGTATGCTTACTCTTTTACCCTTCATTGACCATCACACTATTTGGTTGAAATTGAAAAAGTTAGCAAATGTTTCCTTTGATTTATATTGTCCTCTGTCTTTCACGTTTATTATTTATGTTATGTAGTCAACAAGTAAGAAGTAAATTCACAACCTATCACAACTTTGAGGGGAAAGCCTTTTAATTGGAATTGGATTGATGTCTCATGTCTAGGTGTATATCAGACTGATTGTGGTTAGTACCCACGATTGAAAAAGTAGTCAGCTGTTGAGAGATCAGTCCAGCTTTTAAGTCAAGCTGTTTCCTTGCTTCATCTCCCGTTAGGCACATGGGATGCCAGGGGTACGATAGATAAATTGTCTTTCCTGGACGGTAATGTGTTCTAGGGCTGCCATTGATCACTCGTGAGTGCATCTACGTCTTGATCCGTCATGTTTCCATTCATCCATCAATCTGCCTGACAGACAACATGGGGCCTGGGGCCTTGGCAGAAGAGTGTTACCAAGACATCAACATGGGGCCATTGATCATCTCCAAAATAATGTGATGCGAGCCTCCTCATGAAGCACGTTCCTTCTTGAAGAAATTTCCCGAATGATAGCTCATACTATCGCAATAAGATCCATTATCTTTGTTTATATGTTTTATCCAGCATCAATCTCTCTCTCTCTCTCTCTCTCTCTCTCTCTGAATGATAGCTCATACTATTGCAATAAGATCCATTATCTTTGTTTATATGTTTTATCCAGCATCAATCTCTCTCTCTCTCTCTGCTTTTGTACCTCTATTCATCATAGCCTCAGGGGTATTAGGTTTCTACTCTTTAGTGCCAAAACTGGACGAAAACCACATTCTAGCTGCTCAACTACTAGTCTTCGAATCTCATACAAAACACATTGTTTTATGAGTAATATGCTACCTCATGATATTGTAATAATCATGTAGAGTTTGCTACTCTTCTGTCCCATTCTATTTGTCTCTCATTCATAAATGGGAACTACTAGTCTTCGAATCTCATACAAAACACATTGTTTTATGAGTAATATGCTACCTCATGATAGTGTAATAATCATGTAGAGTTTGCTACTCTTCTGTCCCATCCTATTTGTCCCTCATTCATATATGGGATGTGCAAAAATGCATGTCCAATTTGTGAATCCCATTTGGTTAGAACTTGAGAGTCCTACATGCATATCCCGTTAAAACTCCCAAAAGGGACTAAAATTGTTGGGACAGAGAGTGTATTGGTTATTAATGAATGATTTTTTAAGTGCTTCTGCTGTATTGAATAGGTTTCCGAAGGCTGCAGTAACTGTTATCCACTCAACATGTTATTAGGGTAAAAAAACGTGTTGGGCTTTCTCTTCCAAACTGTATAACTAACATAACCACCTCACTGTGCTACAGGAAACAAGTTTCTCAACTACTTCATTCCACAGCTTAAATGGAGATGATTACAATTCAGTCGGTAGACAAGACTCCATCAGTTCCGTCGACAGTTCTCCTCACATTAACTATCCTGCTGAAGATCCTTGTCAGTCAAACCAGCCATCATTTACCTCAACGGTTACACATAGGTTGACGAATGATTCTCAGAACCAACGGAATGATTCTCATAACCAACGGCAAGAGTCTCCAGGCAGTTCTCCGCATGTTAATAACGCATCTTCGTCTCCTATGAGTGCCATTTCTTCAAAAAATCTTGTAGAGGCTGCAGAAGACACAATTGAGGAGCTCAGTGCAGAAGCAAATAAGTGGGAGAGAGATGCTCGGAAGCTAATGATCGATTTGGATGTATTGAGAATGGAATTCTCAGATCAGTCAAGAAAGCAGGCGGATTTAGCTATGGAGCTGGCGGCGGCTTATATGGAATGCGATGGCTTGAAGAAAGAAGTTGAGACTATGAAGATAATGTTGGAGGAATCAATGTTGAAAGAGAAATCTGGTGAGGATTCAAGTTTCCAATCCGAAGCTGCAATACGCATTCGGAAGGAAATGGAAAATGAGATCAAATTTCAGCGCGAGTGTAATGACAATTTATCTATGCAGTTGGAGAGGAGTCAAGAATCAAATATTGAGCTTCTGAGTATTCTTCAAGAACTGGAAGAGACCGTAGAGAAGCAGAAAGTTGAGATCATGAATCTTTCGGCCCTAGAATTGAGATTCAATGATATGGAGAACTCCATTAAGGAAAAGTCGGAGGAAAATAGGAGTCTATTACTCCAGCTGGAACGGCTTCAGGAATCGGAGAAGAAGTTGCAAGTCAATTTGCAATTGCTTGATCAAGCCTTTAAGGACAAAAGCAAGAAGTCGGAGAGGGATTCTAGTCTGAATAATCGAAATATTTCGCAAATCGAGATGGATTATAAATGTAAGTTGTCGTCAAAAGAACAAGAAATAGCCATTCTGGAAGCGAAATTATCTGAAGCTCTCGTGGATAGACGAACAGATGAATTGGATACGACTTGCGGAAGTAAGGACAATCTGATGAGAGAAATTGATGCCTTGAAGGAGAAATTGCAGGAGCTAGAGACGGATTGCAACGAGTTGACCAACGAAAACTTGGACCTTTTATTCAAGCTTAAGGACTACAAGAGCAATTGCACATCATTTGATAATTTAAATGCCATATCAGAGTTGGAGTTGAGTGATCATAGATCTCATATTCATGATTCTCAAGAGGAGCTGAAGAAGACAATGATCAAGAAGGATCGGGTTTTGTTTCTTGAATCGTCTAAAATACCTGATTTAGTTGAACAGCTTCGGATGGCATTTTATCATGTCAAAAAACCATGGTATAACATTCCTTCTCAAGTGAGTAACAACATTGAATCTGATGTGTATGATTTGGTGGATTTGAAGAACACAGGTATGAATGATCCAACAGTGTTCGCTGACTCTATCTTGAATTCTATTGTTGGGCTGAACAACTTATTGGAAGAGAGAATTCTTCGGTGTGAACAAGTTTTTCGAAATGGTGAACTCGAGATGAAAGAGAGGAATGATTGTATTGTAGAAGCTCAAAAGATGGTTGCAGATTATATTTTGAATGGAAAAAACCTCTCTCTTTCGATTGAAGAGCTTGAGAGTCCGAAGATAGGTCTGAAATCTAGCCTTGAGCATCTAGCAAAAGAATTGGAAGAAAAAAGAATGGCATTTAAGAAGCTTGAGGCAAATTTGTTGTCTAAGGAAGAGGAGATTGGATTTCTCCGGAAGGCCCAGGGGGAATTCGAGTCTCAGATTTCTGACCTT
Source organism: Vaccinium myrtillus (assembly GCA_016920895.1). Classification (NCBI taxonomy): domain Eukaryota; kingdom Viridiplantae; phylum Streptophyta; class Magnoliopsida; order Ericales; family Ericaceae; genus Vaccinium; species Vaccinium myrtillus. The sequence continues at coordinate 11,935,222 of CM029280.1, forward strand.
GAAATGGAAAAGGCTGAGCTGGAGGAAAACATGGAGACTGTGCTGAGGGAAAGCAAAGTCACCTCAAAATGCCTGGATGATCTCCAAAATGATTTAAATGTGCTAAGCTGCAGAATGGATTCCCTTATTTCAGAAAACAAGATCCTTGAAACGAAATGTTTGGAGCTGGAAAAGAAAAAACAAGAATTGGAGCACCTGTTGTCGAATCTGGAAAATGAAAATGTGCAGTTATCGGAATGCATGTCTGAGTTGAAGGCACAATTTAGGTATGTTACAGATGAGAGGGACTCATGTCTATCGGAAATAGAGAAATCCAAATCCATTGCTTTGAGTCTCCAAGATGAGATTGGAAGATTCAGAATTGGGATGGAGGCAGAAAAACCAGATCCCAACGAAAAATTACAAGACACACAATATCAGTGTTCAGAAGCCCAAAAGGAGTGTGAAAATCTGAAAATAGAGAATCAGAAATGTCAAGTATCTGCTGAGAGTCTCATTGAAGAACGCGATAAACTTCAGAAGGAAAATGGCCAATTGAGGAAGCAGAATTTGGACTTGTACGAGAATCTCACAGACTTGGAGACCAAATTGAGAGAATCACAAGAAAAATCCTCCAAGTACTCTAAAATGGTTGAAGCCTTAGAAGCAAGCCTATCTGAAATGCTGGAAGCTTTTTCCTCGAAAGAGAAAAGCATGACTTTGGAAATAGATGCTTTACTTCAGGAAAACGGAAATCAGAAGGAGAAACTTGCTAGGGTAGAAAGTTTGTTAAATCAGACGAACTATGAGAAAGATCAAAGTTCTGCGACTCACGATGAAAAAGAGAGAATAGCTTCTGAAGCTTTACATGAAGTATCTAGTTTACAAGCAACTAAAGCTAAGTTGGAATCTGATATTGAAGAGCTCAAATCTAAAGTTAAATTGACTGAGAATGAGCTTGATTTTGTTAGAAGAGAGTCGGAAGTGAAGGTACAGGGTTTGATTTCCAAGCTCTCTAGTTCTGAAGAAAACCATGAGTTATTAGTGGCTGCCTGTGAAAAAATGTTGAAGTCATTGGGAAGTAAAAGGTCAAGTGAAGAGAAACTGTCGACGGCCATAAATGATCTTGAGGTAAAGCTTACTGTTTCAGAACACGAACGCCAACAACTCGTCGAAGAAACTGCAAACTTGAAGGTTCAGTTGCAGAAGGTAGCACTCCTTCACGAAGAAATATTAGGTTTAAAGTGTGAGAAGGAGAAAATGGAAGCTTCCATGCTGTCAGTATCCAGAGATTGTGAAGAATTGAAGGCTGAGAAGATCGCGCTGATTCGGAAAATTTCTAGCTTGGAAGCTGCAATTGGTGAATTTGAAGAGTGCAAATTTCAAAAAGTTGCTTTGGAAGAAAAACTTTCACGGGTGGAGAGTGACATGTTAGCAAGAGAGAAGGGTGAATGCCTGAAGAAATCTCAAGCACTTGAGGGGCATCTTAAATCAATGGAGGAGCACATAAAGGTGGCTTTTCCTTTTTTCTTATCTTTTTCTAGGTAGGAAATTTTGGTTTATTCAGAGTTGAAAGTTGATGTCAATGCTGATTGGAAGTAGAAATTAGAACAACCTTTTTTTTTCCATAATTCGAAAAATCTGCATTCAATTACTAAGAAATCTCCGAAAAAGCAGCTTCATGCATCTCTTTTGAGTCACATTTTGTATCTGGATCAATGGTTCAATTAGGAGTTATTGTCACTTGGTTTATTCTAAAGATGTCTAACCTCAAACGTGAGTTATTTGTTTACGTTATCTCTCTTCTTTTTCCATTCCAGGGTGAAACCAAGTATGATGATCAAGATGAGAGTCCCTGTGCTACTGAAGTAGATCAAATAGCCAAAGTGCAGTTGCTAGAGAACGAGCTTGCTCAGGCAATGGAAGTGAATAACAAATACAAAATGCAGCTTCATAGGTGCGTGTAAAAGATAACATTCTAGTTACAGAAGTACTATTAAAATTAACATGATATATATAGTTGCTTGCTTGATGAAGTTGGTCGGATAAACCGTCGTTAGGTACAACAAACGACCTTTCCGGTTTTATTGTAGTTAAAAAATGCTCATACAATCTCCAAGAAAGGTTAAGCTCTAACCTAATTATTTTTTATTTGTATGCTAGGCAATAGAAACTTCCACATCAATTAAGTTTTTTTCCTTTTGTACAACGTTAATCATTTTGTAGGTATACCCAACGGAAAGCTATTGAAATAGGCTAACCCAGCCTATTATAGCTCTCATGAGTCCATGAGATGAATTTTCCTGAGTTATTTCATTTTTATTCTTTGGTTTTTTTGGGTATGTGTTTCCATAATGTTTAGAAAAATTTAAAGGCCCCTAAAATTTAATTATTGATAAATAGCATATTCTGAAAAAAAAAGATGGTGGATGTGAAGGATGAAAGCATTATCATGCTAAAAGTTAATTTTGGATAAATAGCATACTCTGGAAAAATGGTGGATGTGAAGGATGAAAGCATTAGCATGCTGCAGTAGTCTTATGTGATTTACTCATGGTACTGCGGCACTGCCCTGATATACACCTTTTATAGCTCTTTTGAGTCCATGAAATGAATTTTCCCAAGTTGTTTCATTTTTCTTCTTTGGTCTTTTTGTGTGTGTGTTTCCAAAATGTTTAGGAAATCTAAAAAGCACCAAAAACTTTATTATGGATATATAGTATATTCTGGAAAAAATTGGTGGACGTGAAGGATGAAAGCACTAGCATGCTGCAGTAATCATACACGATTTACTCATGGTACTGCCCTAGAATACAGAAATTTTCCACTGTTCTGGATACTCACTAACAGTAATGCTGCAGAATTTTGTCGGAGGGGAGAAGCAATCACGCAGATTCTCTCAGTAAATCAACACCTGAAGGTGAAGTAATAGCAAAAGAAATATTTGAGCGCACAAAGTCATCGCTAGAGAGAGAACTAAAAGACTTGCAGGATCGCTACTTCCAAATGAGTCTCAAATATGCTGAAGTTGAGGCCCAGAGAGAGGACCTTGTGATGAAGCTCAGGGAGGCTAAGAATGGAAAGAAATGGTTCTCATAAATCCACATAATTGTTCCAAGTGAGTTTTTACCAGTAAAATTTTGAATTGTGAATTCATATTCTTGTTTGAGGATATACTGTGCTAAGATGTGAGCTATTAATATATCATCAATATATTAATACAATCATCATTCATCAAATATCATCAATTGGGAAGGCTAGATTGTACAGAACAGAAGTGTCGTGGCTGGCAGAATAAACTTCACGTCATGCCTATAGCAACTTGTAGCTTCAAAAATAATGGAAATTCAAATTCTCTATTTCTTGTCTTAACTGGGACTTTACCCTATGTAGCTACCAGAATTGTTGATAGTATGGTGAAAATGGTGCCAATTAACTGTGATTAACTAGACCTGAAACCAAGGTATCAACCATTGAATGCCAAAATGACGCAACCAACTCCTGTAATAGACCAAACAGAATTGTGTGTTCAATGTTCTATTGGACGGAGTGGATGGGTGGGTTCCGAGTTCCCACGTTACGTGTGTAAAACAGGTTGGTTTAGTCTCAACAGGCTTCGGTAGAGCCCATAGGCTCTTGCCAATAACCATGCTGGAGTCTATGCCTGGAAAGAAACTAAAATGTTTGCTTAATAAGATTGAGGGGTCCCTCATGGTTATTGGCAATAACCATGCTGGAGTCTATGCCTGGAAATAAACTAAAAGTGCTAAAAGGACTAAAATAACTAAAAGTGGTTGAAGTATGTTAGGAGATTTCCGTTCTCGAAATCCTTGTTTAGCCTTTTTAGGACTTTTAGCACTTTTAGAAAAAATGGAAATCCACCCCCAAGGCCCTCAAGTCCTGCATAAGGTACCTTACACTTGTACCTAAAAATTACCTAAAAAGTGTGAAGATCACGTTTCAAACTATTGCCCGGCATTCGAACAATAATGTCTGGAGGTTGCTAGGACTCATTTCTACTGTGTATACTCGCATGTGTACAACTTATCTTACATTTTTGTGAAAGAACTTCGAAGTTCGAACCACTAACTCTAACTGTGTTATGGAAGAAATCAAATTAAATAAGTAAAAGATGTCCTGCTATTCTACTGGATTAAGTGCGGTTAATTTTATAAATTATAGACTTAGAAGCTTTCCACTTTCACATTATCCTAGGTAAGTTCAATATTAAAAAAGTAAGCAATTACAATTGGAATGAGCTCATTCAACACCATTCGCGGTATATTCTTTTCACTGATGCTGTATTGAATACCGTGGCTTATTGATTCAAAGTAGAAGCCATAGTTCTTTTTCTTTTTCGCTTTTTCTTTTTCCCTTATGTTACCAGAATTGAGAGTCCTATCAGAGTAGTCTTCTGCAACAATTTTAATTGAGCATGAAACCTATTTCCATAACTATTGGGTCCAAATCTTAACCTGAACGATATCTGTATTCTGTACATTTGACAGATTATTCGCATGGATTTTTAAGTTCAAGTCTGTAAACACCAAAGGTAGATCAACTCTATCTATAGTGGTTAAAAGGGTAACTGATGAAGGAAAGCAAACACACATTAAAAGCACAAGCACAAGGCATAAGCATATTGGGTGCTTCTGCTTTGGTATCAAATAATATGCTCCTAATGCTTCCATGATACCTACATATGTCACCAACGTTGAACCTTAGGTCTGGCACAGTGGTAGTCAACTAACAATCAGGGACTTTAGGATGCATTTCGTGTCTGACTCAAAATCTTACCTGGATGCTCTCAGTTCATTGTGTTAAGTCAATTCACACGGGACTTTTGCCCTGACTTTAATATACGGCCCCTGCTAGTACGAAGAAGTGTAATTCAATATATTTTCGGAGTTTAATTCAATATATTTTCTGAGTTTCTTGCTTAAATTGTTATCATATGACTCATCAAACAGCAAACCCCTTATCGAAAAGTATCACGTAATCAGCAAAAGCAAAAATAAACTTTGTTTTTGAAGCACCAAGGAAATTATTCTGCTGTTGTCACCAAAGCTTCAAAAAGGGTTAACTGAGAGTATTAAACAATTTGGTGACTCACTTGGAGGGTTGTATTTCATGTAGCTTGTCCCATAGAAATAAGAATGCCTTTTCTACTGTTGTCAGAATTAAGGTTAGGTTTGGCCTAAAAAGCCAACTTAATTTTTTGTTTTGTCTTTATTTGATTTTTTTTTGCGTTTGTTCGTTTTGCATCGATTTTTTTGAGTATTATTGGTTCGTCTTGGCGAGAGGAATCCAACAAGGTAAAAGATTATGACTAGAACTTTCAATTTTTTTGAATAAGATCGAAAAAAGTGTAAAAAGCTGACTTTTGGCTTATTTTTGTCTTTATTCAAAAAAAATTATGATTAGATCATAATTTTTACTTTTTTTATTCCTCTCGCCGAGACGAACTAATAATACACAAAAAGTTGATGAAAAACTAAAAAACACAAAAAAAAAATCAAATAAAGACGAAAAATAAGCCAGTTAACTTTTTAGGTCAAACCTCACCTAAGCCCTACAAACACAAGGCGCCCACTCAAGGAGTAGACTTCCATTACAAAAATTCACCTTGATTCTTGACTCTCAGTTGTTGATAGCTGTTCTGTTCTGTTGTTCAGATGGATGTAGAGTTGGTCCACAAGTGAAAATGCAGATGTTGCATTTCTCAAATTATTAGGTTGTCGTGAAGAATATGTTGGCCACCCTTGTAAGATCTCTACTGCGAAATCAATGGGTCATATTTTGTCGAAAGTAAGAAGTACTTGCTAGTTCTCTCGTTTGGCAGACTTCTGTTGCTCGGATGGACGGCCCAGATTTCATCTTGCACGCACGACAACGAACGGTTCGGATGCAAAGGTGCCGAGGTGAAATCTGGGCCGTCCATCCGAGCAACGGACGGCTCGGAAGTACACAGCACCTACTACTGTGGACGGGGCTGCACAGCAGTAACCCCAGGTCTTGGGTGGCCATATTGGACTTAGTTTAATGATTCCGGGTGTTACATGATTAACCTACTGTCCTGTCCTGTTATTGTAATTGTTTCAACATAATTATTTTATTTTTATTAGGAATTAGTGCCTATTTGCGAAAATTTTTTAGAGCAGATTATGGGATCCTAGCTTCTAAAAATCTAAAGAGAAGTGGTAGCTGTTGATTCTAGATGTAGCTTTTGAAAATCACCCGTTTTTTTAAAGTTGTTTTAAGGCTTAAGCTTATTTTTTACAAGCTGCAATTTGGATGCTTTTACAGAGTCTGAGAAACAGTGAAAAGCATAAAGCCAAGAATATTCCTTATCATTCCACTAATAATTAATTCTCGGTCAAGGACAAAATAGACTAATTCTCAGCAAAAAAGCTTATTTCGTAGCTTTTACAGAAAACACTACTTTTGTAACATTTACTCTACAATCCAAAGTTGCAGCAAACACTCTTTTATAGCTTCTCTAAAATCTTGAATCTAGAATATGAACTAGAATCCAAAATTTAAAGTCTAAGAAAAAGCTATCGCAAACACCCTTAAATCAACAATTTAAAGTCTAAGAAAAAGCTATCGCAAACACCCTTGATGCGTAAACACTAGAAATTATTAACTACCTAAGATGAAGACTTTAGCATGGGAAGAGAAAATCCAAGGCCCAAAAAGGAGAACTTAATGAAGAGGTATCTGTCATGAGATGCGGAGCAGTAGAGGTACCAAATGGCATATCCCATGGAAGATGCTAACTTGCAACCCTCTCAGTCAGCACTTTTCCATTCCCTTTTTCTCCCCTTTCACCAAAAGCATCCAAGCCACTAATACTTAAGTCATCTCAATCCTCCATTGCTCTCAAGACCAACACCACCACCCTTTATAAATTGTGATCCCCTAGCTTCCTCGATCACCCCTCTTACTAGTGCACCACCCAAATAAAATGTGATTCCGGGCCTCTCTCTCCGGCCGCCCTCTGCCGCCTCCAATAACCGCCCAAACTCCAGCGGCAGGGGCGGCCAGGGTCTTGGGCACGGTGGTGTCTTTGGCTATAGATATGTGGGTGTTTTCTGTGTTTTTTTGGTTTTGTGGGATTTGACGCCGAGAAAATCGCCTTTCTAAGAGGCGGTTTTTCTCTCCTAATAGGGCAACTTCGATCCTTTGGCATTTCACTTTCCGCGGAGTTTCTCTCTTTGTCTCTCTCTCTCTCTCCTCATTATGTGTGATGTGATTTCGGCGCAGTGAAATTAAAAACCTCCGGATGGGTGAGTCAGATTATGATCTTATTATCTATTTTCTTTGTGTTTTTTTAGCATTAGGAGTGATGATCTGTACAAATAAATGCCTGTTGCTACCTGCAAAGCAATGGTTGCAGGGTGGCTGCTGTGTTGCAGCATTAAGCAGAAGGCTTGTAAGCAAATATGAAAGGTTTGAGTTGTGTTGCTATAGTAGAAAGCTATGAAGTCCATCACATCATACAATTTTTGTTGGTTTATATATCTTATACCCATCTGTTCTAATTCAATTGGTTCGGTTCTTTGATTTTTGTAGAAGTAATAAAGAGAATAACGAATAGAAAAAAAATTACGACTTGGATTGTGTATCTACGGCCAATCGTCTATATCTTATACCCATCTAGACTAATTCAATTGGTTCGGTTCTTTGATTTGGTAGAAGTAATAAAGAGAATAACGAATAGAAAAAAATAACTACTTGGATTATGTATTTACGGCCAATCGTCAGTTCCATTGAGCATGTTACCATAAACTTGAAAGTGACCTTATATGGGCCACCTAATCCACTTTTAATTGCCCACCCCAATTACCTAATTCAACTTTGATTTTCATGTGAGAGAGAGAGAGAGAGAGAGATTACCCTTTTGTTCCTTAGTTGATATATATGAAGTGTTATCCAAAGACTGAAAAGGGCAAATAAAAAAGTGAAAATAGCTTAATAGGGAAGATACACAAGACTAGCAAGTTGATTGAACACAAGCAGAGGGACACAGGCCAAAACAACTATGCACGCCACCCTATTGTCTTTGATAATTGCGGATATGACTTTTACGGACACACAAAGACGGGCTACAGAAAGTGCATTAACTTTTTTTCATGGCAAGCTTTTATGTCCGTCAAATTATTATTCTATGAATTTTTTTAAGGTAGGATGGGACTCAGATCGGTGGATGTACTTTTCTAGAAGTGACAGAAGCACTAGGACCAATCAAAACAGAGCTGCGATTTAGCTTAAGGAGCTGCCGAAACTTATAACCTGATTTCATATATTTTCTTGGTGGTTGAAATTTTTAAGTTCTCCTTACCTTACAATTAGTTTGAAAATCAAGCATACAATCCAAGGAACAATATTCTACAAGAAAAAAAAAATCATTTTCTATTCATACTCGGCAAAACACACATAAAATGAAGTAATTTTTTCCTCTACACAGCCACTTGTTATTTTATATTTTGTTTTTTTTTTTTTTTTGGCCATTCGATATATATCAGTGGGGGGTTAGCGGAGGAGTTAGTGAGTTTTGAAGTTTGGAGAGGCCAATATTACTCATTACGAATACTTAATGGGTGATTTTAGCAAGGTTGGGATGGCCCGTGCCTCCCCACCCTCCTCCCAAGTCCCAACCGTTGCCTTTTCCTTCACCCCTGGGGACCAATAGTCTCTAAGGTCTTAGGTTCGAAACTTCGTAGGTACTATCAACTCTTTTGGGGTCAGTCCATACAAAGCTTTCCTCTGACTTTAAATGGGACCCCGCCAGTGAAAGGTGAGATTGGTCTCCCAGGATTAGTCGAGGTGCGCGAAAACTGGCCCGGACTCCTGGTTATGAAAGAAAGTAGCGCCTAAGTTTGAAGAAAAAAACAAGTTCACCAAAACATCATTGATTAGGTTCTTCACCGCTGGCATTACAGCAGAGTAAACTTCTTTTTGTGTGAAAAGCAATAAACAAAAGAAGAAATACAACCAAATTTAAGTAACTTTGCCGAAATTAAAGCTGCCCATTGGAATCTGTCACTGTAAGTTAATTTTGTTTGTTTTCCCTTTTGCAGCAATATAAAAACTTAAGAGGAATCGAAGTTTATCTAATCATGAATGGGTAGGAATAGCATTGGTTCATGATGTACTCATTGCAATTTGCAACTCTGCTCTTGTTAGGTTAAAATTCTCCAAAATTTCATGAACCCCATTCCAAAATATCTAGGTTCTTTTCCAGCCAATCTCATGGTTTTGATAGTAGAAGTGTTCATAGATCGAATTGGTTCGGTTTTGAGTGGAAATTAGACGCCAAGCCGCTCCGAACAAGTTGAAGGTCATAGCTTTTGAGTATCAAGAAAAAGAAATTTGAAAAGAACTTTAAAGATTGTGATACAAACTTATGAGTAGAACTCACCATTAAAAATCGGCTTAAAAGAGAGGGTGTTCAAGAGATTTATATACACAAGGTCAAGTTCTTTGTTGACGTGGGACATTAGAATCGTAACATACCACTATGCTCCTCAAGCAACTTCCACGGCGGCCCACTCTATCGACCCTGACTCGGTGGTAACTCTTCTCTTTTTTGGTAACTCTACTCAGCTATCAATATTCAATACTTTCAAAAAATTTAATTCAGCATATCTGTCACCCTCTCAATGAGCCATATTGCAATGTGGTGGCTAGCTTTGATACCAAATGATACAAATTTATGGGTAGAATCCACCATTGAAAACCGGTTTACAAAAAAAGGGCATCCAAGAGTTTATATACGTAAAGCCAAGCCCATACTTAGTCGACGAGGGACATCAGGGATGTGGGACATCCTATCATCAAAAACAAAAGCAAGCTGTTTAGTTCGACCCAATTTGGACCGGTTCAACTGTTCAGATTTCGACAAGTCCGAGTCCGAGTGGATCGTTGTTTTGTATGCTAAATGGGCCGGAGCATCCTCACAAGTGTATATGTTTTTTATCCAATTTTTGTGGTATAGGAAGTGCGAAAAAAGTAGCGAGGAAAAAAAAAGGGATTATTACCTCTAGGTCTAGAAAAGAGATGTCTAATTACCAATAAGGTAAGCCATTTTTTTTAATTACCACTAAGGTAAGTCACTTTTTTTGGAGTTTAGGTTTAGGGTGCACTTTCCTATTATAGGGTTTTAGTGGTTTAGACACTTTCATAGAGTACCCTAGGATTTTAGGCACTTTCATAGGGTACCCTAGAGTTTCATTTAGGGGCACTTTATTAGGATTTTAGATTTAGGGTGCACTTTCCTATTATAGGGTTTTAGTGGTTTAGGCACTTCAGAGTACCCTAGGTTGTTTAGAATAAACCTTTTTAAGCACTTTCAAATACTATGTGAGCATTTTATTGTTGACTTTCATTTCCCTTGCATGTTAAGGGTATCCCTAGTTTTTTTGAAAAGAACGACACTTCTCTTAAGAATATCAGCATATTCCTACTTTTTTGGGGATTTTAAAACACAAAGACTTTCCTGACCTAAACAAAAACATCACAACCTAGTATAAACTATTTAAAAACCATCAATTTTACCCCTATTATTTTAAACATTTTCTTAGGGTATCTACTAGTCTTTGGGGAAAAAAACTATATGGAGGAAAACACCTCTGTAAAGTCAAATAAGGGCTAAAATCATCCTAATATATAAGACCCTCACAAAGTTTAGGTTTACATCTCCTTCCAATGCACTTTCAAAAATCCTACACCTTTTATAGGGTTAGTGGTTTAGAGGACAACCAATGCACTTTCATGGATTTGTACCTCCTAGTCCGATTTCTTCAAATCTCCTAGCATTTTAGGCACTTTTTCTAGGGTACTTCACCTATGATTTAGGCATTTTTATACGGGTTGAGGAGTTGATGAGAATTTTGATTTGGGAACACTGATGGTAATTTGGGATCAAATGGTGGGGGAGTTTGTGGTGGGATTTCAGATGGTAAATGCAAAAAATTTGAAAAGAACGACACTGAACCCCACAGCATATTCTTACTTTTTTTTGGGGAAAATTGCAAAATAATCCTAACATTTCGTCAAAAACACACAAAGACTCCTGACCTAAACAAAAACATCACAACATAGTATAAACTATTTAAAAACTCATCAATTTTACCCCTACTGTCACCCTTGTCTAAAAACAAAGAGAATGGTTGACATGGACTTGGAGGGAAAACTACTGGGTTCAGGGGAAAAAAAAACTTGGCTTTGGAGGAAAATCCCGTCCCCTGTTGTCAAATAAGGCACTAAAATCACACCACTCCTACTATAATAAGACACCAAATCACAGCCCCTCTCCCTCCATTACATCTCCTTCCATTACAGATTTCAAAAAATCCTACACCTTTCATTTCAAATCACAACACAAAAATGGCTTCCCCATCTCAAGCTCAAGCACCTCGGAGGACAACCAATGCATCCAGTGCGGCTCCAAACATGTGATTTGTACCTCCTAGTCCGATTCAAATCTACCATTACTCTCCGTAATGGGGGGCTCCACAATTTTTCTCCCTCAGACGCCACCCCATTGTCAATTGAAGCACCTATGTGTGTCTTGAAATTCCTTCAATTTTCACAATGAAACCCTAAATTTCTTGAAATTTGATCTAATTTATAAAGATTCTGCAATCCCTAAATCTCTCACTCTCTCTAGGAATAAGAGAAAACCCTAGTTCGTTTTAGATTTATCAAATGGGGGTGGGGGGAGTTTACTTGGGAGCCAAAAATCCGTAATGTAATGTCTAGGTATATGCTCCATGTTTCATCCACGTAGTCCCATTAAAGGCCACATGGAGTCCATGGCAGCCATTCCATTTTTTTTTAAATTTTGAAATGACAAAAGTCGGAGGGTGACAATAGGGTTTTAAATAAGAAATGAATTTTTAAATAGTCCATGTCATTTATTTGAGTTTGTGGGGTAACTTCCATGTAATTATGGTGGGATTACTTTGAAATTTTCCCTACTTTTTTGGTCGAGAACTTTGGCAAACCTATGCAAGTTATGAGAAATCAAGGGTGTGAGCTAGAAAACCAGCACCTTGGCAGAACCTATATCGATGCCATTTCCTTGATGGCGGCAATGGAAGATCGTTTTTGCTTGGGAAGTGACTTTTTAAATATTTTCGATGCAATGCGTTGGAACGAGAAGTGGTGCAACCCTAGGGAACAAAATAGGCTTGAAATGAGCTTAGGATCTCGTTTGAGTTTCATTTTTGTTTTGTAAGCGGGTTGTGTATCGGTGGTTTTTGGTACAAATCGGTGATAAAAATGGTGGTAAGGTGAGTCAATGGGTGGTGAGCTTGGTTGCATATTCTGGAGGTTCTTTTGGGTGAAGTTTAGTCACAGACTTTTATTTAGTTTTTTTTTCTTGTTTTTAATTTCATTGGGAGGGAAAAGTACCAATTACTTTGCGTTGTATCAGTTTGGTTTAAATAATTCAAATTTTTTTATTTATAAGCTGGGAAAATTTTTGTGTTTCTTTATGGTGGGATTTCAAAAATCCTTCACCTTCCATTTGAAATGGATTCATCATTCCGTCATGCGGCCAAACATGTGATTTGTAGTCGGATTCAAATAAAGGCTAAACAAAAAAACCAGAGTGTGCCATTCCATTTGTTTTTAGTCGGAGGGTTTACAAATTTTTGTTTTTTTGGTCCAATGTATTTATTGTTAGCAGGTTTTTCACCCATACTAATTAAGACACCTATGTGTGTCAATGAAGCCCTAAATTTCTTGAAATTTGAAATCTGATCCTATAAAGGTTGAAAACCCTAGTTCGTTTTAGATTTATCAAATGGGGTGGGGGAGTTTACTTGGGTCAAAAATCCGTAATTCCATTTTAATGGAGTCCATGTGCCATGTCGGAGGGTGACAATAGGGTTTACAGCCATGAATTTTCTTTTCACTTGTTAGTTGTTTGGTGGGATTACTTTGAAATTTCATTTCTTCTTCCGAGAACTTTGGCAAACCTGTTGAAATCAAGGGTGTGAGCTAGAAAAGCCTTTGATGCCACGGGTGGCGATGGATTTAATGATATCTTGACTTATTTAAAAAAAAAAAAAAAACTTGAAAAGAGCATAGATTTATGAGTTCTTGCAGGGAACACCCGTTAGGTATGCTTCTTTTTTTTTTGCCAATGACAGTTTCTATATATTTCGCATTAGTTGGTGGCTTTTTAGGTAATCTGGCATTGTGAGTTGGCCTCCTACCATTACACCATAACTTTTATTTTTGGGTTGAAAAGGTAGATTTAATATGCAGGGTTTAGGTATGCTTCTTCCTTTTTTTCCAATGACGCTCTATATATTTCGCATTAGTTGGTGGCTTTTTAGGTAATGGCATTGTGAGTTGGCCTCCTACCATTACACCATAACTTTTATTAAAAAGATGATGCTCTTTTAAAACTTGTTTGAGCCAGAGATTCAGTTAAAGAAATTACTTTTCCAGGTTAAAAAAAAAAAAAAAAAAACAAGAAATTACTTGTCTTGAGCCGATCTAATCTTTTGCCAATGTTAATCAAACCCCGATTCATTATGTTGAAACTCACCAACCGACCGGATTACCAAAACTTCTTTTTGTGTGTGTTTTGGACAAGGTAATTATCTACATAGAAAGGGATTGAACTCCCAATTTTATAGTTGTGTGCTTTGAACAACCCAATTTAGACATTTCATTAGTTGAGGTGCTCCAAAAGTTGGAGTTGAACTCCCAATTTTATAGTTGAGGTGCTCCAAAAGGACCGAGCACAACCACTGGGCTATTCCTAGACATTTCATTGAACCATAACTTGATGTTGGGAAAACTCGATTATCCCAATGATGTGGGATCACCTAATTGTCTCATGCTGTCATTTTATTGGTGAAATCTCTATGGTGGAGGAGGCATCCTTAAAACCGCATATGGCATCCTAATTGTCAACCATTGGTTTTCAGATTAACACTCCCAGCATGATAGAAAAATAAGATCAAATCCTTCTTGGCAATTGGCATAAAGTTTCACATGCCAAAGTTGAAACTGAAAGAGGGTTACGCCAAGAATATAATTGAGTAAACATTTATTTTTATTTTTTTGAAATGCTATTGTGGATAAGAAAGAGCTTCAATAAGTTAATAACATCAAAAATTGAATTCTTGGGTTAAAGAGGAAGGAGTTTTTGAATGTCAAATTGACAAATAAGCATTCAAAAGAATTTCACATTCTCAAATTGGAAAAAGGTTATGTTGAGCATGTGAAACCTGATTCGAATTGGGTCGCACTTCGCTGACGGTCCTAGATAGAGGTATTACGGTAATGGATAATGTAAACCTTAGGTTATAAATACTTTCTGTGATACCCCTTTTTCAGATTCGATATTCCAAATTTTTTTGGAATTCTTACACCACGGTTATTCTCGAAATGATTTTTTTTTTCTAATCTACTGTAAATTATGGGTATTTTTTGTGGAGAGTTGTGTATTTTTGTATTAAGAGTAAAAGTTTCATATTATCTTTTTCAAGCTAAATTTCTATTAGGTGTTATTATTGTTGTTTTTATTTTTTGGTAAATGAAGCTTAATTAAAATGGCATTTGATTTGAAAAACTTCTAGAGGCTTACAGAGGCAAGAAATGACTATTTATAAAACCAAAAAAAAAAAAAAATTCAAAAAAAAAAAATAAATCAAATGCCATTATGTTTTTTCCTATCTTTTGTTAGGACCACATTTAAATAATCATCTTCCAATCACTTTGAAATTATGTTTTTTCTGTCCAGGTTTTTTTGAGTTATGTGTTTAAAATGTTTTTAAGGTCCATTTAAATAAACCCAAGGGCTTGATCGGGCGCTTTTTGCCAAAAACGCTATATTTAAATATATATATATATTTTCAAAAAAAAGAAATTGGACTAAAACGAATTTGTATATAAGAGGTGAGAAAAGTGGACCAATTTCAATATTTTGAGATCCTAAAACGAATGCAATTAGGAGGTGAGAAAAGTGGACCAATTTCAATATTTTGAGATCCTCCCCTGCAATTAAGGGATTTGGGGATAATTGCCGGTCCCTGATATTATGCTTTACCAATGTCGTTCAAAATCAAGGGCAAAATCTTCATTCTAGAAACCATTCTTCATCCTAGAAATCACGCCCTGCCACTCGTCCTCTCTCCTCGCCATCATCATCCCACAGTCCTCTCTTTCCTCGCCGTCCCGCCATTGTCCTCTCTCTCCTCGCCGTCGGCGTCCCAAATCGTCCACCATCGTTGTCCATCTGTGGTCCGAAAATTTCACCAGCCGAGTCACAAATCGGTCCCAAAACATCTACGTACCTTCGCCGTCCCATTTTGTGGTCCAAAAACTACACCACTCAGAGTCCCAAATCGTCGTACCAAATTGCTTGTAAGGTTTTTTTTTCATCCTTGACATTGAATCTTTTGCCATCTCCGAACATATGTACAACAACATCCGTTTGGTAGAACGCGGAAAGAAGATCAAAATTGGAAACTGCTGCAAGCAAATTTATATGAAGGTTAGAATTAGTGGAGATTAGAGCTGGCAACCCAGCTCTGGAATGGGCTTAAAGAGTCCAGTAGGCTTGTTTTAGCTTGCAAACAACACTTTTAGACTTTTGCCTTTTAGATTCTCCTAGTTTCAAAGCAACATATGTTATAAATTGAAATGGACTTAATCTGGTTAATACCGTTGTTAATCATTAGTTATCAATTCTTCATTTGAAGCATGAAGTTTTTGGATATATTTGTATTTAACGAAGTCCCTTTCATGCAGATTCTCAAAAAAAGCTAATAGGATACACCGGCTGGGTATGATGGCACGACTAAGTGTATACTGAGAGCAATAAACCATATATGCTGTCTCTTTGTTGATGATGTTGATCTTTGTCTTGATCATAGTAGTTTGTTTTTCTATTAAAAAACTAATTTTTGAAACTTAAAATTTTTCTTTTCTTTGGGCAATCATGTATGTATACAAGCACACAGACACAAAGCTTATGTATTTATTTTGTGCCAGATTTGCCGGATAACGAAGTTAAGGGAAATAATGTGGGATTGTGAGACTTGATAAATCGAATATTTTTACGGTTCTAACAATTATTATTGGTTTGGATTATGAGATTTGTTATGTTTCCACATATGGTAAATGAAATTGTCGATATGATAAATTCTACGTGCTTATAAACTGATTAGCACAAAAAATATAAATCATGGTAAAAATGTAATATTTGTTTTTTCATGGTAAAAATATAAATAATTTAGCAGAAATCATGGTAAACATGATCATGGTGTTTTATGTTGTTTCATAGGTTATGCCAGTCGAAAATCTGCCTTCCGGTTGACTCCACGAGTTAAAACAACAAAAGTGAGGGGAAAAAAAATCTTCGGCCAGTCCCGCGACTCAGCGTTCGAAATCATCGAAGAAACGAAGGGAGGTGGATGCCCCTATGGCTGGGAAGGTTGAGGAAAAGGAAGCCAACTGTGTGAGTATATTATATTATTATGTGGAAAATTGCAAAATTTTTACCATGTTTTTTTAATTTTATTTTTTACTATGTTTGCATTTTGTTTTTTACCATAACCTTATTTGATTTTTTTTTACCATGTCTTCTATAAGAGAGCCGTTGCGCGGGCCTACATAGATAGGAGTATATACGCTCTCCGCGTACATACTCTTTATCTATATAGATCATCGCAATGGCTATAGTATCTTAGAATTTTTACGACGAACATAAAGTAAAAATTCCTTGTTTACCATGGTTTTTGACATTTTTTTAGCATGATTCATGTTATTAATTTAATAATTATTACCATGTTTGCAGGTCATTAAGTGTTTACTCCCTCCGTCCCTTTTTAAGTGATACATTTGGGAAACATGTATTTTTGTGGATGTTAAAAAATGTACTTCCGTAGAACGTTTTTATTTTTTATTTTGCACCAACTTAAAGTACTCAATGAGCACTTTAATTTGGTATAAAAAATTAAAAAATTATATAAAGAAACATGTTTTTTAGGGTTTGAAATTGCACGTATTCTGATAGAGATCACTTAAAAAGAGACAGAAGGAGTAAGTGTTTACAAAGAAGAGGCCATTAAATGTTTACCACGATAGTTGGAAAAGTGTACGTTTACTATCATACTTGGAAAAGTGTCTTCCTTTAAGACACAAAGAGAAAGGGCGATCCATTTTGTGGAGAAGTTTATGGAGTTCATGCCAGTGGAGGCTTTGAAACAGCGTGTAAGAGGTGGTAATATCGTCCATCAAATGGCTGCTCGGGTTGGATACGTAGCACATCGTTGATTTGCAAATTTAACCATAATTATTGTTTCCTACTTAATTTTTACCACATTTACAGTGACGTAATTAGGATTTACCATGATTATTTTAGATTTTATCATCTTTTTTGTTGTGTACACAATTTTACCATATTTACTAACATGTAGAAGATTTACCATAATTTTCAATGGAATTTAAATTTTACCGTATTTACTAACATGTAGAAGATTTTACCATGAATATTACAAAATTTACCATCTTTATTGAAGTTGTAATAATTTGAAGTCCATATTTATTACCGTGAACAAAATTTTAGGAAGATATGCTATATAAGGAGAAATGTTAAATCCATTCAAATCCTTTCGTCCGTTATATAAAGAAATAATATCAATTCCAGTGATTTGAAATCTCCCACTATTTCCAAAAATGCATGATTTGGATAATCATGACCCCTCCAAATTTTCCACTATTTCAAAAATGCATAAATTTCGGTAATCCTAATCCCTAAAAATCAGGAATAGATTTTTTTGTTGTTTATGAATTTATATAAAACACATTTTTCTTTTTATGAATTTATATATAATAAGGGTAAGAATGGTAAATCACATCTAAAGAGGATGAAAACATAACTCTGGAAAAGTGGTCAGGATGATAACTTACGTAGAGTCCAAAAAAAAAAGATTATTCAATTACCTCTCATTTTTTAAACCTAATTAGTTGATGCCCAATTTAGTGGAGAGAGAGAGAGAGAGAGAGAGAGAGAGAGAGAGAGAGAGAGAGTTACGTGGTGAAAACATTGGATTTGGGGTGGGTGTTGTGCGGTAGGTGATGTGCGCCAAAATTACGTAATTTTAGGCACACCTTGAAGCTTCCAAGGGCTTTGTTTGGAGGAAGAAAAAAAATCACTCCAAAGTGCCAAACCCAAAGCCTAAAGCCTAAACCCAAAATGCCTAAAGCCAAAGTGCCTAAATCCAAGTGCCTAAAACCACTATGCCCTACCCCAAAGAGCCTAAATCTCCTAAAATTGAACCCCAAAATTGAACCCAAAATTAACTCTCCAAACAAGGCCTTAGAAGTGTACCAAGAAAATGAGCAAAATTACGTCGTTTTGCCGCACAACACGGCGCACATCACCTACTGCACAACACCTCCACCGGATTCGAAAAGATTATTGTATTCACACTTCACATGCAGTCATATAACTCAAACAGAAACGATTGAATCTGCTAAATTTGTTCAAATTTTTTTTTTAAGGATCCCAACACAAAATCACCTTAGACAAATATCGGTAAGAATTTGATCAATTCTTCGTTCATTTTGCTGTCACAAAATTGAACAATAAATTGACTCAAGTCCTCGTCAATATCCAATTGAACTATTTTTTTTTATTACAAAAATGCTTAAAAAAATTATTCTAAACAAATTTCACGGTTCCAATCATTTATACGAATCTCAAAATGATTCCCACATATCTCAATGTAAATTAAAATGTGAGTACATCATAGATTATATGTACTCGGAGTTTTTTTTTTGGATCAACGGACTCATTTTTTCATTCATGTATATAATATATAGAAATCTATTGGCCGGTCCTATTAATATATGCTACGTAGCACGTGCTCCTGTGCTAGTTTATCCAAATAAAAATATGTACTACAGTACTACTGGTGCTACCTCTCTTTCTCTCTCTCTCCTCTCTCTCTCTCTTCTGCCCAGTCAAAAAAAATTCGCCTCCGGTTTCAACCAATGGACCCCTCGTCTTCTCCACTTCCCCTCTCCGTTTAAATCTCCCCCAAAACCCTAATCTCTCTCTCCTCTCTGTCTCTGTCTCTCTCTCTCAATACGCCCCACACATTTCTCTCTCCCCAATTTCATTCAAACCAATTGACCCCTTTCCCCGTCTCTCCCAATAGAAATTTAGGGTTTCGTTCACCTTCTCATGGTTTCTCTCTGTAAGCTTTTCACCACTTTCCCCTCTCGTCTCTGATCTCTTGCTCGATTTGTGCATGTTGACTCGTTAGGGTTTCGATATGAAGCGCGAGCTTGCTTTCGCATTGGAGACTCAGTGTGAGCTAACCACCTCCGGTTTGGGTCGGACCCGTGGGTCGAAAGCTCGGATCCCGAGCGGCGATTTGAGCAACGGAGTGTCCGACGGTGGTGGTAGAAGCAGGAAAAAGAACAAGGCGGAGTCGAACGGTCCGGTTGCAATCGATGTTGATCAAGAGGAGAAGGTAACAGGTAGTGATTTTAGTGATGTAAATGTGTATAGAAGAACTAGAAGGTATAAGGAATCTGTAATTAAGGACAAAAGTAAGTGCAATGTGGATGAGGGTTTGGGTAAAGAAGAGTTGGGCGATGGCAGTGAAAAGAATTGTGTTAGTAACGGAGGTTCTGAGGCGGTGCCAATGGCGGTTGAAACTGTAAGTATAGACAAAACAAAGTGCAATTTGGATGAGGCTTTGATCAACGAAGAGTTAAGGGATGGTAGCGAAAAGAGTGAAGGAGGTTTTGAGGTTGTGCCAATCGCGGTTGGTGATAGTAAGGAGGTCAAGAATGTCGAGGACAACGAGGCGACTGAGAATAATGAGGTAGCGAATGATGTGAATAATGGGGTGAAAAAATTGATGTTGGTTGAAGCTCCGAGGCGAATCACAAGATCGACAATGAACTCTGAGGCGAGTAGTAGTGAGAATGGGCGAGTTCTGAGTGCGGAAGCCAATGGCAGTTCTGTGGCTTGTTCTTCGGGGACTGAAACGAAGGAACTGGAAATGATAATGTCGGAGAAGGAAGTGTCGCCAAGCCGGAGCACACCTACGACAGTGAAGGAGCTTCTCTCAACTGGTTTGCTGGAGGGGTATCCTGTTTTCTACAATCGCGGTAACAAGGTTGACTTGCTAACCTTATTCTTTATTTTTCACTGGACGTGTCTCGAGATGTATTAGCTGCGTGTTACGGAGAAACATATGCATGCCAGTGACACCATGTTCGTGTTTGCGAGCCTGTGCATTTATGGTATGGGGTTGGGGTTTGCCAGAATTGCTATCATTGGAATAAGTGATGGTGGGTATAGGAAGGGATTTACTGGAAATACACTCTTATTCAAAGTAGTTTGATTCTGTACTTTGTGAGGAAGGGAATATATAGGGATCGTGTAAAATCTTTCTGTTCAATGCTATCAGTTTTACTGTTCCACCCTTGTTTGATAATCAGTTTTGGTAGTCCCTGCACGAACTTTCCCTTCTTGCTATTTTAGGCAGTCAAAGTTTTAATTTTCGCTGTAGGCTAAGAAGTTTTAGTTTGATTTAGGCAGCTGTGCTTCGGGGAATGATTAAGGACATTGGGATCCTGTGTTTCTGTCATTTGTGCAAGGGATCCAGGGTAAGCGTTCTTTTTGTTCTTTTGTTACTCCGCTTCACTTTGCTAGATTGCAAAGTTATTAGTTATCTAAGCAGTTCTATGTTGTGTGCATCACGAATTTTGATTCTTTTATACTTTCTACTTGAAGGTTGTTCGGCCTGGTGTGTTTGAGATCCATGCTTGTAATTCGTACAGACGTGCAGCACAATATATATGCCTTGAGAATGGTAAAAACCTCCTAGAGGTTGTGAAGGCATGCAGGAACTCTCCCTTGAATATGTTGGAAGAAACGATTTTGAAAGTCATTGGTCCATTGCCTGAAAAGGAATCTTTCAGTTGTCATAATTGCAAAGGTGAGCTTTGCTCCTTTCAATTGCTTTGCATGCTGAAAGTGTTTTAGAAAGTATAAATCTGCTGCTATTAACTATAAGTGGGTATGGGTTTACTATATGTTTGTCTTTGTTGATGAAGGGTCCTTTCTTGCAACTACTGCTGAGAAGGTGGAACAACTTTGCCCGTCATGTGCTGTTTTGAAGAACTCAGAAGCTTCCATTGCTGAAACAACCGATACAAATGCTAGGTATGCTCTGCTTATCAGTTATTTCTCCTGATCATGTTTGTATGTCTTCTATGCGGTGGGCCGTTGGCTGATTCAGGTATGCACAGTGAACAAGTGATGGATATTTTCTGTTAAGCACCGACACTCCTCGGAGGTTGCGATACCCGTACCCGGACATGCTGAGGACACTCCAGAAAATGTCATGTGGCTTGTCCAATGAATTTAATTGAGCTTTTGGAGGTGGCCAAGTCGGTGACATGGCATGGACACTGTGGGTGTATATATGTAATATTTTTATTTTTTGGGGGGTATATAGGATAATACTTAGGCCTAGTCTCCCGATTTTAGAACCAAATGCTAAAATGAAATTTTGCATAAAAGTGCTAAAAGCTAAGTTGCTAAAATCATTTTGCTTCCCATTAGCTAAGAGTCATTTTTACTAAAAGTGCCACACAATTGCATCATTACCTTGATTTCAATTAAGCACCACATGTTAAGTTATCAACTCTCCCAAAAGCTTATGCTGTTAGCAAATGGGCCCAACAATGTATATCGAGCTAACACCCTCCTTCACGTGCAACCCCGTCTTGCATGTGGAGATGCAAATTTTCATAGATAGGACGAAACAAAATACGAAGGGGAGAAGCAAAATGCAAACGCGGGACAAATTCGAACAGAGAGACCTAAACCCAAGACCTCTTGCAACCTGAGTTATGATACCATGTTAAGTTCCCAACTCTCCTAAAAGCTTAAGTTGTTAGGAAATGGTCCAACAATGTATATCAAGCTATCTAACACCACATACATACACATCGGGGCAAAACAATAATTTAACATCTTGTGTAGGTTGGTGAGGAATTCCGTTTAAAGAAAAAAGAACCCTCATTGCTTTTAGCAAATGAGAAATTGAGGCGCTAAAAGTTTGGCTTATATCAAATGGGAAACCCAGCCTTTATACTGAAAATATGTGGGCTAAAGTGTAATTAAGTCTATAAAGAGTAATCTGACATATTGATGGAAGCCAATAGATCGAACACCCTCGTTCTCTTGATCGATCACAAGGCATAGGGAGCGGAGTAAATTACCCTCTTGGGAGGAAAATAGAAGTTAAAAGGCTTCAATGCTCTTCTTATTGTGATGGTCTATGATGCACATAATTTTCGCCGGAGTACCTGGGTCGCCACGACACGGGTGCGGGATATGTGTCGGCTGTGGCTACTTTAAATTGGGCACTTCTAGTTTTGCAAATCCGATTTTACAGAAGAAGAAGAAGATTCAGAAGAAGATTCAGAAGAAGATTCAAACTTACCTTGATGAAGAAGAGAGGCACAATCGAAGAAGCAGATCAGAGATTGGAGATTGGCTTACTTGCCGTCCCGACTCAGAGAGGAAGAAGATGACTGGTTTTGATTTTGTTTTCGTTTTCTTTTTTCTAACCTATGGTTCCCTGATGTTTTAATTGGGCCTATTCTCTAATATATTGGCCAACATATGTAATTGCCTTGTTGGGCCTCTTTACCCATTTAAGCTACAACGTTGGGCAATATTATATTGAACTGGGCTAAGTTATTAATTTTGGGAATCAAAATGGGTTGAAAGTTATGCTTTGATGACAAAACAAAAGAATAAATGTATTTTTCATACATTAATCATCTATTTTTTCACAAATGAAATTAGAAAAACATAAACAAATAAATTATAATTTTTTTTAAATGTCTCCCTGCACTCATGTCTAAATATAGATCCATATCCATGTATCCCTAATTTTTTAACTTTAGGTATCCGACATCTAGATATACACTTGCACCCGATACTCCCACCCGTATTCGTGTAACGTGGGTGATGGTTAGGTGTGTGAGCTCAGTGGGGCTGTGTCGTCGTAAGTGGAGTAATTGTTCCCACAAAGCACATTAGTATTTTGCAATTTATTTTCGTCGTGGAATTTACAAAGTAGTTCGAGGAGATTCATCTGGAAATTATGTCTGCTCAATCATTGGTAAAGCCAGAGGCTCAAAGGAAATCGGGGTATGAACCCATTTGGCTTGTTTGAGCTCTCTTCTTGACGTAGGGTAGAAACGTGAACAAGAACAGAATCACTCCACGAACAAAGAACAACTCTTCAACAGATTAATACTCCCTCTGTTCCAAAATAAGTGTCCTGCGTGCAAACCTAAGTCTTTAAAAAGATGCATTTTTTTTTTTGTTAAATAACTTCAATTTTTTTCACTACTTAAACGAATACATTGATATCTATTGATCTATGAAAAAAATTTGATTCTTTTTACAAAAAAAAAAAAAAAGAGAGCATCTTTTTAGGCCTAGTTTTGCGCGGGGACACTTATTTTGGAATGGAGGGAGTAGAATTGTAGGAAAAGCAGACATAATCTCTTTTATGAAAACACTCAATATATTAATCAACTTATTTGTCCTAAACAACACTTATTTATAATAGAAGAACTTCTAAACCTAGCACTCGTAAAATACTAAAATGGAAATAACATACATGGAAACAAAATCTATCTTAATTCTTCATGACCAAGCAACAACCAAGCAACCTACAAAATAGGAATACTAGGTCAAGAAACTAAGAAACTAAAATATAGGTAATCCTGACTAAAAAAAAATATTCCTAATGCAATACTAATTTTAAAATCAAAATTATAATCTTCTAATATCACCCTACATCACTCTCCCCTGGTTGAAAAAACCTCGTCCTCGAGTTTTCACTATTTGAAGTAACTTTGTAAAGCTAGCCCTGTCTGTATCAATTTTGTGCTTCAAATTAATCTTCTCGAACTCAAACGGTAAAGAAGGGTTTTGAAAAATTAAAGCAACAATGTCTTTCCTTGCTTGCTCTCAATACGCAATCCAAAATTCATCCTCATAGTAGCTTCTATATAGTCTCAAAAAGGATCCACGAACCGATTAATCAAAGCAATTTCAACTTTATCTGATTTGCAGTTTTTACCCATGTCCCCCCGACCCCCCGGCCGGAATATTTCAACGTTTCAAAATTCTTACCAATTGATGGATTTGAGTCAAGAAACATAAAATTTGTTTCATTGCAACCATCAATGATTTTACCAATTGTTTCCTCTTGAGCCACTTTAAATGTAACCTCATTAAGATCATTAACTTCCTTCTTAGGGAATAAATACTCCTCTGGATCTTTATCATATATTTGGAGGTTTATTCCAATTCACAATTGGATCGTGAATAATTGTTGATATATGGTTTCCTCCACTGTCGCAACCCTTGAACTCTGGTATGTCAAGTTTGAAGCCAGACTCCCACCTCTTTAATGTATCCTGGACCACAAGCTGCCTTCTCTGTGGCCTTCTTACAGCAAATTGGTTCTCATCCTCTTCATCCTCGTCATAATCACCTTCCTCCTCACCAGGAGGTGCTGTCAACGCACTTTTGTGATATGCTCTTTTTTTAAGAATCTGCGAAGTGCCAGTTCTTAGTTGATTACCCGGGTTGGACCATTTTATTTGTCACTTGACTCGTTTTGGTGTTATCTCTACACAATTAAGTATTGAATCCTAGCATATCCTCAACTGATTTGTTGGGTTGATCTGTTCATATCGTTTCTTAAGGGGAACAAAGCACTAGAATGCGGATCAGTTTTGACTGAATTGTAAATTCAGCACTGCTTAAAGTTTTACGTTATTGAAAAAGAGGCTTGCTTTTGCTTAAACTTTGCCTCTGCCTTGCTTCTAATTACTCATGGTAAAAAAATGTGCTGACATGTATAAAATAGGTGGCCATATGTTGTAAACTATAGTTTCCTATTGCTTCTCCCAGCGACATGACATCACACAAGATAATTGCCACAGCCAGGGTTATGCAGTTTATGATTCTATATTGGAGAATTCACAGTGAAAGTTCACTCTGATTTTTTGTCCTCAGTCTGTTTTTCTTTTGGTTTCATTCAGGACTTCACAACCAATCTTGGCTCCAAGAAGGTTCACAAGAAGTGCTAATGTGACCGTTCCGTTAGAAGATAGGAATCTAGAGAGCGTAATAAAAGACAGGTGCTTTCCATGTTGACACAGTTTCCTTTGAATGATTTTTCCTATATTCTCTCTCAAATATAGGGAGTTAATCATTTGGTTCCTCTGGGTTATAGTAGATCCTCTAAACCATCTTTTTATTCATAAGTTTACTAAAACTGGTCAGCATGTATTTTATTATGGAGGAAGGGTCAAGGGAAGATAATGAAAAAGTTGGTCTCTTTTCTGGTTAATGTCCTCTGTTAACTTTGATTCCCTTTTCTTTTCTTGTCTGAAGATCTCAAACGTTTTGTTTGGTGGAATTGGTGATAATTTTCCTCTTTTGATATGATTCCGGCTGGGTTATTGCAGGTCCTTGAACCAAGCTTTGTCTCCAAAGTCATCTGAAACTTCTTCCGTGCATATTTTGTCTCGTAAAAAGAATCAAGGGAGGAAAAAGCAAAAGTTGGTATCTTGCCCCATTTATTTTGTCTTCTTCTTGCTGCAGTTACTGTGCCCATAGCAAGGTATTGCGATAACTAGTAATGAATATGCTCTGCTTTTTCCTGCTATTTTCAGTTCCTCTGGATCACCTTCAGTTTCCCAGCCCACTGCAAGCACTTCAGCGCATAGGTCATTAAAAACTAACCGTCAGGGGAAGACAATCAAAAAGTTTGTGTTTTTCGTAATTATTATTTTTTTTTCATTGCAATGGATATTAGTGGAAACCTATATGTTGAATTCAATTGATTTCTTTAAATTGGCTTTCATGCATGTTATATCAGGGTGTCAAAACCAGTTTCTGCTCGAAAGTCTAACAGAAGTGCTTCAGCGAAGATTTCATCACAGCATCAGAGTCAGTCAAATATTACAAGAAAGTGGGTATTCGTATTATTTGGTTTAAAAATATTTTATTTTGGTGTCTCTCAGTTCCTCTCTCTGTCCATCTATTGTTGATTGATTTCATTTTGATTAACAGGTCCGCAAAAGCTATTTTGTCTCCAAGGCCCTCTAAAAGTGCTTCTCTGAATCTCTCACCACTGGACAAGAACAAATGGAAGATAACAAAAAAGTTGGTATAGTTTTTATGTAAAGTTCCATTGGGGTCTTCTTGGATTAACTATTCGACGAATAATTTGTCTTGGCCTTGCAATATTTTTTTGTCTAGAGATCAGGGGTTGCACAAGTTGGTTTTTGAGGATGGTGGATTACCAGATGGTACTGAAGTAGCTTATTATTCTCGTGGGAAGGTTGTCGATATATATAGTATGAAGACTGTATCTGTTTAAAGAGGAAGTTTGATCATGTGAACTAACAATTTCTCATTTACAGAAATTGCTTGATGGTTATAAAAAGGGCCAAGGAATATTTTGTAGTTGCTGCAGCTCTGAGGTATTTTTCTTACTACACTCTAGCCTCTGAATATTCTTTTTAGAAGTATCCATGTTCATTAATTTGTGAATGAGCAGGTCAGCCCGTCACAGTTTGAAACTCATGCTGGTTGGGCCTCACGCAAGAAGCCGTGAGTCATTTTGCTTTTACTGCCTTTAGTTGTTGTCAACTTCCTGATTGAATCAGTTAGATGTTTTTTTAACAGCTGTCTTTTTTACCCACAGTTATCAATATATTTACACTTCAAATGGGGTGTCACTCCATGAATTTGCAATCTCTCTATTGAAAGGTCGTAAGGATTCTGCAAAGGACAATGATGATCTATGCATCATCTGCGCCGACGGTGGGAACCTTTTGCTATGTGATGTATGCCCAAGGGCTTTCCATATAGGTGAAGTTTATACACCCACATAGAATGATATTTTTCATTTGTGGCTCTTAGTGTGGTTCTTACATGCCTCTTTCAAGTTCTATACTTGTGCTTGTTACACGGTCTTGGGTAGCACTCAACCCCAAAAACAAGCTATTGAATTGAGGGTGCCCTCAGGCTTATAGTCTTCATATTAATTTGGTACCCAGGGGATGTTGGACTTTGCTTCACACCCTCCCTCATGTGCAACCCACTCTTTCCTGCAGCATGCAGGCCAGAGACATACACCCTACTCAACTCTGGTACCTGACTTTGATACCATGTTGGACGGCCTTGGGTAGCACTAGTCAAACACAAAGTTTGATGTTCAAAGTTAAACACTAAATGAAGTGAAGTACTTAACACAATAAATCGGTATATAATATGTATCTTGTGTTTGTTAGAATTAAGTTTAACCCCCTGGATTTTTTAATATTGCACATTAACTCTTAAACTTTGAAATTATGAAACAGACCCGCCGACTGGTCGCCACCTAGTTGATTACTCTCCTAGTAATTCCTGGCTATAGTGTACCAAATGCATAGACCCTACAATCTAGGCGTTGCGTGGCCACCTAGTGCCTAGGCCGACTTTAGAACACTGAGAAGCAGAGACTCACAAAGCATCCTTCTCTATGAAGTTATGTGGTGGAAGCTTCTAAGAGTGCTTGACAATATAGAAGCATGTGGCATGGTAATCAATATGGTTCTCTAAAAGTTGGAAGTTCAATCTTTGTTGGAAAGCTAGTGAAACAACAGTTGACTACTGATATAGGAATTTACTTCTTCTCACCCAATATTGCTCTGCTCACGAGCTTATTCGAGCTGAGTTATGGCTGTGGATGCTTGGCTAGCTTATCGGCTGGTCTGAAAATGGGGCTGGAACTCTGTCATTTGCAGCCCTATTGACGATATCGACCCCGGGAATCCAGTGTATATTTATGGATAAGCTATTTTTTTATCCCTAATTGGTTGCATTCCTGAATAACTTTAGTGGTTAGAGAATCTGTTCTCTCAGGCACTACCTGAATGGTCATTACCCTGTGGTTTTTCGGGGAACCAGTTCTGCTATCAAAATTTCTTCCGTCAAAATTACTAGTTTTCGTTCTTATTGTGGATTATGTTTTGAAACCAGTTTCACCCATTTGATTCGATGGTCCTGATTGCAGATCCTTTCATTTGAACTTACTATACCCAAGCAACAGTCACTTGCTTTATTGTGTGTCTTTGGTTGTAGAAAAATCTCTTCTATGGGATTAGAGGATACTTTGTTGTTTTACCTATAGCTCTCTATGCTATCGTAAGATCCCCTGCACTGTCTTTCATAACCATTCTGGTTGGCTGTTATGGTAATTTAATTTTAGAGTCTGGAGATTTCAATAATGCTAGTTCAAGCTAGCCCTTTTTCATTGAAACTGAGCTAAATTTAGCTCATTAATGGAAATGTGAAGCCACTCATTAGGGTTAATGGGAGCAGACGGAAGTCAGAGTAATGGGATTCTTAGGTATTTAGTTGCTGGATGGGCTAGACATCTATTTTCCCCCAATCTGTGTCTCTTGCAATCACATATGGTTCTATTTCCTGGTGCATGTGCCTTTAACCTTGAGCAGTGCGTGTTTCCCAAGGGAGTTAAAGACTTTGTCTAATTTTGATTCATTGGGAGATTTCCTAGCAAGTGCTCGTAAGAGATGTGAAAGTGCAACATTTTTAGCAGTCTATGATAGCCTTCTCCAGTCTGCATAGCAAGTTGTATTTATAGCATTCTGATGGAACTCTGTAGATGGCACCAGTGTTCTTGCATTCGTTTGTATGCTTGGACCTGAATTTAGACTGATGCAATGAACATGCAGTTCATATTTACTTCTTTTATGCTGTTTGTGGTTCATATTTACTTCTTTTTTGCTGTTTGTTAGACTGCTTATAGTTTTTGGTACTGCACTTTGTTGCCGAGCTGGTTCCGTTTTGGTGGTTACGCAAGTGAGTTTGATGTGCTTTCATGTTGGCCTATGCAGAATGTGCATCACTAACAAGCATTCCTCGTGGTAAATGGTACTGTCAATATTGCCAGAATATGTTCCAGAGAGAGAAGTTTGTGGAGTTTAATGCTAATGCTTTAGCAGCTGGAAGGGTTTCTGGAGTTGATCCTATTGAACAGATAACCAAGCGATGCATTCGAACCGTTAAAAACCCAGAAGATGCCGAGGTGTTTGCATGTGTTTTGTGCAGGTAGTGGTTAAACTGTACGGTGATATTGGTCAAACCTTAGGTTTTTTTAACATCAAACACTATATTTTATTACACCTCCGGTTCATACTACCTTTTTTTTTTTTGTTCCCATGTTTTTGTTTCTCACTTTATCTTCAGGTTGATATTTTTCAACATGGTTTTGCAGAAGTTTTAATTTTAGAAAATCAGGATTTGGTTCATTCACAGTTATCGTATGTGATCAGGTATGCGCTGCTTTCCATCTTTCAGAGTGATGCGAACATGGTACGTGTTTGTGAATCTTGTGCTGACTAACTCATTTGTCCTATTCCTTTCCTTTCTAGTGTGAGAAGGAATATCATGTTGGCTGCTTGAAGAAACATGACATGGCAGATCTGCAGGTGTGCATGTATATGTTGTTTCTCGTATTACCTAGTTACAGACTCACAGCACACCTGCTGCTTTATTTCCGGATCGAATTTGAAGCTAGTAATGCTACAGGAATTACCGAAGGGGAAGTGGTTCTGCTGCATGGATTGCGAGCGGATCTCTTCTGCTTTGCAGAATTTGCTAATACGTGGAGAGGAAAGAATACCAGATTCTCTTCTGGATGTCATGAAGAAGAAGCATGAGGAAAAAATTTCTGATACTCCCACAGATTTGGACGTTAAATGGAGGGTTCTAAGTGGGAAAATTGCTTCTCCTGAAACTAGATTGTTCCTCTCAAAAGCTGTTGCTATTTTTCATGTAAGTATTGTTTGTGCTGTTGACCAAAAAAAGAGTGTACTGCTTGAGATATTATTGAGAGGATCTAGTGTGCACGCAAAAAGTTAATTATTGCACGATGTTGCAGGACTGCTTTGACCCCATAGTTGACTCAGCGACTGGACGTGACTTTATTCCCTCTATGGTCTATGGGTAACCATCAGATCTTTTGGTTATGTCATACCTATTATCTTTACTCTGATGTTCTGTTACATTTCTTTTCTTGTCTTAAAAGTATTTTGCCTTGTATTCCCATTATTGACTCTCTTTCTCCCGCAGAAGGAACATAAGGGGCCAAGACTTTGCAGGAATGTATTGTGCTGTATTAACACTGAAGTAAGAGTTTTTCAAACTTTATGTACTTTCTATAGAATGGCAAGGAGGCCATTGAAAGTACTTTCTATTGTGATAAATATGGGCTTTTTTTCTTTGCTCTAATGTTGTTAACAACGTGCTTTCTTCTCTAATCATGCAGCTCATGCGTTGTCTCAGCTGGAATCTTCAGAGTTTTTGGACAGGAAATTGCAGAACTCCCCTTAGTTGCAACTAGTAGTGATAAACAAGGCAAGGTGAGGTTAATATGTTATTTTTCTTCCATGCTCATCCGTTTTATTACTTTTCCGCTGAGTTCTGAGATCCAATTTCTTATTCCACGCAATTTTTGCTGTTAACCAAATATTCCTTTTGGTTGGGGAAGGCATGAAATACTACTACTTTGTTCCTGTGCTTATAAAAGCTTCAGCTATGGAGCCTGGATTTCCCATGAATGTCAACTCATGCATTTCATTCTTTCTGTTTTCTTGAATGTGTCAACACTCAGCTGTGGTATTTTTGAATTGGCGAAAATATATTTCTCACTATGTTGACAAATCAGATATTAGCTATGAAGCATGTGTACTTCCAAAAATTCTGTTCTCGTATTGGGTCCTTATTGGATGATTGGTGCTTTTGAGTGCATATTGAGTATGCGAAATGATTACCCATGCATTTCCACGTAGTTTTTGTTGTGCCCAGGAGGTACCTGGTAGATGACCAATTTTGTACCAGTTGGAGTAGTATGTGTCTTTTGTGTACAGAACCCAGATGAAGTTAACTTGACGGGAGTTTTTCTATGCTTACCGTGATTTTGGAATCAAGCTTGGTCTGTTGGTTCTGTAGCCATTAACCTCTGGTTTCTTGCTTAGTTTGGCTCTAAACATGATGTGTGATGGATGCGCAATCAACTAAACTTTTTCAGTTTGAGAGCTGAAATCCAGGAATTTTGCTGAAAGCACCTTTATGTCTGCTCCAGTTGTAACAAACCTTTTAACACGCTGGCGATGGGTTCGGTCATGTATGGACTATAATCCACAGCCACCATGACTGGTTCCAGGGGAAACCTGGTTATGAGAAATTTTCTGCTGGGCAAAGGTGTCGCAATTGGGGATCTCAGCTTTTTCTGCTCAAGGAAAACATAAAATATTACACTTTGCTTCTGAACTTTTATAAACTAATGAATCATTATGGCTAGATATCTGCGCACAACTATGTTCCAAGACGGCCTTTTCTTGATGCTGAGAATGTTTTAGCATGACTTTGTATTAACATCAGTCGTATTCTCCAACAAATAACTAAATCCAGTTTTGCTTGTGTTTCAATGTACCGGAATGCTTGAACAGGGCTACTTCCAGGTATTATTTTCATGTATTGAGAAACTGCTTGCAGCCTTAAACGTGAAGTGGTTGGTGCTCCCTGCTGCCAGTGAAGCGGAATCTATATGGACAGAGAAATTTGGTTTTGAAAAGATGCCAGTAGAACAAGTATGCACACTTATACGTATGCTTGCTTTTGCTTTCTCATTTTCATTTCTCTGTTGTTGACATCATTGTTTGTGTCCTTTGTTCTGCAGCTTAGCAACTTCAGAAAAACATGTTGGCAAATGTTGACTTTCACAGGAACGTCTATGCTGCAAAAAATGGTTCCTCCCTCTCAGATTGTTGATCAACATGCAGTAGATGCGAATCAGCATGCAGCAGATGCGGCTATGGAGTCCAGCTGAGTAAAGAGAAGCTATTTTGGTTGGCGGCTTCGTCTCTTAATGTAAATTTGATGTTTTTGGTAGTTCATTTAGTTATCTCAGCTTTAGTTGTCATTTATCAACAATACATGGGAATTGAGATGTCAAATAGTAGATGAAGTAGAGTGTCAGAAACAAAGAGCCCTTGAGCGTAGACTAATGATTTTGTAAAGACAAAGATGCTGATTTCCATCCGTAAATGCGTTTTAATTCTTTCTCGTTGGTGAAAGAGATTATTTTGGGTTTTGATTGATGTCTTGGTGTTTCTTGAATTCCTTTCATCCTACAAATTTATTTATTTCGGGAAGAATATTGTTATGTCCACTTGGAGCCTAAAACTTAGGCAGAGTGATTTTGTTCACCCTTGAAAGCCCTCTCTTATGTGTACTTTCTTGACCAATAGACCATCCCTAGGTGAGTGATTTTGTTCGCCCTGACTAAATGAGGGTGAACGTCATCGTCACTTTGGTTGGTTGATGGAAATTGTGTCGTGTCCATCGCAAACTAACCCTCAGTGAGGGTGAACAAAATCACTCACTTAGGGCATTCAAACCACCTGCTGTCTCTTGTGGATTACTACACCTCAAGTAATTGTGATCCCAAAAGCTACTATGGGCGGCTCAACGTCTTATTATAGCCCTTCCAAATGTAAGCGTCAATTCATCCTTTTCTTGGTTCAAGTTGGAGAGTTCAAATCAAACTCCTGCTAACATATTGCGCTAGGTTTTGAATCTTGTACCGTAACAGCCTGGGTACCAGCTGCATTTGCCTAAAATCGATGCCCAACCCTTGTAATTTGTTCCGGTTCAATATTATTGTACGCTGTTATTGCGTTTCACAAAAAATAATAAAATACCTTTTCTTAAAATGCCATAAATCTCAATTCATCGGTCGCACAGCCCATCTCTTTAAATCATTTGCCAACCCAAGCAAGAGTCACCCACGTCCACAGCTTTAATCATCAAAATCCATGACCCAAATCTGTCTTCTTGACTTAGCGTGTGTATCTTCCCACCTCCATTTCTGCCCATCTCTCTTTTCTGAAGATGGAAATGTAATCATCTCCCATACTCTTTTCTTACTTCCTACGCCAATCACCACCTTAACTTATTTTAACCCCAAAACAGCATGAAAACAAAGACCCAGCAAACTCATATTCCTTACAAAACCATGAGCATCAACAAAACCTTCCTCTTTTGGCTCTCTGCTTTTGCCATTGCACTTGTTTCCCTCATAATCTCTCCCCGTGTCGTACCGCCTTCCACCACCACCCCTGTCATTGCACCAAAGTACTCTCAAACTAGCCTGCAACTTGATTTTCTGAAAACGGTGTTGAACCGAAGTGGCACAGACACATTTTTCACCTTCATAGAAAGTCTTGCGCGCAAGGCATCCAGAAGGCACCACCGGAGGAGGAAGGGGAAGATCACCTGTGATGACTCCAAATGGAAGAATTCCAGGCTAATATCGGATTACAATGTGTCCCTTGTGTTGACAGTTGATTTGGATGGGTGCGCGAATTTTAGCAGCGTGCAAAAGGCGGTGGATGCTGCACCTGATTTGAGCGTTTCTAGGACCCTCATCGTAATCTATTCAGGCACATACAGGTCATTATCATATCTAGCTAGAGAGTTTTCAACCTCAGACAAGTTTTACGAATTACCCCGACTCAGGATGGAAATTTAATTTATACGTCATTTTCTACCCCAAAAAATACGCCCAGAAATTTGAAATCAGTGGCCCAAATTCACTCCTCCAGTGAATCTGGGCTACTGATTTTAAATTTTGGGCAATTTTCTGGGTACTTAGACTTTCCCGTTTCTGTCACATATTATCATAAGGTCACACATGCATGGTGCTTACAGGGAGAAAGTAACGGTGCGTGCTAACAAGACGAATTTGATATTACAAGGTCTCGGTTATCTCAACACACACATCGCCTGGAACGACACTGCGAATTCTACTGGAGGAACTATTTATAGCTCAACTGTTTCCATCTTTGCTGCCAACTTCATAGCTTACGACATAAGTTTTCAGGTAACAATGCTTTCGACAAATGAAATGTTTGAAATTCAATTTAGATTGAAGTTGTTGAGGTGGGTTTTGTTTTTTTTGGAAAGAATACGGCTCCTCCACCTGACCCTGGTGAAGTGGGAGCTCAGGCTGTGGCCCTGAGGATTTCGAGTGATCAAGTTGCATTTTACAGCTGTGGAATTTATGGCGCCCAAGATACGCTTAATGATGATCATGGCCGACACTATTATAGAAATTGCTTCATCGAAGGATCTATCGATTTCATTTTCGGAAACGCTAGATCACTCTTTGAGGTAATACAAAATCCTCCTCCAAATATTTGTATCGATTTCATTTTAGCTTCTGTGTATGTAGAAGTGCTGTAACCAGTCGTATGTTTTTTTCATGGCAGGACTGCACGATAAATTCCATAGCGAAGGAAATCCCGGTAGGGATAACTGGAGCCATCACGGCTCAAGGGAGGAATTCGATGAACGAGAACACAGGTTTCTCGTTTGTCAACTGTAACATAAGTGGAAGCGGGAGCGTTTGGCTAGGGCGAGCGTGGGGCGCTTACGCTACTGTCGTGTTCTCCAAAACCTACATGACAGATGTTGTGGCTTCCGACGGATGGAATGACTGGAGAGACCCCATGAAAGACGAGTCTGTGGTTTGATCCTCAGTTCTATTACCTCTTATTTTCTGATGTGAATATCTTCTCCATCCTCCATTAAGTAACTAAAACTAGAAAAATTTCTTTGGTCTCATTCATGATTTCCAAACCGAGAAATTATTGTGTCCACGCATTCATACCGCATCATATCTGTTACCTTGTTGACTTCTTAAATTTGCAGGACCGTCTTCTTCGGCGAGTACGAGTGCACGGGACCCGGAGCAAACGACACATACAGAGTCGCATATCGGAAGAAACTGAATCAATCTGAAGCAGCAAGTTACCTGGATCTGTCATACATTGATGGAGAAGAATGGCTTCTTAATACTCCTCGTCGAAGCTATTCGAACCCCATAACTCCAAACACAGAGGCTTCATTCAATCTTGCTAGAATGTGACAACAATGTCCATTACTATTGTGGGAAGCAGAGAAGAGGGGATATACAGAAATGCAGTAATACAAAATAATCATGTACTGGAGGGGAAGATAAGATGGTAATGTGATAGCCAAATCTAGAAATAACATTCCATTGGACTTGAGACCAAAGGAAAGGGATGGATTTGTTTTATTTATTTTATCATGGCAAATGTTAATGCAATGTACATGCCTTTTATGCATTGGAGTTTTGACGCTCTTTTTTTTTTTAGACTTTCATTGATCGCTGTATCGATTTCGTGTCATAATTGTATCCGTAGGCCATATCTGCACATATTTCAGCTAGAACTTCATGTGGTATTTTGATTTGTGGATGGCCAGCGGAGCTGGTACAATCGAAAGTAAGGTTTCTAAGACTACATTGGGAGTTTGAGTCAATGTAAGGGCTTCCTGAGGAGCGGGTGTTAAGATTTTCGAACAACCGTTCAATCCCACAACGCTCTTACGGATCTAGGGAGATAAACTCTCACGGTTCGGCTAACTCCTCTGGAAAGTTAGCATTGCAGTTGTAAGGTTTAATTAACACCAGAAGTTGGTTGTTTGATAAGTAAAACAATGACTCCTCCGCCAAGGCCAATAATCCTTCTTTAATTTGTCAAATCCAGACTGGGCTGAGAAGTGGATAAAACTCAGACCAAACCACTATATATCTCTGTATGACATCTCTCTTCCTTAACTCCTTTGTTTTTGTTGTGAAAATTATTTATTTATTTGCTTTGCTATTTATTTTTCTCATTCCATTAGTATTTTTTGATTTAGGCATTATTATTAGCAACCCTATTCACCCCTCTCTAGGTTGCATTTTGGGCAACATCATGCTTTGCATGTGCGTTAAATTCCAAACAAATAGAGTTATCTTTGAAAGTATGTTCTTTGTAAGTCAACATTAAATAAACTTATTAGTTCAAATTCATATCTTGTAGTGGTTCACAAAAAAAAAAAAAAAAATCATATCCTGTAATATTTCACTTGACCATTTAATTTGGTTTTGGACTATTTTTTTGGCCTCTTTTATTGAAACAAAAACTAGAGGACTAAAGACTTTAAATATAACCAAAAAATAATGATAAACTTTATTGGTGGCGGGCATATGATTTGTGGATAATTTTGTTTATTTTAATATATTACTCCCTCCGTTTCTTAAAAGGAGTAGTGTATTCCATTTTGAGTTGTTCCTAAATAAGTGTGATGTTGAAAAGTTAATGGTTAAAAGTTGGTACATTTTTTTATTTTGTCCTTAAAAGTAGATTCCTTTTTCAAAAGTTACTGGGTAAAGTTTAATGATAATGTCTCCATCAAGGGCAATAGTGGAAAGTGAAGGTATAAGTTGGAAAAAAATTGATGTGAAATGTGTAATGATAATGTTTTCTTAATAAGTTGGAATTACGAAGGTACACATTTTAAAAGGAACGGAGGGAGTAATTGTATTTTTTAAAATCGTTGCAGTGATTACTGTGGTGTCTGGTACTTTAGATGAACCCTTTGGTTTGCTCCTTTTCCACCGTATGTGGCTTCCATAGATCTCTCAGGTGCTACGTGCACGTAGCACCCGTCGTTAGCACCTAACCTAGCCGGAAGTTGGCCAGGGTAGAGACTCTGACAGTCTAGTAAGGAACTGGAGAAATGAAGTACCAAAGAGAAGTAGTATGTGTTTTGAGAGAGTGAGTTGTGTACCGCCTAGGGTTCCTTCTCTTCCTTTATATAGACTTCTCCTGACTTGTACTCCAAGTACATGGACAAATTAGTTATTTGGCTCGCGTGATGACATCATGAGATGTCACGAGCCAAATCCGTTAACATTGCATGCAATTGTCTCGAATTGTAGCTTGACACGTGTCATAAAGGCTCGGTTGCTATCACAGTGATGCAGGGTCAGCTGCAACATGCACATGGCTTTGCCACGAGCCTGGCACGAGAAATAACCGCCTCAGATGTCGTCATCCACGACGTCAGTTATAAACGGCTTCTCGGATTTCTTGCGAGTCACTTCGGGTTTACCCAACTCGGGTGACTAGTCCGGATTAGTGCCATCTCGGCCGAGATGCAGGCTCGTGCCGATCCATATATACCGTCTCGGTTTGATCATAGTGGGCTCGGATTATGACCCAGTCCGCTTTAAGCTTGGTATTTGGGCTTTGCTCCGTTTGGACTGAGCCAACCGTGGTCCCTCTGAGCATCATATTTCAGCCCACTACAATTACCACCTTGGCCCTTGGCTCATCCTTGCCAGTATCATCCTTTGCAACACTCCAGGATGCTGAAACCCCATCCCTAACATACCACCTCTAAGGTTTGCCTTGGCTCATCAGTTGGTTGTAATTCATGACTCTTGGTATTTAATTCTAGTTTTACTTAAAAATTCAAAATGCATTCTCGCTACGAACAAACCTTGGCATTCAGCTAGTGTCATTGCCAGTATCTAGTTTTCTCTTGCAGAATATCGGGACTGACCATGCAAGAAACCTATTCATCACCTACCATTGGGCTACCACTCCACTTGCCTTGATTATACTTTTTTCATTTACAAAAAAATGTTAGTAATTCGAAGAAAAAACTCGAATTACTTAATTCAATTTTAAGCTTAAAAAATTCATTTTACAAAAGTTGCACTCTCATAAGTCGGCCGCTGGGGCTCGATTAAAGTAGAATCATACATATCCTAGTGGATTGCATGTTAATTCAATTTTGTCTTATAATGACTATATGAGTGATGACATGTTAATTTGTATTTTGTAGCATGTCAGTAGTAAAGTAGAATCATACATATCCTAGTGGACTCAAAATATTTTGTAACAAATGACATGTTAATTTTATTTTGTGGCAAGCAGTTGGATCGAGTTTTGGATAGCTTCATACGGATGCATTGGAGTGCAAATTTTTAAATTTTGATTTTTTTACTGAAGATAAAAATCAAAACACATCCGAAGTCCCTCGATCCAACGGTGAGAGAAAAATCACCATGCTAGCACACACCTCATATATTACCTACAAAATGTGGGGCAGTTATGACCTACAAAATTAAAGGATTCAGTCCCTCTATATTAGAAAAAAACTAGACCAATACCCATTAATTTTTGCTTTTTCAGGGTTCATTTTAGACCTATTTTAATGGTCGAAATTGTTCATTTTGCAAAATTTGTTGAGAAGCGTCACGGTTCCAAAAAAACTTGAACATCAAATTTAGATAAAGACAATTTTGTAACACATTTCCCTTGGGAAAAAATGGCGCGACGACACCAAATCAAAACCTGATTATTTCAAGATTAATATGTTCTGATCAAATTCGGATTAAATTGATTTTTAAGTAGCTCTACAATATGAACGAGTTGAATCATTTAGGATCCATTTATTTCGATGTAAAGTATTTTCTATGCAAAATAATTTTGTAACAAATGAATTTTGTGCTTTTATTTTCCTGTGTTTGGTTGGCAATTAAAAAAATATTTTCCAAAAGTAGAAAACAATCGAGAACCAATTTGAACACTAGCTTTGTCCCATATGATAGTTGCAATACAGTAGGATTTATGAGAGATAAACTTGGAAGATATATTCAATGGGCAAACAATTGAAGCGTGAACTTCTGAAATACT
Source organism: Vaccinium myrtillus (assembly GCA_016920895.1). Classification (NCBI taxonomy): domain Eukaryota; kingdom Viridiplantae; phylum Streptophyta; class Magnoliopsida; order Ericales; family Ericaceae; genus Vaccinium; species Vaccinium myrtillus. The sequence continues at coordinate 11,973,934 of CM029280.1, forward strand.
TGAAAGTAAATAGAATCCCCACCACCACCACCTCTCTCTCTCTCTCTCTCTCTCTCTGGTATTTGGGGATGTCGTTATAATCGGAAGGCACCCTCCTTTGTTTTTGACTTTGTTGAGAATGACGAAGGTTTGAGAACAGCTGGTAAAAATTTGAAGTGAAAACAATTTTGGCCATATGATGGAAAATAATTTACTTTTGGAAAATATTTCACTTTCTTTTGTTCAACTAAACAATGGAAAATAAGTAAAACATGCATTTTACACAAAAATGTTTTACATCGAAACAAACAGAATCAAAATTGAGCCGGAGAAAAGATGGAAAAACATAAAACTAGTTTTTTTTGTTTTGTTTCTGGAAGCGATACCAATCCTAATTAAATGGTCAAAGATGCTAAACCATACTCCCTCCATTCCAAATTGCTAGTCACTTTTGGGAATTTCAACTTTTTAAGCAAACATGCAATAATTGCATTTAATAAATGCATTCACATTAATCAGATTCATTAATTTCCAACAACGCCCCTATATTTCAACTTTTGAATGAAATGAGTGTTATTGGTAAATGAGTTATTTTGTAAGATTGAATAAATTTGGTTTTGACTTTTCAAAGATGACTAACAATTTGGAACATTCCAAAATAGTACTCCCTCCGTCCCTTTTTAAATGTGTTGCTTCGTAAATCCAACTTATTAAAGAAACGTCATCATTACACCTTTCACGTCAACTTTTTCCTCCACTTTACCCTAATCACATCAACTTTTACCTCTACTTTATAAAATTATCCTCCACTTTTAGCCATTAACTCTTTACCTACTAACTTTTCAAAAGGGCAAAATGATAATTGTACAAACTTTTACCCATTAACTTTTCAAACCACACACTTATTTAGGGACAGCCCAAAATGGAAAGTTAAACACTTAAAAAGGGACGGAGGGAGTATTAGTAACAAGTAATTTGGGACGGAGGGAGTAAAACCCTCCTGAATTGTTTCAAAAAAAAAAAAAACCCTACCTAATCTCTATATGTGCGTGGGCAATTTCTTCCTCCAACCGACACAAATCACATGCATACATCTGTGATTCTGTATTATTTATTGAGATTAGAGTTTCTTTAAGGACAAGCTTCGATTAGATCCACTGTGGTTTGTGTCATGCGCAGTTAAACCCTCTCTGATTTATTTTATTGCATCTGCATCTCTTATGGTTTGTGGATTTGTGCAGACATACCCATTTAACGAAAATAATGTTTACATGTTAATGGAAAGGACTAAAAGTCCAATACGCCCTCATCTTTTTCTTTGATTTTTTTCCCTGCCATAAATCTAAACAATGCATCCCCTGTATATATATATACACTAAACTTCTTATCCAAACCCTTAAAACCCGAGCTTCGTCCACACCTCATAGATCCCGTTGAATTTCGACGATCCGAACCTTCCAATGTGTTTAAAAGGTGTTTTTAAGGGTCCCCGCGAGAAATCAGAAAAAAAAATACCAGGAAGGGCTTGATCCGAGCAATTTTTCATAAAAATTGTATATGTTCGTTTTTATGAAAACCTGCTCGGATTGAGTCCTTCCCGGTACTTTTTTTGCTGATTTCTTGTGAGAACCCTTAAAAACACCTTTTAAACACATTGGACGGTTCGGATCGTCGAGATTTAGTCCGGAAAGTGGACGTCCGGATTTTAAAAGTTTGTGGGATCCTTGATAGGAAATAGACTGATATATATATAAAGGGATCCGAACCATTCATATTGTATAGCTTGACGAGTACTACATTCATGCAAAAATTCAAATTGATCGCAAAATGGAAGTCTCATGGTCGAATATAATTTAGGGGAGTGATTGATATCCACACCCCATTTTTTTTGTCTTTTAGTGAAACTTTTACCGATAATTTATTAGGAAGTAAATTTTCAAAATCCTGACTTCTGAGTTTTTTTTTTTGGGTAAATAAGCTTGAAATAAAAAGAGGCTAACTGAATTTACAACCTATAAGGGGCATACCCTTCTGAGTTATTGATGTCCAATCGACATGATTTTTTACAGAGTATGCTTTACTCTTTGATTAATACATTACATATGAACGACTCAGATTATATTTTTAATATATTGGTTTGATTCAAGAGGCGTGTGAGATACACCTCCTTTAACATGAACGAAAATGGGTGCGGATGAACTTTTTTTAAGAACCATAAGGGATGCAGATGTTACAAAATGAACCAAAAAGTGTAACTGCACATGACCCAAACCACAAGGGGATATAAGTGAAGTTTTCCCTTTCTTTAATTTATCCCCTTTGGCCTTTATATGTGTATAACTTCGGCATTGGGTAAAACATTAATAGAGATAGTGAGAATTATTTGAAATAGAGAACAAGTAGTGAGAAGTAGCTTGTATGGTAAATTACAGTTGTAGTCTTTCTAGTTTTATCGAAGTCTCAATTTTGTCCCTCTGCTACGAATTGTGACAATTTTAAAGTATCCCTTTGGTTTACTTTTGATCCCAATTAAGTCTAATTGATGATCCCCGTATCTAAACGAAAATGAGTGCCGAAAAGTAAAATTATCTTCTTTATCCAAAAACCGAAGGCCAAGAAAGAGAGGATGTTTCAATTTCATGTTATCCCATTTTTGGTCCAATTTGGACGATTTTACCCCTCGATTGGAAATTTCTGCTTCTGAATTGGCTGTAATTAGGCGTTTTGTACGTGGGCAATTGAGTCATTTGTCGTTTGCTAATACCCCTTCCCAACTTTTGTTTTATTTCCCTCTGTGTCCCTTCTCATTTTTTACACGTGAGATAGAGAGAGAGAGAGAGAGAGAGAGAGAGAGAGAGAGGGGACGGAGGTGGAGAAGAAGAAGGAGCAGAAGAACGTAGTGAAGTCGCCATGTCGACCGGCGAAGAAGATGAAGACAACATCCACAACAGGGAAGGCAGAGAGAGCAAGAGAGAGAGAAACGGAAAACTAGAGGAAGTAGGATCTATTTGAATCTGTCGTGGGCGGTAATTGATGGGGAAGATTGTTGCCACGAGTCAACAGCCTTGAAATCGAACTATGAAGGCTATATCTGTAGTCGAAATAGCATGAAAAAGATTTTGGGCGTATCTTCAAGTTCGAAGTCCACTTGCGAGAGCAAGAACACGGTTCACGAGACCGATCAGGTATGAACCACTCTTTTTTCGAACAACCTGGGTTCCGAATTGATATACTACGCATATTGAGGTGTCGATCGGATGAACTAGGTTTCGTGATTTAATTATTTAATTAATAGGACAAAAAATAAAATTCGTGAAGAACAGGTTATTGGCAAGTGTTTTGAGACCAATTTTTTTGGGTTGGTTAAGACAAGCTTTTGCAGCGAAATCAAATTTTAGGGTCCGGAAATTCCTGACCTTTAGTGATTACATTTTAGGAACCCCCAATTCCACAAACCCTAGATTTCCTCTTGATCTTGATTCGAATTGGGGAAAACAAGAAAAACAACCATTTCGAAAGAAACCCCTAATTTCCGAAACCCTAGAGGAAATTGATTGGCGATTAGTAATGTGTGGGGAAAATTTATTTACAGGTGTTGGCGGTTGTTGGTATCTAAATTACGTCTTTACCCCAAATTTTCCTGAGGTGATATACTTGTTTGCTCCCTGCTGATTGTTTTCTGCGATTTCAATTGTAATTCATTTGTGACTTACGTTGCTTATCACAATGGTTTCATTGCACATAGATGTTGCCACTTGGATTAAGGCAATTCTCCCGACTTCGAGGTGTGCCTACTTGGGTTATTTTGAAGCATGGATCTAATGCTTGGCCATAATTGAAGTTGTGGAGGTTCCACGTCCTTGAGAACACGGAAACTGAAGTTGACGGTGTTGGATCCTCAACTCTCTCTCAGTGTTGGATCCTCAAATCTAGGGTTCCATTTGCGCTAGATTTTTCTCTTGATTACTGAAGTTGACGGGGTTTTTTAACAAATTAACTACTATTTCGATTGGGCTATATACATTTCAATTTATCTGTTGTGAGTACTATTAGCTGAATTCGTGCTTTGGCTACATGTTTGTCGAGTTGATTAGCCAATCGTGGCTCTGGATTTGGAACAAGGTTAATTAGCTTTGAATTGTCTACTATGGAAACTTGAGGAATGTTGTATGCTTCTTTTTTGTTTGTCACTTTGACTTCGAGCATTTCACTGCCCGCTTACTTGGAAACATTTCATGGAATAAAATTCAAGCTAATTTGAACAAGGTTACAGGTGAAACCACGTCTAGCACAAATTGTGAAGCTGCCTATAGAAGCCGTTTGCCAAAAAAAAAAAGTACTAAGAAATGAATAGTCGCAAGTTCATGGTATGAAAGTTCTGTAGTTTTAGAAGACTTACCATATTCAGTTTTGTTGTTTAACAGGCCTATGTTCCTTTCGATATCTGGAAACTCTCAAAAATTATGTTTGTTAATTAATTTTGTATTTTGCATAAGAAAGTAGGTGTTAGTCTCCTAATTTTGACTTATGGAAGTCATATGCAAAAAGATTTTAAATGATTCTAGATTAGGAGTTCCTTTCTATGTGCATCAAAAGATTGAACTTCATAGACAAAATGCTTTGACATCATGAGTAAAATAGGTTTTCCTTTTATCTCTTTCCCTTTGTAATTTGCATGTGTTTTGGAATTTCTGAATTTGAATTATATGTATTTTACAGCTTCCATAGTTGTATTTGTATGGTGCCTCACACAGTTAAAACTTGTAGGTTTTAACGTGATGGTACTTTGTTAGGCACCAGATGGTGGATTTTATGGTGACAAAGCCAGCTCACAAGTGAGTTTGAAGGATAAAGTTGGGTCACAGTTGAAAGCTTTGGTAGAGCATCTCTAAGGTCAGTAATCCTACATTTTCTTTGTTTCGCTTTGAAGATGTTTGAAGGCTGATTTACCTGGCATATTCCACTGCAACAGCTCCAATATAGTAGAGTACATTCTTACATTGTTTAGCGTACAATTTGTGGAATTGCTATTAAGCCAGACCTATAATATTCATTAGAAGGTGTCACAGATTAAACAAACGCGGAAACTATATTCAGAGTTATCAGAACATGGCCTTGACATCATTGAGATATCTTTAGGCTGTTTTCCTTCAGTAAGGGGTGAACTGGGGAAGGTGAATTAGGTGTAGATTGGCGACATCATTGAGATGCATAGCATGTGTTTTCTTCACGGACAAAGAAATTGTTTTGCTGTTTGTATGGGTTTGAGCCAGTGATTGAAAAACTTTTTTTTTTATTTATTGTCAAGAGAATTAGTATAAGGTTTGTGTGTAGAGGCCTTTCTTTTGCAAAATATACTCCTATTTGTTTTGTGCTACCTGACCATGAATTTCTATGCTTTTACGATCCTACCTGGTATGCATTTGCTGCTCTTATACCATTTGTTTAGATTTTAGAGTGCTAAGTTATGGGTTTTTTTTTGTCATTCGTCATTCCTAATCTATTACATTTGAGGGAAGGGGACTCGATCCTGGGATGCAGTGTGGGGCATCCAAGAGCTCTACTGCATGAACTAGCCACCACTTGCTAAGTTATGGTGGAGAATATCTTTGATGGCTGCCATTTTGAGAATTGGCTTGGACTGCGGAAGACATCATTTTGACTGCCTTATTTTTTGTATTGGTTTTGCGTAGGGACTAAAATCAGGCAAGATCAAGTTTTCCTCCATCCACATGGCAACTTCTCATATATATTTTTGTCATTGTTTGTTTTCTTCCCAATGTGCCTTTCGTTTTAACTATTTCTGCCTCTGTTTTGCAGGTATCCAAAATCTAGGAGCTCATAATACAGAGGGTTTTCCAATTGCATGTCCGGTCATTCGGCTGATTTAGCCCAATTTGTCCTTCGATTGCTTTTCTTTTGGGTTGGTTTTGTTGTAATTTAATTGCAATGATGTGGGCTTTTGGGCCTTTTGGTTGTTTTGGGTTAAATTGCCAAATTAACTCCGCAGACTTTTGCATTCTTTCGCTTTGTGTCCCCGTGCCATTATTTTTGCGATAAACAGAAACGGGCATAAAACTCGTGCTGGGCACGAGCGCCTGAAACTAGTCATTTGAAAAGAAAAGGCTACAATACACACCCCTTATTTGGGTGTGTATCCTACAAAAGTTACGATTTTTTATTTTATTTTATAAAAGTTACGAGACACACCAAAATGTTACGAATCATAGAAAATGTTATGAATCATATTGCTGAAAAAGTTACGAAAAACTAAAAAATGTTACGATTGCCAATGAGGTGACACAATCTAGACCATACAATAGGTGCATATGGTACACACCTTTAATGAGTGTATATTGTAGCCATAATCGTAACCATACACCACTACGTACCATCGTTGCAGCCATTAATCAAACCATCGTTGCAGCCATTAATCAAACCGACCTACACACAATCAACCACCCTGTCATCACCAAATTAACAACACTCATTGCCACCACAAGAAATTACCTTGAGCTGTTCAATAAGCCAGATCCTGTGATTTAGTCCTCACTTCTCCTATAGTTTAGTTCTTTTTCAAATGATGCAGACATTACTGAGAATATTAATTAGGATTTCAACTCGAAATCATATTCAAAACGGGAAATCATATTCAATAAGCCAGATCCTGTGATGCAGAAAGTTGAAGCTGAATATAATGGCAGCTAGAAGTGTTCATTCCATCATTTTACTCAATCGATGTGTGGGATTTTGGTATGGTAAGAGGGAAATAAAAAGGAGGTGTAGTGTTTGGGTTCATAGACAGCTCCCCCCTTTGGGTAGCTTTTTAATCTTGGTTGGCTCAAAATGTTAAATTTTGTCAAGAACAATTATGAAAGCTTATGTATTTATAGATCTTCTGATCCCAATATTCTTACTACAATATAAAATGTTGTGTCTATACTACTGGTTATTAGAGATACAAAACGCTGTTCAAAAAAAGTAAAAATAATAGAGTTAAAGTAATTTTTGAACACCCTGTTAAAATTTCTTAGAGACGCCATTGTTTGGGTTGACATCTTTCCTTCATTTGGGGTTGGTTCTCGGGTGGCCTATGCCAGTGTGCCTGTGGTTCTTAGAATCTTTGTATCGCTTTCAAAGATTAATGAATTTTTTTTTCCTATAAAAAAAAAAAATGCATAACGGTGTTAATCGGTTGAACTTAATTGAGATCAAAAGCACACTCAAGTGTTAAACTCAATGAAACTAATATTAGAGGCCGACAATGCAATATGGATAAAATTAGAGGTTCGGCCACTGCAATTTACCATGACTTATATGCTCTGAGGTCAGCTTAACCAGGTGCGGACAAAATTTATGGAGGCATAAATGGCAACTTTCTAGAAGAAATTAAGATAAAAAGCACACTAGCTCGATAATGCACATTATTGTCTTTGTCCGCTAGGATTGATCTGTATCGCAAAATTGTAACTATCCTAGAAGTGTAAGGTGTTCAATAAACTGCGTGGTCTCTCTTACTCTTGTTTAATTTAGTATCATCCATGTTGTCCAATCACAGTCGTTCATGATCGGGAATAGACGGCTCGGATCACATCTTATCCAAATAAATCTGAACTATCCACTGCCGATCAAATTTGAGCCGTCCATTGACCGGCCCAACATGGATGATGTCCCTACAACACCATTCCCCATTCCGTCCAGACTAGCTTTTGCAAACTTCAAACTATTTTTTACAGCTTCTCCCACAATCCTTTCACAAGCATACACACGGGACGGAGTCACAGGAATTTTATTACGCAGGAGCGAATTTTTTTCCTAAAATACTTTGCAGGGGTGAGCGATGAAATCTTTTATTCTTATAATAATATTAGAAGTTTTTTTACCCTTGCAAAGACGACTGTCCTTAGTACTAGCCCCCTTCTGGCTCCATCTTTAGTCCCGAGCCAAACCATTTGGTCAAATCCTTGTGTTTTGTATGTTATTTTGCCTGGCATTGGCCAGTTGCTTGTTTTAAGCCATGATCGAGAGGCTTTTGTCAGAGTGCTCCAATTGGTATAGAAAATGAAATCCCAGCTGTGATCCCTAGTTTTCCAGTAATTAATTTGGATACGAGAATGAATATTCCATTGATCCCTAATTTTCCAGAATTGTCCAATCACAAAATCCAATTCCAGTCGCAGTGAGAGGAACTGATCCTGGAGGTTATTCTTCAACTGGGGCCAGCCTACTTTTGGAAGGGCATGCAAATCAGCAGTCCACCGTCCAAAACTTATCGTCTCAAATTTGTTTGTTTGTTTGTTATAGAAGTATGTGGATGGGTACGAGAGTGCAAATTTCTCAGAGTTTACGGATTTTGAAAAGCTAAAAATGAGAAACTACTTTTGAAGATTTTAAAGATCGTAGCTTTTTATCCCGTCAAAGTTCGAGACAAATATCGATCAAACACTTACTGATATCCGAATGAAATAATTTTACGAGAACTCTTAAAAATACGTGACATGAACAATACGAAACATTTCTAGAACCAGTCCGGCTATCTGCACGCATGTCCGCATATGCAAAACGCACAAACGCTTCTTAATTATTCATTTCAACAAATCAACATTCCAAATTTTAAACACTCTTATCGGTGAAAGAGTAAAAGCCAATCCAGTTTGTCGAAAATGTTTTTAGACGGTTATATGCACCGTTCATGCAATACACGTACGCAGACGTGCGTACTCTCTAGAACACAACGGGGAGTTATAAAAATAATATGGCCAACTTCTGCCAAATAGTAACGTACTTAGGCAATTTGCATTCATCATCTCATCTCATGTCTGGTTATTATTGGTTACATGTTCATGTCATTTTCTGGTGTTAGTAATGGTTTTGCATGTTCCGTGTTCGTCCACGACAAGTTCGGCCGATTTCTTGCACTAATTTTATACTACTACTCTAATATTACTCCATTTTGTGATCTTCAATTTTAAAAATAGCAGTAGGTCTTAAAACCTGGATGAAACAAACGCAAGTAAGGTTATGTTTATCCTAAATCATGCACATAGTTTGGTGTCACTGAACTTTTGCTTGTTTTAGGTTAATTTTGGTAGATTGTTCGAATTTCACAGAAGCTTAACATTTTAAACTTTGGGACCACTGAAGGATTTGCCCGATCGTTAACTTCAAGTCCCGTAATTTGTTGAGGTGCACACAAGCTAATTCGGACATCCGGTTATACGAAAAAAACCACCAATAGTAAAAATGCTTGAATCTCTTGCTGCCCTGTTCGTCGTGACCTTTTCCATGACAAACATTCATCTCGCAAAATAACAAAACCAAGAAGAAACCAAGAGGGAATTAGATATACAGAACTGACAATCCTATTACAAACTAATACTTTCAATAGTGCCGGAGCACAGTTACGTGGTGCTCCGGATCACTCTGCACCACAATATTTACGTGGACTACTCCATACACTTAATATTGTGTCCGACAAGAATCTGTGTTGCTAGAGTGGATAGGTCACCACGTGGTTGTGCTCTAGTAGCACTGGATAACTAGAACATGAATACGTACATAATTAAACGGCAATTTAGGAGCATGTAACTCCACGTGACTATGCCGGGCTCTGTAACGAGAGCTTGTAACCTAAGTAGGGGCATTAAAGTAGTCGAATAAGTCGTCTTCCGCAGCGTTTATCAGTGACAACTGACAACTACAAACACAAATAAAGCCTAAAAACGTAACCGTGCTCAAAGGCATTGAATAATCTTTCCACAAACTATAGTTAGATTTCTAGTTTGAGCCCATTGGATTGATTGGCATGTTGGATAACATCTTCAATCAACAATGTCATGTTCAAGTAAGACGATCCCCCTTCTTCAACTGCTTTCTTTGCCATCTCTGCAAGCTCTCTAGCTCTCCTCCTTCTCTCTCCTCCTCCTTCTCCATCCCTCATCACCTCCTCAATGGCCTTCCTCACTTTCTCTCTCTTCACAAACACAACCTCCTTCTCCTCCTCCCCCCACTGCATCCCAACCTCAACTCCAATCCTAACTCCAATCCTCAACACCTCTGTAATAAACTTCTCATTGAAAAACTGCTCTGCAAACATCGGCCACGTTATCATGGGCACCCCCGCACACACTCCTTCCAGAGTCGAGTTCCACCCGCAATGAGTCAAGAACCCTCCGACAGCTGGATGTGATAGTATCATGACTTGGGGCGCCCACCCTTTTATTACTAACCCCCTTTCTTTATTCCTCTCTTCGAATCTCTCTGTCTCCAACCACTTCTCTATCTCAGCTGATTTATCAGCTCCTCTAATTATCCAAATAAACGGTGGATTCGACGATTCCAAACCCAACCCAATTTCAATCAACTGAGAACATGAAATGTGACATAGACTACCAAAACAAGCGTAAATGACCGAATTCGAACTTTTCGAATCGAGCCATTTCAAGCAGTAGTGCTCATCAATGGCAGCTTTGTTTCCCCTATCAAACTTATCCGAAACCTCTTTGTTACATAAGGAAACAGGCCCAATGCACCAAGTTCTCTCTGACACTTTCTTATATTCCTCCACATACTTCATCTCCATCTCCTCAAAACTATTGACCAAAATACCCCTCGCCGAAGCCTTAGCATCTTTCATCTGATCCAAAATCCCTTTCAGCTTGTGGGAATTCTTTCTCACGAATTCAGGCAACTGGGTTTTCTTGAATTCGATCCGCTGAGGCATATCGGGTACACGAATCGTCTCCGAATCCAAATTTAAATCACTCTCTTGGATCCGGTTGGAACAGAGGAGAGTGAAGCAGGAAATAGCATTGAAAACATATCTTGGAATTTTGAACTTCTCAGCGACTTCCGAAGTCCAAGGAAGGGCATTGCTGGTAACTAAACAGCTAGGCGGGGGTTTTAACTCGGATATCAATTTTTCCAAGGGTTGTTGGAGTAACGAGGTGGCTGTGAAGAAGTGTATGACGTGGTCAGGGGAAGTGAGGGAGTCCAGGTTCTCGATGTTTTCGGGTAACCCGGCTTCGGAACACGGGAAGCGGAGGGGGAGAAGGCGGATATCGAGGCCGGAAAAGGTGGCTCGGTCGATGAGGGGTTGGAACCGCGCAGCGTTTAAGGGGGTGGTGATGATGGTGACGGTGGCGCCGCGGTGGTGGGAGGCGAGGAGTTTGGCGAAGTCGGTCATGGGGATGAGGTGGCTTTGGGACATGAGGGGGACGATGAGGAAGTGGAGATTGTGGTGGTGGATTTGGGTGGCCATGGGAGGAGATAGAGCGACGAATGAATGGTGATGGGCACTGGGGTGGGTTTGACCTGAAAAGGTTTTTAAAGGGCAATCCGAACAAATGACATATTTGAATGAAGGTTTTTTTTGTGCATGAGATGAAGTACTTATTGTGCAACTTTGCGGGGAAAAATTATTTCCTGGTCTTGGCCTCCAACACGGACTCCACAAAAATATGCGGTAAAAAAAAGTGTTAGACCATTACACCGCGAGCCCCAAGATTATGGAATAATTACTACTCTTTCCGTTTCAAAAAGTTGTCTATTTTTAAATTTCAACATTTTATGTACAATACATAATGCTATCCAAAACTTTTAACTTTTCAAGTTTACCCTTCATTAGTATTTTTTTTTTTTTTTGAAAGACATCAAGCAATTCATTTCATCAACCGAAAAAAAAATTGCATTTGTTAGTTTTGCGTCAAGATTTTGTGGTTTCTGAATTTATCTCGTCGAGACGAATCCAATGAGTATAAAGTTATGGTCAAAAGTAATAGTTTTTTTAATAAAGTCGAAAGTTAACAGTTTTTTGGATTTTTTTTTTGCCTTTATTCACAAAACTTTAAGTTTGGCTAATAATTTTATACTTTTTAGATTTCTCTCGTCGAGACAAGCCAGGAAACCACAAAAAAATCGACCGAAAACTAACAAATACAATTTTTTTTTGAATAAGAACAAAAACGAAGAAAACCAAAAAACCAATTTTTTCAAAATTAGCCAAATTACTCTATAGTTGTATAGATCAGTTGATGTGATGCTTTGTAATGAGTAACAAGAAGGAATAATTCATATAGGACAGTGGCCCCATTCACCATTCACCATTCACCATTCACCATTCACCATTCACCATTCACCATTCACCATTCACATGCCATTGTTTCCAGTTCCGTCTTTAACGG